>JAFEMH010001208.1:0-514592 GCA_022495995.1 Adenophora triphylla var. japonica | reverse complement strand
AAATCCTACAAAGTCCTCAACTCAAAGAGGTAGTCCTCTTCATCTAAAGAGATTGATGAGCATGCAGACGAGTTACTGCCATGCTTCGAAATCATCACGTATAATGGATCCCACTGTGAAGGGGAACACGACAGGCACTCAAGAATCTGTATATAACCCGCTGTAAGTCATCTCCCTATATGCCCCAAACTAACTTGTTTTGGGGCCGTCGAAGCCAATAACAAGACTTTGGAAAACATCATTCTAAAATGGTCAGTTCTAGGCAGTAGATTACTTCGACATGTTTCATCCTTCGCTCTCTCGGGGATAAAGAACATCCGTTAGAACAGTGAACCGGGGAAACACCATTTGGTTTTCACCTACGAAATGGAAGCCAGACTCCCAATCACAGCTATAGAAATCCCCTCACTCAGCGTGCCGTTGGAAAGCTCGATCAACGAGGTCGTAATGGCTTGTAGGGCCAGCTGGTGACAGATCTGGGCTTCACATGAACGCCACTGGGGAGTCAGTGGAACATATCCGAGCTTACCAAGGAAGAATGGCCAGTAGCCTTCGCTTTGAGCCAGGCAAAGAACGGGAGATCGTGGAAGGTGACTGCGTTTGGAAAGAGAAGCCCCTGGGCACCCAAGTATCAACCCGGGCTTGGCAAATGGGAGCCTCATTCTCTGGCTCGGTCCTGATATAATGTTCGTAAGATCTTCTCCGAGGAGCCATGCAACTTGCGTATCTCTATTTGAAACCCTTTTGTACACCTCACACGGCTGGCAAGCTTGGCAGACATGCCATGGGTGAAACACCGAGTCATCCCAATAAGAGTGCTAAAAGAGTAATACCCAAGGAGTTTCAAAAAAAAATTAATTAAAAAAAAAAGAGTGCTAAAAGAGTAATACCCAAAGGTCCAGTTGGGAAACCTGTATAAGTGTCTGAAGTAAAAGACAGTGGTTGCACCAAAAAAAAAAAAAAAAAAAAATAAAACAACAATTAACCGAGTCGAACTACGGAGAGACTCCGAGCCCTTGGGTCCAAGGGAAACGTAGGCGTCTTTCCGAAACTATCTCTGCCTAAAAACACAAATAAAAGTCATACTTTTGTTGTGGATCAACACATTGATCAAACACATGCATAGGCGTTTTGAAAAACTCTAAAGCAAGTCACATGTTCATTACCGTTAAAAGCTTTTTGATGAGTCTAAGCCTGCTCGCTCCTACGAGACTTACAACCTCTGGGCTAAAAGAAACTAAGATATGATCGTGTGACAATTAAGTCGTGTTCATGTCACATGACAAGAAGGGGATACTCGTAAAACTCAAGGCTCACTCTAAGCCACTCAGACTACCATCTCCTCTCCTTCTTTCTTCCTCTTTCGGGTCTTCTTTTGGCTTCTCGCACAGAAAATGTCACTTTCTTCCTACCGAGCTTCAAAGTGGCACAGATCTATCAACGACTAACGTCCAAGTCTGGGCCTTAAAGCAGCCCCTAGCCTCATCTCTCATATCCCGTAGCCGAGCCAAAGAACATAGAGAATTCTCCCTTCCCCGTCTTGAGACATAAGCCTCATAGTCGCTCATTACCGACATCTCCATTCTCTTATCATAAATGGATTTCTGGCTCGCCGCCTCTACCCTCCTCCTCCCGTAAACCGTCATATCTTCCGCACCAATAATGGCCTCTACGCCTGCCTCAAAATAGCCACCCGAGTCTCCCCAAATGCCTCTCGTACCAATCCAAGTACCAAGTGGGTCGAAACACTCGCCTCTAGACGCCCGCGGGGATAACCCTAGGAGGAAAGACGTCATACCTCCATGCTCGAGAAAGAAATGGGAAAGCACCAAGGATCATCCGCATCGGCCAGTAGCCACCACCCCGGTGGCTATGTCCTCAAAGCCTCCAAAGGAGCCTCCGCTCTAAGCCAAACTCGGTCTCCGGGAACTGGGAGCCAAAATATAAAAACTGGACTCGAGAAAGCCTTAAGGCATAACCACATGAGACCCGTCCCCGAAGCACTCTCCGAGTCTCTACCCACCAACGAGGCACCAAACGCACCTGATACATCCTCGAAGATCGCGACAAGACATCCAAGACTCCCATGCAGCCCCGGGATCATCAAGATCCACAAAGAATACCCCCTCTCCCCCGGCAAAAGTCCAAGGTTTGACCATGCATCGAAGGTTTCCTCGCAAAGGAACCCCCCAGACGTTCCATCGCAGCCACATGGTTAACAGAAATGGCCGCCCTGTCGCGCATATGAATACCGGGCCTCCCGGTGAGCCAACCCTTGTCAAGAGCATGAAGGGTCTCTCCTGTGATCAAGGGCACAACATCCTAACCCAAACGACACTCGAACAACAACTACATCCAAAGAAAGCCCTTGGTGACAAAGTCCCAAAGGATGTAAAACCATAAACAAAGTCCCAAACATGCAGAAGTGCAAAAGCATCCCAATATGCATCATCAATCAAGCCTAAACCCCTAAATCTATCAGAAGACCCTGGGAAATGTCAAATGACGGACCACGGATCATACCATGTACTTCCTCCTTGGAAAGATGAAGAAGGTTGCACAACCTATCAACAAAGGAAGCTCCTCCGGCAAAGGAATCGCAATATCTTCCACCTGGACCACCAAGCAAAGCTCGGAATTCTTCAACGGTCGAAACCACCTCATCAGAAGAAAAGCAAAAGACATGCCTTCTAGTATCCCAAAAAGTGGAGGCCCTCAAGAGATCATAATCCGAACCAATTCTTCGAGAGACCACAAGCATTTTACCTTGTACCTTTCTTCAAAAATGATCTCTCTCGTGCATAATCTCCTGACCACTCTTGAACTTGGTGAAGAAAGAAATTTGGGATTCTTGGGACAATTTTGATGGAGTTTTCTTGAAGTTTTCCATGGCTTTTTCTCTCCTTCTCCCCGAAAATTGCCAATGAACAGTGTAGTCCGAGTGGTGTCTCAATTAAAAGTGGGAAACCCGGATCCAAAGCAAAAATTAAATGCCAAAGGTCACACTTTTGACTTATCCGCGCGGACAGATTGAGTCTCATCCCCATCCGCGCTGGACAGGAATGTTACCATCAAAAAATCTGGGTGAGAAGCTACCGGGCTGCACCGCGGAAGAATATTTCATCCTGCCTCGAAACTCCGCACAATCCTCGTCCAAAACAAGCTTCATATACCAAAAATTCACTCCTTTGCCACAAAACCGGGCTCATGCAACATCCACATGCATAATAAATAAAAGAAAAGAAAAGAAAGTAAGTGACAATAATCCTAGATTATTACATTCCAAAAAAAAGAGAAAGTGTGCATGAAAAATAAATTGTATCTATCCCAAAAATCAAATCACTCATCGTAATCATCTGAAGCTAGTGCCTTTCCCTCGGCCCTCTACGACTCGTGCCTACATCCTCTCGGGCCATGAATATCTCGGGCTCGGGGTCATCCTCGCTCTGCAAAGAGGCTCTGCCCTGGGCCAAGGTATGCCATGATAGGGCGGTGCCGAGATCCGCAAAGAAATCATACCCAAACGTAAACGCGTCGGATCCCTGGCCCTGTGAAGATGATCCTCCCTGGTGCCAAACGTGCCTCTGTCCATGTAGATCCCCGAGAATGACGTGATCCAGAGGCAGCTCCATGCTGGAATCCATGAAGGGAGAAGGGGGAGTGTCTGCGGAATGCTCAGAATGAGTAGGGGAGGGCACTCGCTCTACTGGCGCCGGCTGTGCTCGTCTCTCCCTGCCCCGAGCGGCCCCACAGGTGACGAGCTGCTTGATGAACCTCTTGCCCCCAATCACCTGCCGCACCAGCTTCTCGACAACCGTGGCTGGGAACTGCACAGAAACAAAGGAGTTAGAAGTAGTTGGAGCTAAAAAAAAGAGAAGAGAAAAGTAGAGACAAAAGAAGTAAAGAGACGTACCCTCATATCCGGACGAGGCCGGAATGCTCGGGGGGCCATCTCAGGGATAGGAATATGCACTCTCAATCTCACCCCATCCTAGAAGTATGAAAAGTCTGACCGAGGGTACTGTACGACCCTGATCCCCTCTCTCTCAAGCACCTGGGGCGTCCTCAGCCTCTCCAGCACAAACGTCGAATACGGCTCGTCCGTCACAAACTCTGAAAAGTGCTGGCCGCCTCGGTAAAAAGCCCAAGTCTCCGATCCCTCGGTCGGACTCATCATGTCAGCGAGAGGCTCCATCGGTGTCATCAAAGGTTCATCGTCGCCATGCTGGCGCGTCACCCTGTCCCCTAAGTAATAAACGTCGCAAGACAACCCCCTCAAGATCCTCCGCTCCACCGTCCATCTCTCCGCGCCCTTCAGCTGCTCCACGTCAAAATGGCCCCAGGGGTAGAACCTCATCCTCTCATCTGTCTCCGCTCTCATAAGGGGCCGACACTCTTTGTACTTGAGGGTCGTGCACCCACGAGCACCCCTCTTCTCCCGAGCCTGCCTAGTCCAGGAAAGCATAGCCGGATACGTCCCAATGTGCTCCGCCGGCTGCCGCCACATCCTAATGTCAAAGAACTCCAGAGCCCATACCTGCGAAAGGAAAATGTTACATCAGTTAAGTTCGGAAAATAAACAGTACATGCAAAAGGAAAAGAAAAGGCAAAAACTTGTACCTCCAGCGGAAACTCAAAGCATGAAAGGGAACTCACGACCTTCCATGCACTGCTAGAGCAAAGTAAAGCTCGCTAGCCCGGCCTCCCCCCAGGCCACCTCTCCCGCTCTCTCCACATCCGTCAACGTCCTCAGCAAAGCAAACACAGCCGTCCCTCGCATGTCCAAACAACGTACTCGAAAAGGCGAACCACGTAAAAGACCTAGCAACTCGCTCGGCGACAATCCTCTCATCACCAGCCTCATACCTCCCGATGCTCTCCACGATCTTCCCTTGGATCACTGCATACTCCATCCCCATCCCCTTCTTGGGAATGGGGATAAAGCCTAAAAGATCTTGCAACTCCCGGTCACTGTAGCCATCCCGCCACTCAATGCTACGTCCCTTAAAGGACAGCCCGTGATCGCAAAGATAGTCGAAGGCGTAACCGTAGCCTCGCCCCAAAAGAAGTGGAAGGTAAGGGTCACGTCCCACCAATGCTCTGCCAAAGTAAAAATCAATCCCTTGCTCTTCGGCAACTTCACCAATCCCCTCAAGCACTCAACGAACTCGTACAATCCAGTCTCAATGACAATCTGCCTCTGACTCATCATCGCCCCCTACCCAAGATCGGAAGCTGATCCCATAGGCTAATCACAGACTCCACTGATCCCCGGGTCTTCGGCCTTATTCAAATTCGATCCCTGCACAAACCGATCACCACCCCGCAATAAAAAAGAAAAGAAAAAAAATCAATTTCGAATAAAGTCAACAGAAGGAATGAATGGATTCGAGATATACCGTGCGAAGATCCGGATCAGTCGACCAATGATGCCACATATCTGGGTAGGATTCCTCCCCAATCGATTGCGAAAGCGAATAATGTCTCCGCATCCTTACGAGCTCTAACATCCTCTCTGCAATGGGACCGCGTCCCTGACCTTGAATAGCAGCTTCCCCGTGTTTCATGGCTCGAAAAATCGAAGAAAATGGAAGGATTTTAAAGCTTTTTGGACAAAAATGGCGATTTGGCTCTCTCTCTCTCTCGTAAAATACGTTTAAAACTGTGAAGAGGAAGAAGAAGGGCTGCGGCCCTTTTTAAAACTTGTCTGGGTTACATTCCAATCCGCGCGGACAGGAATGAAGGTGCAAAAGGACTATTTTGCCCTTTAAAAATCCCAGACTCTGTAGTTTGGTCCTGGACTTAACGGAGGATAACCAAAGTTTACCAAGGTTAGTCCCCTTTTCAAAAGAACCTAAACGTAAGCCCGTTTCCTCCATCGAAAGTTAACGGAAGCCCGTTTCTTTCCTCGTTTTCACTAACGGCGGTAAAACGTAAGCCCGTTTCCTCCATTGGAAGCTAACGAAATCCCATTTCTTTCCTCGATTCCATCCCCAGCAGCTTTTGAACTACGTATAGGCTTGATTCCCACTCGGGATACGTAGGTAGCCTACCACAGGTCCAGCCACTCGACCAATACGGTCATCCTCTTCCTCGGCAGCAAACGTAAGACCGATCCCTTCAAATGAAGTCCACCAAAGGACTATCTATCCCCTCAGAGTCCGTTCCCAATGAAAGGATGCGAACCATCGAAGGAAATCACTTCAAAACAAGCTGATATCTCCAGATCACCATCTTGAAGGTCCGAGGCACCTAAAACACATTCTTCAAGGTCTGATGTACCTAAAACGCCATCATCAAGGTCCGAGGCACCTAAAACGCTGTCTTCAAGGTTCGAGGCACCTAAAATGCCATCATCAAGGGTCGAGGCACCTAAAACGCCATCATCAAGGCTTGAGGCACCTAAAACGCCATCATCAAGGTTCAAGCCACCTAAAACGCCATCTTCAAGGTCTGCGGCACCTAAAACGCCATCATCAAGGTCTGAGGCACCTAAAACGCCATCATCAAGGTTTAAGGCACCTAAAACGCCATCTTCAAGGTTCGAGGCACCTAAAATGCCATCTTTAAGGTTTGAGGCACCTAAAATGCCATCTTTAAGGTCCGAGGCACCTAAAATGCCATCTTCAAGGTTCGAGGCACCTAAAACGCCATTTTTAAGGTTTGAGGCACCTAAAATGCCATCATCAAGGTTTGAGGCACCTAAAATGCCATCATCAAGGTTCGAGGCACCTAAAACGCCATCTTTAAGGTTTGAGGCACCTAAAACGCCATCTTTAAGGTTTGAGGCACCTAAAACGCCATCTTTAAGGTTTGAGGCACCTAAAACGCCATCATCAAGGTTTGAGGCACCTAAAACGCCATCATTACTATGATGACATCCTAAAAGAGTCACTCTAGGGTCGACGTCTGAAGATAGTCGAAAGACCCGAACTACGAATGACTTGATTCCTCTTAAGGATACGTAGGTAGCCTACCATTAGGTTCAGCCATCAGACCAAAATGGTCATTCCTTTCCCGAGCGGTCCGACCAAAATGGTCACCCTCTTTTCCCCAGCAGATTGGGACCTCACTTTTATCGACGACCCCACTTCCTTCGAAAGTGCCGTCGCCGAGGGGCTACTGTAAGTGTCCCAATCTGAACCGCCAATTTTCCTTCAGCCCAATTTAACGTTTTTAACGTCAAATAAACAGTTAAGGGCATTTTGGTCATTTCCTAAGGCAATTTAAACAAGAAAGGGCCTTAAAGGAATATCAAAAATAGGTCAAAAATCGGTTGGGAAGAGTCATTTCCAAGAAATTGACCAACTTTTCATTAAATGCAAACAGCCAAAACTGCTTTCTGCAGAGTCAGGCACATTTACACTCCCATCCGCGCGGACAGGAATGAGACTCAGTCTCGTCCGCGCGAACACCTTTGAAACCTAAAATCTGCCTATAAATTAAATCATTCTCTCTCAGTTTAAGGGATCCAGAGTTCAAACCCTTACTGTTATATCCACGAAAATTCCAGAAGACAGCCTAACACCCAAACAAAAACACTCATTCAAACACCAAATTCAAACACAAATCTTGATCAAATTCAAGCCCCAAACACAAATCCAAGGAAGATAGGGTACAACCATTGGTAAACCCTCCTTCTCCTTACCTTAATCTCCCTCATCCATGCATACATCTCATATTTTAAAGATGTAACTTGTTCATCTACTTGTTGTTCATCTATTGTCCTAGATCCAAGAGGATCTCCATGGAGTTCATCTCCATGGATGATTCTCTACAAGGATCCATATTTTTTAGCTTGTCCTTCCTTTTCTTTACATAAACTAGTTGTTACTTGATCTTTTGGCCTAAAGTGTGGTCACCTTGGAGTTCATCTCCACGGATGATCACACTAAATGGTCCATATTCTTATCTTCATTTTTCTTCTATGTCATTAGTTCTTACTTGACCTAAAATATGGTCATCTTGGAATAAATTTCCTTGGATGACCATTTTAAATGGTCTAAATTGTTTTACTTCCTTCCAAAATGTTTTTCCCCAACCTAAGATCTTCACCTTGGAATAATTTCCATGGATGAAGATCATTAAGGTTCCTAGGTTACAAAAGGGGTAAAGTTGATACATTGAGTTCAAAGATCTCAAGGATGGTCATCTTAATGACCACCTTAGAAATCCACTCTAAAGTTGATACACCCTTAACCTAAATTCAATTTTCATGCATTAATCTTTGTTTTATGTTAAATCTCCCCATCCCAAGCAAATGAAATGCTTTCAAGTCCTAATGTACCCTAAGGATGGCTTGATATAGTAGATCACATAATCATGTTTAGTGATCACTAATCAAAGCCTAAGGAAAGTGGGGACAAGCATGGATGCAAATACCAAAAATGTTTATATTTAAAATTTTCAGTTGCAAAGTCCAGTTCTGATTCTGTAACTCCAGTTTATATTCTGGAGTTTACAGAATCAGACTGGAAAGCTGCGGAAAAGGAATATTACTGTCCCATCCGCGCGGACAGGATTGAACCTCGACCTGATCCGCGCGGACAGGAATGTAAGGGACATACATTTTGTTTTTTCAGTCATTTTTCACTCACAGAAGCACACTGTTTTGGTAAATTTCAGTCCAGTCCAGTCAAAACTTTATTTCCAGAAAATTCCTCTTGCAAAACACACACACACATACACAAATGGTTTTAAATTAGGAAGACTCGTTTTACGAGGCATTCCGAGTGAACCCTAACGTTCTTCCCGGAATGTAACATGACCTCCGAACCCATTTTTCTCTAATTTTGGGCATTTTTCAAAGTTTTGGCCCTTAAACTAAAAACGGCGTGGGACTCCGTTTGATTTTTTCCAAAATAAAAAATCGGGTACATCACACATCCCTGTTGTTCAGCACCCCACGAAATTTGCAATAGCCTTTGCAAAGCCAGTTTCCATACGGGTAAGCATACCGTTAAGTCTTTGCTCTCTTTTCTCTTCCTCCTCCTGATTGGACTTAACAAAAGAACTAGCCATCTCATTGTTGACATCAGCAACGCCTTTGAGCAGGGCTTCATAAAAGTCAGCAAGGTCAAGAGCAACAACTGGCCTATTAAGATCTTCATCGGTTGGAGGGGCCGGTTGAGGAGTAGGTCGAGCTGCCGGTTGAGGAGCCGGTAAGACATCATCGGTTGGAGGTCGAATGGATGAAGTAGGAGTGAATAACTGGATGGCTAGAGAGTGAACAGCTGGAGACTTGTCGGTAAGAGGAGTAGTAGGAGCATCAGTTGTATGACCGGTAAGGGAGGCAACTGGAGAACCGGTAGGGGGATCGATTGATGAATCAGTAAGGGAGATGATTGGTGGCTGACCAGTCCTAGACACTTGACCGGTTGGAGAGATCACAATATCTTCATCTACTGACTCAGAAGAGGAATCAAGTTGATTAACCGGTTCAAGAAATTCATTCGGCTCTAGACTCATCATCTCAGCAAACAAAAGCTCCAAGAGTTCAGCAGCAGCTGGAGCCATCGGTAAAGCAGCTTGTCGTAATCGAATATATGGAATTACTCTTAAAGCAAGCAAGAGTAAAGAGGCGTGTCTAATGTTGCTCCATGGCTGAGCATGACCATTTCTCATTATAGACAACCTAGGTACATTAGGCATCAATCCAACCAAGCGAGTGACATCAGAAGACCACCTGAAAATCCTCATTTCCATCTCTTGGGTTATATGGTTATTGAGGGAGTGGTATCTGAGAAATAGGTTGCCAGTTGATAGGGTGCTTTCAACCGATCTGGGGGCTCTATGAACAATCTCTCCATGAATTCGGATATTGGGTAGCCGTTGAGAAAGAAAGGAAGAGTATTTTGGTTTCTGTTTGGAAGGGAATTCAGTGACAAGTTGTTGGTCAGCTTTGCTAGGTTTGATTTGGTGACCCTTGGGAGGTGCAGGACTTTTTCGAAGTTTTAGAACTTTGATATTCTGGCATCGGTAACTGGTTTCCCTTGGGCTGTTGGTTTTGGTAAGATTGGGAGGTGTATCAACAGGAGGTGAACCGTGACCCACAATTTCAACATCAACAAAAGTTTCCATTCTGTCCTCTCTTCTTTTCTTCTGAAGCTCATCGGCAATTGATGGAGGCAGAGGAATAGCTTAAATTCTTGCTTGGCTAGAAATTTTCTCATGAACATCAAAAAGAGGTATTCCATGGGCTGACCGAGGAATAGAAGCCTTTGAGGTGTAATAGTTTAAAGGAGAGAGTAAATCCTTCTGATAAAGACAACAGTCAAGATAGACAGGTGGAACAGCAGGTCAAGGCGATCATAATCAATTAGCTCATCATCTGAAACCTCTTCCTCTTCAAGAAAATCTGATATAGAATCTTCTTCAAAAACTGGTTCAATCTCCTCCTGAACCTGTGCCTTGCCTTTGGAAATAGAAGGGGGAGTAGCTTGGCTAACCGATAAAGAGGCTTGAATAGCTTGCTGAGTTGCCAACTCTTCAATTGATAATCTTTGCTGGTTCAAATCAGCTTCAAACAGGCTGGCAGCCAAGGCTTTTTGCAGTTCAAGATCATCAGCATCAACAGGTTTGCCCTCCTTAACCTGTTCAACAGATACATCGATAAGGGGCACATCGGTAGCAAGCTGGCTAACCGGTAACACATCACTAACCGGTAGAACAGATACATCGGTCAGGGGCTTGTCGGTTGAGGGCTCTATCACAGGTAAGTCATCTCTAACCGGTTCAATGGGATCACCGGTAAGAGGCATCGGTTGAGTAACCGGTAAAGAGTCAATATTTTTAATGGCTTCTTCTCCTAAGGCAGTAACCGGTGAAGTATCGGTTAAGCCTCCTCCCAAATGTCTAACAGTAGCCATCGATTTGGGAGTGGATAAAACAACTATCTCTGATCGGTCAATGGCATCCTCAAATTGGTCATTATCATCATCAGAATCATCAAAATCATTGGAAGAACTGGAGCTGGAGGCTGACCGATCCTCTTCATCATCTTTTGCTTTATCATCAGAACCACTATCTTTGAACATGTCATCAATCTCCTCATTAGTTATAGAAGCCCACATATTTTTATTTGATTGAACTGAAGAGAAGAAATCAGATAGAGAAATGTCTCCCATGGCTTGAAAATCTCTATTCATATCCACCAGATTCTGTACTAGGTCCATCACGTTCTTAATAAACTGGATTCTTCGAGGGCCTAGATTGACAATTTCAGGATCAAAAGAGGGAAGATCATCCTCATGTAATTCATACCTCCCTAGCTGGTACGGATCAGATTCTTGAAGGGTATCTTGGGCATTGTACAGAAGTGCAAAATCAGCCCATACAGCGTGGACCATCATGTCCTGCCTTAGCCTGTCTTAAGCCAAGTAAATAGCGTTCCACATAGGAGGCAAAAGATCAAAATACATGTTGTATATCTTGAGAAGGCTATCTCTGGATAAAGAGATGTCATAATCACTCAGCAGACAAGGCTTGCTGTAATAAATTCCCTTTTCTTCATGAAAGTTGTCAAAATCCACATAGTCTGTCATGTCACTGACTGGGACTGAGTCTTTGTTAATTTCATGGAATTGCATTAGTCTCCAGATAAATTGAGGCAAGTGATCAATGGGATAAATCCCATTTGGAGAGGGAACAGACTTGGGGTTAACCGACCAAGGATTGTAGTGATAGATGTGAAAAGTTGGATTTCTGATCGGTTGGCAACGGCTTACCGGTAGGGAAGAAGACTGACCGGTGAAGGGGACACTGTCGGTAAGGAAATTATGATCAAATAGTCGTTTTGGGATAAAAGGAATGAAAGTGCCCAAGTCAGTCTCAATTCTCCTTTTTCTTTCAGCATTCTCTCTGGATAACTGATAGGAAGATTTTGGGGTAGGCTTGGACTTTTTGGAAGGTGGAGGAGCTGAATTTTTGGCTGTTTTCTTTTGTCAGCTAGGGGAGAGAACAGATGCAATCGGTTGATCATCAGAAGAGGTAGGTTGAGGAGCATTAACCGGTATGGGATCAGCTGAGGGTTCATTGGTTAGGCTTCGCTTGACCGGTAAGGTAGAGGTTAGTTTGGGAGCAGCAGCATCGGTTTGTCTAACATTTGGTCGACTAGCTTTCTTCTTCGGTTGGGAAGCTGGCTTTCCGGTTGGCTTACCGGTTGAAGGTTTGGCTTCCTTGATGATTCTTGCAAAATCAAACTTATCAAACGATTTGCAGAATGACTAAGGGTATTTTTGTTGACTGGCTGAGGCATTAAGCACGACTGGAATTTTCCTCAAGGCACGGCTAATCAACAGATAATGGCATGGTTTGGCTTTATTGGTCTTGGAGGTAGGCTTCTCCTTTTGATACTTCTTGAAGGCTATCAAGATGATCCAATATAGAAATGAACACCAATTGAAGTCATTCTGAAGGATAATAGCTGCAATAGCTTCCCACTGTATCATAGTGATACAATGATCAAAAAAATAACCAAGGTCAAACTACAACTCTGATGGGAGCCAGACCGACAAATGATGCACCGGTCAACCACCTCGGCTAGGGCATAGTGAACGACATCTAATTCAGCTTTCTTGTTACCCTCACCGGTAACGAAGGGGTCAGATCCTCTAACTCTGGACCAAGTGAGCATCATGTCTTTCATCAACACAGAAGACGAACCGGTAGAAGGGAGATCAGGGAAGGCAGCAGCAATGGTTGCATGGCTGAAGGTTACAGTAACGCCGGCAACGGTTGAGATAATATTATCGAGATCTCCATCTTTCACATCATCATCCGGAAATCGATTATCGAACAGCTCATTAACCAATTCATAAAAGATGTCTTCATTACCCTCCGGCATCAAGAACGGAAGAACTCTGGCAGCAACGAACATAGCTTGAAGAAGCTTTCCTTCTTCGGAGTCAAAGAAATTGGGAAGAATGTAACCTCCATAAATGTCTTTCTTGATAGATGAAGGTTTAGGAGCCATCTGTGAAACAATCAAACATCAAACCAACATTTCAAGTGAGAATCAAAGAAAATAAATATTATAGGTTCATAACTTAGAGTTTGAAATATCTGGGCATCTTCAAGGTTTTTGAAAGGATTTTAAGTTTTCGAAGAGTTACCAAAATCTTTGAGAGTGAAGAGACGGATTGAACACAGATGAATCTGAAGACAAGAGTTCTTTGCCGGTTGCTGTGTGATTTAAAGAGAGAAAGAAAATATAGGTTTGGAAAATTTGAAATGTTGCTTTTTGAAATCCTTTTATAGGGTGAGAGAGAGAGGGAAGACGAAAAGGTGTGTTGGTTAAATCAAAGGCAGTTCAAACGTTTTTAACTGGCATGCACATATATTAATGATTTTAATTCACGACTTTAAATATGAGACATGAAAATAGAGAACGTGTGTGCAGCAGTTATACTAAAATGCAATAATGAACAAAAAGATAACCTTTTGGATAAATAAGAATGATACAAAGATTACCTTTTTGATCAAAATTTAAAATTGATCTACCTCGAAAAGGAAAGATGGGGGACAGTTCAAGGGGTTGTCAGTCTGAAGCGGCTAAGGAGACCTGATGTGACAGCAAGGGATGATGACAACGAGCCAGTTAAAACGGATTGGAAGTTACGATCCGGCCGCAGTTCATCGGTAAGTGATTAGACAGGCTTGATGGCTAACCGGTCAGGTGCAATGACCGGTTAGAGAGAACAGCTTTGCACCGGTTAAGGGCCATTGGTTAGGGACATCTCTTACCGGTTAGGGATACAATTTAGGTACGCCGATTAGAGGTATCGGTTAGGAATTCTTGCCTTACCGGTTAGATGAACCGGTTAGGGGCACCGATTAGGAGCACCGGTTAGGAGCAGTACTTGAGGAATCACCTTGATCAGTTGAGAGCTTACACAAGCAACAAAGTTAGCACAAATATCAATGAATATCAATCATGCCTAATTCTCCTCTAAGGAATTCAAATCTTTTAATATCGAAGGGTTTTGTCAAAATGTCAGCTAACTGATAATCAGTATGTACTTTTAAAAGAACGATAATACCCTTTTCAACGTGATCCTTGAGAAAGTAATATTTGATGTCTACGTGCTTTGTCTTGGAATGCATCACAGGATTGTTTGAGACTGAAATGGCTGAGGTGTTGTCACAGTAAATGGGACACACTTCTTGGGGAATTTCATAGTCTACTAGTTGCTGCTTCATCCATAGGATTTGTGAACAGCAACTCCAAGCAGCTATGTACTCAGCCTCAGTTGTAGAAGTGGAAATTGAAGCTTGCTTCTTACATGACCAAGAAACCAATCGGTTACCTAGGAATTGACAAGTTCCACTAGTACTTTTCTTGGTGACCCTACAAGCTGCAAAATCATCATCTAAATAGCCAATCAGTATAAAGGATGAATCTTTTAGGTACCACAAACCTAAGTTAGCAGTTCCCACAAGATATCTAATAATTCTTTTAACAGCTTGTAAATGAGATTCTCTAGGGTCAGCTTGAAATCTAGCACATACACATATGGCAAACATGATATCTGGCCTACTGGCAGTTAAGTAAAGTAGAGATCCTATCATACCTCGATAGAGTGTCATATCTACTTTCTTATCGGACTCATCTTTGTCAAGGTGTACATTTGTGGCCATTGGAGTGCTTTGAGGATGAGCAGAATCAAGTCCAAATTTCTTGATGAGATCTTTGGTGTATTTGGTTTGATTGATGAATATTTCTTCTTGGGTTTGCTTGACTTGAAGTCCAAGGAAAAATGTTAGCTCACCCATCATGCTCATCTCAAACTTGCTCTGCATAAGTTTCTTAATTCTCTTGCATAATTTTTTGTTAGTAGATCCAAAAATAATGTCATCAACATATATTTGAACTAACAATGAATGTCCATTATGCTTTGCAATAAATAAGGTGGTATCGATTTTATCTCGTTCGAACTTCTCACTAAGTAGGAATTTGGAGAGAGTTTCATACCATGCTCGGGGTGCTTGCTTGAGGTCATACAAAGCTTTATTCAATTTGTAGACATGATCAGACTTCTTGGAATCTTCAAATCCTGGAGGTTGATCTACATATATAAGCTCTTGAAGTTCTACATTAAGAAATGCACTTTTCATGTCCATTTGGTATAACTTAAATTCTTTGTAGGCTGCAGAGGCAAGAAATAAGCTAATGGCTTCTAGTCTAGCTACGGGGGCAAAAGTCTCATCATAGTCTATGCCTTCTTCCCGTCTATACCCTTTTGCAACTAATCTAGTCTTTTTCCTTGTAATTTTTCCAGACTCGTCCAATTTATTTCTATAAACCCATTTCGTTCCAATCACTGTCTGGTCACTAGGTCTTGGCACTAATTCCCATACTTTGTATCTATCAAACTGGTTAAGCTCTTCTTGCATAGCTTCTACCCAGCTGGGGTCATTAAGTGCTTCTTCAGTCTTCTATGGTTCTATATTTGAGACCATAGCAGAGGAGAATAGACCATGTTGTTCCTCCATGCTTCTTAACTGGCCTCTAGTCATTCTTAGGCCAAAGACGTCACCAATCACATTTTCCAGGGGATGATCTCTAACTATTCTCACTTCCCTAGGAAGGTCTTGCCTGACCGATTCTTGTCTTAAGGTTTCTAATGGAGGAGTATAATCGGCGAAGGGAGAGGTGATCGGTTGAGGAGATCGGTTAGGAAGAGGTGAGGCAGACTGATGGTGATCAGTTAGTGGAGATGGAAATGGTAAGTTAATGTTTGAAATTGGTTCAGTTTCAGGTGGTGCAAAAGGAACAGTAGTAGAGGGGCTAGCTGGTAATGGATCGGTTAAAGGAATTTGAACATTAGGTTATCTAACTGATTGAGGAAAGGAGTCATCAACTAGGTCTCTACAGGTTACACCACTTGAGACTGAAGGCTGAGCTGGAGATTGACTTGCATTGATACTGGTGGTTTGGTTGGAGTTTTGATTGCTGGATTCACCTGTCTCAAAAATACCAGAATTATCAGTACTATTTGGAGCCTTGTCAGACTCTAGCAAATCAAATTCATCAAAAGTAACATGAACAGATTCAACAATTTTCAATAAATGTTTATTAAAAACTCTAAATGCCTTACTGTGCTTAGCATAACCAACAAATATGGCTTCATCGGCTTTTTCATCAAATTTACCTCGACGCTCTTTACCGTTGTAAATAACATAACACTTGCAGCCAAAAATCTTGAAGAAACCAATGTTGGGAATTTTGCCACGCCAAAGCTCATAAAGGGTCTTGTTGTGAAATTTGTTGACCAAGGATCGATTTGAGTGAAGCATGCTGTATGGATAGCTTCAGCCCAAAAATACTTTGGAAGCCTAGCTTCGGATATCATTGTTTTTCCAGCTTCGATCAAGGTTCTGTTCTTTCTCTCAACAACACCATTCTGTTGAGGTGTTCCAGCAGTTGAGAAATTATGATCTATTCCGTGATCATCACAGTACTGAGCGATTCCCTTATTTTTGAACTCCGTTCCATTGTCTGATCTCATACTGATGATGTCACACTCTTTTTGGGTTTGAAGTAGACGGAACAATTTGGTGGCAACTTCATAGGTATCATCTTTTGAAGTAAAGGTTTCCACCCAGGTATATCTTGAATAGTCGTCTATAGCACCCAAGGCATATCTGCTACCCCCTAAACTGGCAGTTGTTGTGGGGCCAAACAGATCCATATGTAGCAGCTGGAGGCACTTAGAAGTAGACATACAGGGCTTTCTATGGAATGATTCTTTATGTTGCTTTCCTAACTGACAGGCTCTGCATTTCCTTCCATGATCAGCACACACTTGAGGTAGGCCGGCAACTAGATTTTTATTAGCCAGCTTGGATAGGTATTTGAAATTCAAGTGACTGAGTCTCTTGTGCCATAGCCAGGAATTCTCACTGATGTTCTTAGCTACAAAACAAACATTAGTAACACTCGAAACAGTATTTAAATCTATAGCATAAACGTTACCTTTTCGATATCCAGTGAGAAGGGTTTCTCCTGTAGCAATGTATTTCACATAACAGTTGGAAGAATTGAAAATACAATGCATACCTTTATCACAAAATTGTGATATGGAGAGAAGGTTGTGTTTCAGACCATCCACCAAAGATACCTTCTGTACAGTAACTGTACCTCTTTTGATGGATCCACGACCAATAATTTTACCCTTTGCGTTATCACCAAAGACAACTGGAGGACCTGATGCTTCTTCAAGATCGGTTAGGAGATCAGCATGACCAGTCATATGCCTAGAGCATCCACTGTCCATAATCCAAACATCCTTACGGACATCGGTTGAGGCCATAAAGCATACCTGAAATGAAACAATAAGCTTATGGTCCCCCTTATTCTTTTGGATCCAAAGAGTTAGTTCCTCTTTGGCAGCCATACCTGGCCACCACCTGAGCTTTTAGACTCAGTGGGTCCAGATAGGTGCTTCAAGAGGCATTCATAAGCCTTGTGACCGATAAAACCACAATTTGTACATTTATTAGAAGATGGCTGTGAGGACTTAGATGAGTTGATATTCAATTTGGACAATGTTTCAAAGGGATCAGATTTGACAGGAACAAAAACCATTGGAGTAAAGGTGTTGGCTTTACCTTTGTTGGCCGGTTGCATTGGCTTGGAAATTCTTTTACCGGTTGAGGAGCCCTTACCGATTGGAGCTGTGTGACCGGTGACGGTTGTCTGACCGATCGCTCGTTTACCAGTTGAGGCTGCTTTACCGGTTAAGTTTTCCGGGCCTGCAACTTGGCCAGCAAGTTTAATTCAAACTTTGCTATCACCATCACTGAGCGGGACATATTGTCCTAGCTCAGGATCAGCTACCTCGGTCCATTGGGATTTGTTCTTGTCAATATTGACCTTGATCTGTTCCTTCACCTTGGTGGGATAGGTGTGTGGGACAGCACCAAAAGGTCTAGGTGAGCCTTTCTTAAGCAGGTTAGATTGAGTATCATCAAATTTGTCCATCAAGTTCTCAGTAACAGACTCAATGACTGGCTTGTCTTTGCTGTCATTGCTGCTGAATCTAAAGCCTATACCTGATAGATCTCGATTAGGAGACATCTGGTCTTGTATGATAGTCTCCACAGCAACTCGGGGTTTTGAAAAGGTGTCAATAGTTTTTGAAAGAGAGTTATTCCTTGACACTAAATCAACAATTTGACTAACACAGATATTTAGTCTCTCAGTGAGTCCTTGATTTTCTTTCCTCAACTGATCAGACACTAGCTTACTTTCTTTCAAAACTTTTATTTCAGCTTTTAGCGAGTCATTCTCAGTTGTGACCTTTTTAAGATTAACAGCCATAACTTTGCGAGCATCATTTAATTTTTCAAAATCAGTGAAGAGCTCATTCATCACCTCTGCCATTTCAGACTTTGACATATTGGGCATAGGGTCAATGGTAGGCTGAGAGGTTGAGGATGATGGTTCAAAGTTAGGATCAAAATTGGGTAGGGATGATATCAGTTGGGGGCTTGACTCGGTTAGGATCTTCAAAAATTGAATCTGTCAGGGCTCAAGTATCAGTTGTTGAGAAGAGATCGATAAGTCTTGATCTTGGTAGGTCTGTTGAATTGGTTGCATCAGAGGTCTGAGAGTGGGCATGGTTTTACACTGACCGTAGAGAGCTCCACCTATGTTCTGAATTTTGAAGTTGTAAGAGTTATCTGCCTTAGGAATAGGATCATCAAGGTAAGTTAAAGGAGATCTCATAGGTAGGGTCTGGTCATTGTAAGATGATTGTTCATTGGAGTTGGGGTGTCTAAAGATAGGTGACTGCAAGGAGATGGATTCATGATTAGTTCCATCAATAGCAATAAAACTGACACCAGCATCTTCATCTGAGTCAGCATCCTCATTTTCACAATCAGTCTCAAACCAGACTGGCATAGCCTTTTCGGCTCCTTCCTCGGCAACTAAGCTCTTAGATCTAGGGTTTTTCTTGAACGGTTTCTTCCTCAGAAATTCATACTTAGGTGAGGACATTTGGAAGCAAAATGGCCGGGTTTTCTACAGTTGTAACACACAAGCTCTCCTTGGGCATTTTTACCGTTGGTTGAGGTTTGGCCTTTTCTTTGAAAGTTCCCAGATCTTTGGAATGATGAGGATTTGGGTTGGAAGGATTTCCTGTAAGATTGTTGGGATCTCTTGAAATCCTTAAACTTTCTATAGTTTCTAGCGAAGGCAGCAAATTCATCTTCTTCCTCAAAAGGCATACTAGATGTGGTATTGGTTTGAACTGGTTGAGGCTGAGAGATTGAGGGAGAGTCATTGGTAGGTTGGCTGTTAAGCATAGAAGAGCCAGGGAAGATCTCGGTCTGAGCTGGCAGAGATAAGTTTTTAAATTGTTTTTGAACTCCACTCAGCCGGTTGAGCTCTTCCTCATATAGAAACAAAGTTGACACAATGTTCTGAATATGAGTAGTGTTCAAATCTCGACATTCTTTCAAAATAGTGACCTTGACATGCCACAAATCTCCAAGAGAATTGAGGAATCTCATGTTCAGGTCTTTCATAGTGTAAACTCTACCTAAAGAAGCACATGAATTACTCACCTCACAGAAACGGTCGTACGTTTCCTTTAATGTTTCACTAGGGTTCTTCTTGAAAGACTCGAACTCAGCAACACTTTTGTAGAGTCTGTTGTCCTTAGCCACTTGATCTCCTTCAAAATATCTGAGCAGACTTTGCCACACATGTTGAGCAGTCTCATAGCATTGTACTTGTTTGTACAGTCTATCATCAAGGCCTGAGGTTAGAATGTGCATAGCTTTTCTGTCCATGGAAGCACAAATCTTGTCTTCCTCAGTCCATTCTTCACGGGGTTTTGGAACATAAGTTTCATAAACCTCGAATTCTTGTTCAGATGATCTATCGACATGATCCATGAGAGGAGTTTTGGGTACTCTGGGTGTGGTGTTGATTTTTATGGGTGTCATGGGACCATCTCTGACTACAGTCATTAACCTATCATCTATTGAATCCATATACCGCATGATTCTGTTTTTCCATACTGGAAATTCATTTTCATTCAACATGGGGATAGTCACCATGTTTCATGTTTGCATGAGTTTTCCTGCCATCTTGGATTTGGCAATTCAAGTGGTTAAGCTTGGAAAAAGAGTTTTCGAAAATTGCTAGCTCTGATACCAATTGTTAGGCCCAACTGGTAGGAATCAGGCTAGAGGGGGGGGGTGAATAGCCAATTTAAAACTTTTTCTAAAACTCTTGAGATCTTTGAAAATGTTGATTCACTCCTCTAGCTAACCGATGAAACAAGTTTGCACAGCGGAATGAAAATGTTGGTTAGAGAGTTTCTCAAACGGTAAGGTAAAGAGTTTCAAAAGGTAAGTTAAAATTTCGAGCAACTGGATAACATTTCTATCCAAGTAAGACAAACATATAAGCAGTAACAAGAGTCAACAGGTTGTGACGAGTTGAGAGATTATCAATAGGTTACAACAACACAAGAAATAAACAAACACACAAAAAATGACACATTGTTTGAAGAGGTTCACAGTGTTAAATAACTGCTACGTCCTCTACCAAGTTTGGTCAGAACTTGGATTTTTGAAAGTGCACTGCTATTAATGATTCCTAACTATTACAAGTTTCAAGCCCAATGATTGAAGGCTGCTAAAAGTAAAGTGACTACTAATGGATCATGCTACAATAAAGACCAAGCGTTTTCTAGAGATGTGCTCACAAGTTGAGCTGATTTCTCTAGGGTGTGTGTGTGATTCAATCAATGTATTCCATTAATAGTCTTGTTGAGGAACACAACATGAATTGATTGAAGGTGCTCAGTGTATTTCCTACAGAGATGTCTAGTGAATGTGGGGACTTGAATTGAATGCCTTGAACTTGAGTGTTTGAAGGTTGGTAGTTCTTGGCAGCTCACTCTCAAGGATCTTAAATGCACCAACCATCTTCAATGCTCAGGGGAAGCTATTTATAGTGTGCTTCAAAAAGGAGCCATTGTCTTTGGAGAGGTTGTAATGATGACTTGGACTGTCAGGCATTAAATGGGAGTATCTTTTCATTTAATGCCTGAGATTTGATAGAGAGGATTTCCATTTAGTAGTTGAGGTGATGTGAGTACTGGTAACTTTGACATTACACTTTGAGATTCTGACAGTAGCAGGAATGTCATTTCAGCATGCTGCTTTACCAACTTTAGCTAAAGTTGAGGGCTGAGTAGTTGGGAGCAATAAATGCTTCGGCTAGCTGAAGGAAGCTTGTTGAATAAGCTTGGCCGATTGAACAAGCTAAGGGCCATGACCGGTTAGGGAGTCCACCGGTAAGGTAAGGCTCTAGATGATCGGTTAGGCGCCTTTGACCGGTTGAGCGGTCAACCGATTTGAAGAAGCTTCTTTACCAAGTAAACACATAAACTGATAGGAAAATCTTTAGGTCTTCAAGTCTTGAGAAAATTACATATCAAATACACTGGACACTAGCACTAAAGGAACCTAGCATACATAGAAAAATTCTATTTGATCTAATTAAAATTAGGGGTCCTCAATAATGCTTGTTGTGATTGGGATTAAGCAATTCTAAATCTAAACATATATTTGACTAACAATATTCACATCTCAAGTATCAATATGACTTGATTATAGCTTCAAGCATATATTTGATAAGTCTTGTTTTGTATCTATTTTGACCATATAACGAGACTCAATCTCATATTGATCACTTGAACTGTGGGCTCCTCCCAACTCCCGGAACCTATAAACTCGTGTCCCAGGATGGAGGGTCCCAAAAACCATTTTAAAAAAACTTTTCTTTACTTTAACTTGAAAAGTATACAACCCATTTTCAAAATAATTTCAGATTAACCTCTCTACACGGAGGCGATATATAAACCTGTTTTAAACCAAACACAACCTGTTTTTACAAACTATACAACTGGAAAGGCTTACACAAGCCAACCATAAAACAAACCAATCCCAGGCTGAATTACCACACAACTCAAATGAAACAAGTTTATGAGAGTTTTATATACAAAACATTTCCCAAAAGAATAACCACCATAATATTCCCAACTCCCCAGACCAATACATACCCTGACAACCAAAAGATGTCCAAACTCCTCCCCGGCCTCACCGGTCCGGTCCTCCTGTCTCAGCGGGATCTAAAACAATAAAGGGAGAAGGGGTGAGATAAAATTTCAGCAAGCTATTATGTATGCAGAAATATGCCATACAATATGCAACACATAAACAGGTTGCTCAATAACAAATATGCAACACAAAATAGGTTGCTCAATAACCACATTGGAAAAACAGTAAACACTTTACGTTACCTTTCCCTTTACCTTTACCTTTTCCATCTGAATCATATGTAGTACTACGGCGGGAGTTATACTCCTCTCATTTTGTGAACTGCTGATTGCATATCCACATCTTATACGACCCCTTACAGAGATCCATATAAGCTACCTCACTATCTTGTGAACGGTTGTACCTATCTACAGAAGCTGAACCCCCTCTCCGGGGCCACAGAAGGTAGATAACATTTACAAGTATAAGGCAATCCAAGCACCTTATGAAATATCTTCTCATAAGTGATCGTATTCCATATACCCCCGAAGATCAGCTGATACAACATATTCAAGCACATAACAAATACTTGAAATTAAGTCCACCCCATGGGACATCAACACATATATATATATAACATGGTACTGCAACTCATGTTAAACCAATCACAATAGTGCACATATGTTTCAACACCATTGAATAACATAATCCAATGACATGGTATTAATACTCATGCTTAACAAATGAAACAGTGCAACACGTATTTAACACTATGTGCACAATCAACTATGAACATGTAAACACTTATGGCACAACGTATCACATAAGTCCTACATAGCCATTACATAATATATAATCCAGTAACAGGGTATTACCACTCCTGTCCAAACCAACGAAGTAGTGCATTATACATTTTATGCACTCTAAGAACAAATAACCCTATACAGGTCACCATGTAAGGATACAATATCATATAAGTAACCCTACGCATTCACAATACAACATTAAACACCTTCTCTCAACCATTTTCAAGACATTATTTAAAGTCTTTCCCATTATCCATTTGGACTATTTAAAGTTCCATAGTGTAGTACTAAAGTTGTACTAGAAGCATAGTTAAAGAGTGACTTAATTCATACCCATTAGACTAGGTGTTCAAGGCCTAGAAAAAGATTCAAGGCTGTAGGGTAGGGCACGACTCGTGCCCTATTACACCTCCTCCAGAAACAGTCGTCCAAGGTTGGTCACGACTTGGCAAAATTTCAAGGCATGACTGAAGGGACGACTCGTGCCCTTGCCCAGAAACTGATGTTCTTGCTGCTACATCAGCAGCAACAAACAACCAACAACAAGTTCTCATTCAGCTCATACAAGGTCATCCCATGACAGTAAAAACACATGTTCTAGGCCATAATATACCCCCTTTATACCCCATAACATATACATAACAACCTTACAATTGAACCAACCTTTCCTTGATCAATTATCAACCCATAACTTACCACTTTTCACCCTATTCATTTGCAGCCCATAGTTCATCATTTTACAAGCCACAAATCATCAAAACCACATCATATACTCCTTATAACATCATTACACAAGGCATGAACAGTTATAGAAGGGAAACATAACAACTTACCAAAAGTTATCAAAATAAACGGAAGATATGATCAGATATTCTTGCTCTAAACACCTTCCTTAGCAACAATTTGAAGACGGAATCAACAACAACTCACGGGATGAATTTCTGGGATTTTTGGAAGTTAAACTAGGGTTTAGGCTTTTCTAGAACATAGGGAGAGAAGATAAAACTGAGGAGGCTATTTTTGGCTTCTTGAAGAAGCTAAAATGAGATTTATATAAAACAATTTTCACACAAGCTCCTCCAAGATTGAAAATCAAAAAACAACTACCTCAAGGTTATAATTACACCTAAGCACCTTGACAACTTTCATAACACTTTCCATTCATAATTCAAGTATTATCACTTTACCACACAAATCTCCCATTTCCTTTATTTAGACATTATATAATCAAATCAATATAATAACATCTAAATTCACCTAGTTCATCCAAAATGTCAAAATGAACACGTAGTAAAACCAAATAACACAAAGCAAAGGATGAGATGCAATACAAACCCCACCCCACGTGCTTCACGCGTGACCAAAATGTGCCTAGGTTTAGGGTCGTGACACTCCCTCCCCCTTAAATAAAATTCATCCCGAATTTGGACTTCACTTACCTGAATGATCAAACAAATCAGGATTCTTCTGCCTCATCTCAGATTCCAATTCCCAAGTAGCTTCCTCAATGGTGTGATTCTTCCAAAGAACTTTCACCACGGGAATACTCTTGGTATGCAATTCCCGGACCTGCCACTCTAGAATCCGCAATGGTACCTCCACATAGGTCATATCCGCCTGGACATCCTCAGGAGGAGAACTCAGAACATGAGAGGAATCATAACAGTACTTCCTCAACATGGATACATGGAACACATCATGGAGAGAAGAAAGAGATGGAGGTAGAGCCAATCGATAGGCTAACTCACCTACCTTCTCTAAAATCTCAAAAGGACCAACAAATCTAGGAGCCAATTTTCCTTTGTTGCCAAACCTTTTGATCCCCGTTCTTGGTGAGATCTTCAAGAATACAAAATCACCAACCTGAAAGGATAACTCCCTTCTTCTAGTGTCGGCATAGCTCTTCTGATGACTCTGGGCTGTCCTCAATCTGTCACAAATCATCTTGATCTTCTCAGCTGAGTCTCTAACCAAATCTAGACCCCAAAGTCTAGCCTCACCAACTTTGTCCCAACACATTGGGGACCTACATTTCCTCCCATACTGTGCCTCATATGGTGCCATCTCAATGCTGGATTGGTAGCTATTGTTATAGGCAAATTCCACTAAAGGCAAATGGTCTTCCCAAGATAACTGGAAGTCCATCACACAAGCCCGTAGCATGTCCTCGAGAATCTGAATGGTTCTTTCTGTCTGCCCATCATTCTGAGGATGAAATGCTGTGCTAAAACTCAATTTGAACCCCAAGGCTTCATGCAAAGCCCTCCAAAACCGCTAGGTGAATCTCGGATCCCTATTAGATACAATGTTGACAGGTACTCCATGTAATCTCACAATCTCATGAATATTCAATTGGGCCAATCTCTCCAATGAATACTTGGTTGAAACTGGTAGGAAATGAGCTGATTTGGTCAATCTATCCATAATCACCCATATAGCATCCATCTTCTGCGGAGTAGGAGGCAATCCCGTCACAAAATCCATAGAAATGCCCTCCCACTCCCACTCAGGAATATCCAATGGTTGAAGCAATCCAGCTGGTCTCTGATGCTCAGCTTTGATCTGTTGGCAAGTCAAACACTTGGATACAAATTATGCAATCTCATTTTTCATGCCATTCCACCAGTAACCCTTCTTCAAATCCTGATACATTTTGGTGCTTCCTGGATGAATAGCAAATCGGGACTTATGGCCATCCTCTAATGCCTGCCTTTTTATCTCTGAGGAAGAAGGTATGCAAATCTTGCCTTTTTATCTCTGGGAAGAAGGTACGCAAATCCTGCCTTTGAAGGTTAGAATTCCATCCTTGTTCAATGAAAACTCCCCAGACTTTCCATCTTGCAATTTTTCCCTAATTTTCTTCAACTCATCATCATTCAACTGATCTTCCAGAAGATCTCCATATAGAGTAGGAACAGCTCTAACATTAGCAAACAACATATCACTTCTCAAATCCCGAGATATCAAGGATGATAAATGAGCCTTACGGCTAATAGCATCAGCCACCACATTTGCCTTCCCAAGATGATAAGAAATGACACAATCATAATCCTTCAGAAGCTCCAATCAATGCCTCTGTCTGTTGTTCAATTCCTTCTGGGTAAACAAATATTTCAGGCTCTTATGATATGTAAATATCTCAAATTTTGCCCCATACAAGTAATGTTTCCACTTATGCAACGCAAACACAATAGCAGCTAACTCCATATCGTGGGTAGGATAATTCTGCTCCACTGGTGATAACTTCCTTGAAGCATACGCAATTACCTTCCCATTTTGCATAAGTACACAACCCAATCCCTCTTTACAAGCATCACTGAATATAACAAAGTTCTCACAACCCTCTGGAAGTGTAAGAATAGGAGCTGAAGTCAATCTCTTCTTCAGTTCAGTAAAGCCAGCTTCACAGTTAGTATCCCATATAAATGGTACATCCTTCCGAGTCAATCTGGTCAATGGAGTTGCAATCCTCGAAAATCCCTCAATAAATCTTCGATAATACCCCACTAAACCAAGGAAACTACGAACCTCTGTCACTGTAGAAGGTTGTTTCCAGTTGACTATGGCCTCAATCTTTGCAGGATCCACGGCAATACCAGTACTGGATACCACGTGACCCAAGAAAGAAATCTGTTCCAGCCAAAACTCACATTTGCTGAACTTTGCAAATAACTGTTTCTCACGAAGCACGGATAAACAATTCTCAAGTGCCTCTCGTGATCCTCCCTAGATTTTGAGTATACCAGGATATCATCAATAAACACCACAACAAAACTGTTAAGATACGGCTTGAAGATCCTGTTCATCATGTCCATAAAGACTGCCGGTGCATTGGTCAACCCAAATGGCATAACAAAAAATTTATAATGCCCATACCTCATTCTGAAAGCTGTTTTAGAAACATCATCTGGCTTGATTTTCAACTGATGGTATCCGCTACGCAAATCCAACTTGGAATATATAACGGAATTGATTCCTCTTTAACTATACTTCTAGTACAACTTTAGTACTATATAATGGAACTTTAAATGGTCCAAATTGATATTGGGGAGGTCTATTGACCTGAAAATGGTTGAAAGTCAATTGTGAAACTGTAACCAATAAAACTTGGCAAATGAATATGGAACCTTTATAGAAGGTGTGTAATAGTACGACATGGATATGTAGGGCTTACTTGATATACATTGTGCCCATATGTGATTGCATATTCATGGTTGGTTGTGAACATTGTGTTTAAATACGTGTTGCACTACTTCATTGGTTTGAGCATGAGTATTATACCATGTTATTGATTTGGCATTATTCAACAGTGTTTACATGGTAAGTTGCACTGTGGAAATGGTTTGATATGATTAATATTAACATGTTATATATTGATATCCCAATGTGTGGATGTATTATCAAGTAACTATTTATGTACTTGAATGTGATTATATAAACTGTTGTTATGATTATAGTGGGATACAATCAAGTATATATTTGTTCTATAAGTGATCGAATTGCATTATACCTATAATTAGGCCCGTCTGTTGGCCACAGACGTGGGATTGGCCACTACTGTATCGTGCCAAAAGGCTTACAGATAGCTGGGAATGTTACAAGATATTGTGACATGGCACGTCTGTAGTTACAGACGTGGGATTGGCCACTGCTGTATCGTGCTAACAATCCTTACAGATAGCTGGGAGTCATTACATTATGATTGGCCACTTCTGTATCGTGCCAAATGCCTTACGGATAGCTGGGAGACTTATATGTTTTATATGACGGATTATTCAGGCGAGAAAGGTAACGTAAAGTGTTTACTGCTTTCCCAATGTGATTATGAGCAACCTGTCTATGTGTTGCATGTTATATGGCATATTGTTGCATACATAATAACTTATTGAGATTTATTCTCACCCCTTCTCCCTTTATTTTTTTAGATCCCGCTGAGACAGGAGGACCGGACCGGTGAGGCCGGGGAGGAGTTTGGACATCTTTTGGGTTGTCAGGGTATGTTGTGGCTGAGAGTTGGGGTCGTGATTGATGTTATTCTTTTTTGGCAAAGTTTTGTATATAAAACTGTTATAAACAGGTTTTCAGGATGTTGTGTTGTATTTAAACCTGGGAGTTGGTTTTGTTAAAGTTGGCTTGTGTAAGCCTATATATCTGTACTATTTGTATTTAAACAGGTTATGGTTTTGAAAGCAGGTTTATATATCACCTCCAAGTAGAGGGGTTATTTTGAAATTGATTTGAAAAAGGGTTATTATACTTTTCAAGTTAATAAAGAATTTGTTTTTTGAAAGGTGTATTTTGGGGACCCTCCAGCTTGGGACACGAGTTTATAGGTCCTGGAGTTGGGGAGGTTCCTCACAGTCATCTTCCTCACCATCATGCACTTCAACCACAAGGTCATCAGGTTGTATCCAAATGGTTCTATCTTCTCACAATCCCTATCTGACATGAGGATATCTACCCCTTTTTTAAACACAAACTATAAATCAAACATGGGAAGGGAAGATCTGAGGGTAATTCTTTCTCTGCAAACTGAACAACACTTCCAAATACTATTTCTCCAAGATTAAAATCTAGGCCAGTGAAGATTTTGTGAATGAGGTCAACATGGGTTTGGGTCACAATGTTTTTGTTTGAAGTGGGTTTCCAGTTAAAGGTTGAAATTTTGAAAAGAAATCCACAAAGGGATGTAAGCATTGTGCACTTAAAATGATTGTGCCAATTCGGTTCAAGGCCATTTGTGATTGGATTGGCAACCTTATTCTTGGGGGCCATTAGGAGAATGTGTTGTGGGCTAGGTGTGTGGAGAAAAGAATTTATCATGGCAGGAGAGAAAGAGATAGTTTTCCCACGCACACAAACTTTTTCAAAACTGTCTGACCTTGGATCCTGAATGGACTGAAGAAGACAAGCAAAAAATTCACTGACAAGTGAAGGAAAATAGCTATGGGGGTAGGTAACAGTATATAAAAGGCCTTTTTCCTTTAAATATATTGACATCCCAACTTCCTGAAATGACTTATCTAACACCCTCTCAACTATAAAACCTTTCATCCTGAAAAAGTTGAACCTTTCTCTCACATCCTTAGACATAAACTTTTCAAGAGAATGAGGACTTACATTCCTTGCAGATGGCTTGGATCTTGAGGTATGCCTTGACAGAGGCATTGGAGTCACAGTAGATTGTGCCTTTCTTTGGCTCATCCTCCCCGGTGCAGGTGCAGATGGGATCACACCCTCAATAGCATCCTCTTTTTTAGCTTGGAGTTTTTCTCTCCCCAGCTTGAATGTTTCATCATCAGCCTCATCATAATCTAAGTCCATGTCAGAGGCTTGAGCAGTGATGGAGGCAGTAGCCATAGCTTTCGACTTTCTAACCTTGCTTTTACCCTTCCTCAATTCCATGAGAGCTTGAAGAGGGATGTGCTCATCATCATCCTCTTCTTCATGATCACCAGCAGAAGGGAAGCCCCCATAATACCAACTCCTAGGTGATGACTGAGATGGGGCAACAGTAGGATTGCTTATAGGGGACGGAATTGGGGATGTGGTAGCATCAGGAGTAGCATGAGTGGGTGATAGAGGAGGTGTGGTAGCAGAAGCATCAACATTTTCAGTAATTGGAGAAGGGCTTTTACATTTAGTAGCAGACAGGTCCTTTGGTGTAACGATCACATAAGGAAATATATCCTCCATATCATGGGTTGCATCCTCCATGATTTCCTCTGTAGCAGCCCTCAAGTCATCAATCTCGTCGGATTGAGCCCGCCTAAACACCACCTCAAACACCTCAGCATCTTCAGATTCATAAAAATCACTAGAGTAGACAGAGAGATCCAAATACTTCCTTCGTTGTGGCTGGGGCTGAGCAGCTTTTTTGAACGAGCTGCCAGAGCCAGTTGCAGAGGTTTTACCTCTTTTTCTCTTCAAATCAGCCGAAGGATTGTAGTCTTCATCTGCTCCTTCAACGAAATCAGGTTCCGCCATGTTTGGACGAACCCTAGGGGTATAATCCACATATTGGGAGAAAAAACCCTTTGCCTAAGAGACCATTTTGGTCCCTTTGAAGACCCATCGAACTCAACTACAGCCTTCAAGTCGCCTGGATTGTCAGCGTTGATCACATTGTCACGTGCTCCAGGGAATGACATTGAAACAGGTGCAGCTTCGGTATCAACGAACAACTCAATGGTGCCTTCGGTTTGGGTCGCCGGAGATGGAGGGGGTGAGTCATTGACGGTTGGAGAGGATGGACGGGACGGTGATGCCATTGGGTTTGAGAGAGATAGAGAGAAAAATAGAGGAAGAAGGTGAATTGTAAACGGATTTAGAGAGAGAGAGAGAGAGAGGACCGGTGAGGGTTTAAAGGAGAGGGTTTAGGTATTTAAGTTGATGTGATTGCATGAGTTAATACTCGACTAAGCTAGGGAATCAATGGAAGAGGTAGAGTTTAGTTAAGAACAAATTACCTTGGCCATCCAAAATTTTGAAACAATTTTACCTTAACTCCTTGGACTCTTTTGATGATAAGGATAAGACCAATTATCTTGAAAAGTTCCCTTGTAAATAATGTACCTGCCATATGAAAACAAAAAAAAAAATCCACATACAATATACTCCCCCTAAACACATGGACATCAAAAATAAAAAAATAAGAAATTTTGTTGAGCACAAGATCTTTTAACAAAATTAATTAGGGAGTGAAAAAGATTTGTTTAATATTTTCACCAAGGACCAGGTTGACCTAAATTTATGACTAAAAAAATGATGCATAATGTACAAACATGTGAAGAATAAATCTCAGTATATGTGTGGCATGGGATGTGACTATATCAGGGGACACATTTCCTCTAGGAAAGTCAATGAATTGAAATCTTGTCTTGCTTGGCCTCTAGAATGCATCCACTCATTTTTTTGTGGAGAAATATTTATGGGTAGCTTTCACTCTTCTTTACTTTCATGGATAGCCCTCTTTCGAATGATCTTGTCAATTTGACACAAACTTTCTCTTGATGTCATTTTGATCACATTGAAATGACTTCATACCATGAGTGGAGTAGCTGTTTTCCTTTAGATTATGCACCCACCAAGAGACATCCAATAGGATAAATTTTGAGTCAACAGACGTTGACATCTTTTAAGAAGAATTCACAATTCAGAGAGGAGACGAGTTAAAGATGTAATACAAGTGACCACACTGAGAAAAATCATGAAATGCATTTTTTTGTTGGAAGTTAAATATACAGGTGTAAGCTATGATGTGATTACACGGGAGATCACACCATCAGATGGCATACAAACTCAGAGACTTCCTTAGAGTAAAAAATCTCTGAAAATAAAGGGCTTTGATGAAAATATCAGCCAACTGTTTTTCAGTACTTATTGATTCCATGCTAATGATTTTTTGCTCAACAAGATCACGAATAAAATGATGTCTAATGTCATTGTGTTTAGTACGTGAGTGTTGAACAAGATTTTTTGATATTTCTATGGCACTTAGATTATGACAAAAGATAGTAAGAATACCACTTTTAAGACCATAATCCTTAATCATCTGATTCATCCAAAGAAGTTGAGAACAACAACTGCCTACTGCAACATATTCTGACTCAGCAGTAGAGAGGGATACACAATTTTATTTTCGACTGTAGCAAGATACTAAGTTGTTACCAAGATAAAAACAACCCCCAGTTGTGCATTTCCTATCATCAATGTTGCCTGCCCAATCAGAGTCACTGAATCCTACCAGATTTGTATTAGTTTCACGAGTATAGCTTAGCCCTAAATTGACAGTTCCACCAACATATCTAATAAACCTTCTTACAGCTTTGAGGTGGGAAATTTTTGGGCAAGCTTGATATCTAGCACACAGGCATACACTAAACATGATGTCAGGACGACTTGCAGAAAGGTACAACAAGCTCCCATTCATACTTCTATATAAGGTGGGATCAACATCCTCACCATCCTCATCTTTGCACAACCTTTGGGATGATCCCATAGGAGTTTTAAGATGAGAGGCATTGCCAAGAGAGAATTTCTTAACCAAGTTTTTGGCATATTTACTTTGTGAAATAAAAATTCCCTCCTTACTTTGTTTTATTTGAAGACCTAGAAAATAATTTAACTCACCAACCATACTCATCTCAAAGGTGGTGGTCATACTCGTGACAAAATAGTCTAACATATCCTTAGATGAAGATCCAAAGACAATGTCATCAACATAAATTTTGGCTACTAAAATCCCTTCTTTATCTTTAAAAATAAACAAGGTTTTATCTACCTCACCTCTCTTAAAACTCATTTGTATGAGATGATCAGTTAGCCTCCCATACCAAGCCCTAGGGGCTTGTTTTAAGTCATACAAGGCTTTCTTAAGCTAATAGACATGGTCAGGGCAATTGGGATCAGTAAAGCCCTTTAGTTGTTCAACATAGGCTTCTTCATTTAGGACACCATTTAAAAAGGCACTCTTTACATCCATTTGATGTAGAGTGATGTCCAAATAACATGTAATGGCAAGTAAAAGCCTAATAGACTCTATTCTAGCAACTGGGGAAAAGGTTTCTTCAAAATCAATCCCCTCTATTTGGGTGTAGCCTTGGGCTACAAGCCTAGCTTTATTTCTAGTAATTAAAAATTTTCATCTGTCTTATTCTTAAAAATACATTTGGTTCCTATTACATTTCCTCCTTTAGGTCTAGGAACCATATCCACACATTATTTTTCTCAAATTGATTTAATTCCTCTTGCATAGCAACTATCCAATTATCATCTTTCATAGCTTCTACAACATTCTTAGGTTCAATATTAGAAACGAATAACAAGACCTTACCTTGTTCACTTGTGAGTCAACACAACTCAATCCAGTAAGTTCACGGTAGTCAACTCTTGGTTTATCCCTTGTATTTACCTTTTCATTCACATTTCCAACCACTTGGGTGATTGGATGATTCTTTTGAATCCTGCTTGGTAAGTCTTTGGTTCGGCCCAGATTCTCCTCTTCACAGTCTGAGCTTTCTGATTCTGAAACATGACCTTTTTGTTCTGATGTAGGTGGTGATGGTCACACCAGCACCTGCATCATCTTTCTGCAGCCCAATTTGCTGCGTCTGTTCATTTGGATTTTGATAGTCCTCCATTGTTTCTAGGCTACCTGAGACATCATCTTCAAGAGTTTTTAGATTTAAATCAGCAGTATCATCAAAGTTAACATTAAGGACTCCATCACAGTTTGAATATCCTAGGAAAACAACCTTGTCACTCTTAGAATCAAATTTAGATAGATAATCTCTATCATTTAGAACATAGCATATGCATCCAAACACATGAAAGTATTTGAGAGTAGGTTTTTTACCAAGGAGAATTTCATAGGGAGTCATGGTTGATCCTACTCTTAAGTAGACTCTATTTCCTATGTGACAAGCAGTATTAAGTGCCTCAGCCCAGAATCGTTTAGAGATGTCTTTAGAACTAAGCATAACACGAGCCATCTCTTGTAAAGTATGATTCTTTCTTTCAGCTATCCCGTTCTGTTGAGGAGTTTTGGGGGCTAAAAAATCATGGGTTATTCCTTTTGAGTCACAGAATCCTGAGAACAAAGTGTTCTCATATTCAGTTTCATGATCGGACCGAATTTTAATCACTTTCTTACCATACAGATTTTTTAAATTTTTATACCAAACTTTAAATACATCAAGGGCTTCAGATTTTCTTTCAAATATAGCACCCAAGTGAATCTTGAAAAATCATCTACACAAACAAAAGAGTACTTCTTTTTACCTAAGCTCTCAACCTCAATAGGTCCCATAAGGTCAGTATGGATTAATTCCAAAATTTCAGAAGTGGAACTTTTGTCAACCTTTTGATGAGAGGCTTTGGTTTGCTTGCCCTTTTGACAAGGACCACATACACTTGTTTGTTTAAAATCTAGTTTGGGCAAATGTTTAACAGCATTAAATCTTATTAACTCTTCCATTTTCCTAAAACTAGCATGACCTAATTTTTTATGCCAAATTTCAAGATCATTAGTTTTGGAGCTAAGGCAAGACAAATTGTCATCAAATTTGTAATAATTATCTTGAGACCTTACACCGGTGAACAAGCATTGATTAGTGTTATCAAATACTTTGCATTCATGTTTGTCAAAATTGACATGTAAATTGTCATCACATAGTTGGCTTATACTAATAAGATTAGCTTTCAACCCTTCTACATGATAGACATTTTTCAATTTAGGCATGTTATTGACACATAGAGTTCCCTTACCTACAATCTTACCTTGGGCTCCTCCCCCATAATTCACATTTCCACCTTTGACAGTGGTGTAATCTTTTAGAAATTCTGCATTACCTGTCATGTGCCTTGAGCACCCGCTATCAAAATACTATGAGCTAGCAATGCTGCTCTTGAGAGAGGTAAAAACAACCTTGCATTCCTCGTTCTTCTTTTCCATCCACACGAACTGACCAGTTTTCTGGTGATGTGAGTGGATCCGGCCACTCATCTGAGGAGCATCCTTTCCCAGATCGTGAATTCTTTTGTAGCAGAATGGCCTGATGTGACCTGGTAAAAAGCAGTAATGGCACACAAATCTCTTTTTCTTGGATGTTGTTTTAGAATTGTGAAAGATCTTAGGTTTTGAGGAACTCTCTTCTTCTTAATTTTTTTTTCAAAGCCGAGGCCAGTTTTAGAACTTTTACCCAAACTTAGAACCTCATCTAGTGTGGCATTTCCAGTATTCATTCTTTCAAATGTTTTCTTGGCCTCTGTGAGTTTCATTTTGGTTTTTTCAAGTTCAATGTCACGTTTAGTGAGCATGACTTCAAGTTTGGCTATTGAATCTTTTTGGTTGTCATTTTCAGTGGTGACATCCTTAAGTTCACTTTTCAAAGTTGAGATTTCAGTATAGAGTTTCCCATTTACCTTTTCAAAAACGGCAATCTTTTCTACACGTTTTTCCTAATAAGCATATAACTCAGCATACGCATCAAGAAGTTCTTGATAACTTCCATCATCCTCTTTTTCATTCTCTGTTTTCTTGGTCAGCGAAGAATTAAAGCAATTTACCACAGAGTCAGAAGATGTGATGGTAGATGTGACAGCATCTGAAGATACATCAGGTTGATGTTCATGACTTGGAGGCGAGATTTTCATGATTGCTAAGTTTAGCCTTTCATCTTCGTCCTTACTGTCACTAAGGGTGGCACAAAAGCTCATCCCCTTTTTCTTCAGAGTGTTGGCACACTCATTGGCATAATGCCCAAAGCCTTTATAGGCTCTACATTGAACAATTTCAGATCTATTCTTAGTAAAACTAGTAGGTTTCTTGAAACTACTCTCTGTATCCTCTTCTGGTTTTTCAAAAGTATTTGGTTTTTTAGAAGGAAATTTGTTGTCCCTTTTATTTTTAAGAAAAGATGTAAATTTTTTAGTTAAAAGGGCAACATCTTCAGTTTCCAAATTTGAAGTATCTATTTCATTTGAGATTTCTTCAATCTCTTTTGGTAATGTGGATACTCTAGAGAGAGCAGAAGCAAGAGCAACACTCAGCTTTATGTTGTTGTTGAATGGAGGTGTTCACCTCAAACATGGTTAGTTTACCCACAAGAGTATCTAAACCCATGGTTGTAGTATCATGTGCTTCTTCAATAGCATCAATTTTAATATTAAACTTATCAGTAACAGTTCTTAAAATTTTGCTTACTAATCTAGCATTTGATATAGGCTCACCTAGGGAGAGACATTCATTTGAGATTTCTCTCAATTTAGCAGAATAGCTTTTTATGTCTTCTGTCTCATTCATCCTCAAGTTTTCAAACTTGGTCATGAGAATTCTCAACGTAGTAGCCTTAACACTATCATCACCCTCACAGTGACCTTGCAAAATATCCCAGATAGTCTTTACTACATTTTTATTTATAACAAGTCTAAACATGTGTTCATCCGCATGACTTGATATAGCCCCAAGAGCCTTGGAATTATAGTTAGCAAGGGTGACTTCCTCAGTGATCCAATCTTCCTCAGGTTTGGGTTTATAGACTTTTTCTGAGGTTTCCCCTTCTTATTTACTCTTACTTTCAACATTAGGAGGGGACCATGAAATAATAATACTAAGCTACGCTCGTTCATCAATTACTTTGATGAAGAGACGCATCTTAGCTTTCCAAATAGCATAGTTAGATCCATCTAGAACTGGGGGACGGTATTGATTTAAGGTTAAGTGTCCTTCCATAATGACCACTCTTTCTTGGATCTCACTCAGTGAAGTCGAGTGGAGCTCTAATATCAATTAAAAGAAATGGAGCGGCTAGGAAGTGCACAGAAAGTTACAGATGCCTGATGTGAGTACTGATGCTATCACACCAGCACTAGCATCAGTGATAAACAGCAGCGGAAATGAATAATAAAAACGAAATGAACAAAGGAAATAACACTTATCTACAGCAATTTGCTGTAGACAATAAAACTTCTCTTATTAAATCTCTTTTTGAATCAGTTACATAAAAGCAAATTAAGAGAAGACAAAATCATCAAACTGTATAAATGGAAGAACTTTTTGGGATAATGCAATATGGCAAATGAGAAGATCATTTTGTGAAAGAGGGAGGGAGTAAGCAGTAGAACTTGGTACAAATTATTGGCTCCTTTTTTTTTCCTTCTCTTACATGGCCAATTTAGAGACTGTTTTATCATGAAAAGAATGGTAGATAGAAATGATTTAAATTGTTCAATAATTAGTACTTCCTTAATTTTAAAACAAATGTTAAAAAAAAAAAAATCAAATTTAGCCTTTTCAAAGTAAATTTAAGAAATTTTTGGTTTTCATTTTGGGACCCTATTTTTCTTTTAAATTTGGAAGAATAATCTCACTTTAATAGTTAATTTGATACAATAGATAGTATTTTAATGATGATGGAAAAATTTATTAATATAATTGTTATTCCAATAAAAGTCCAAAACTTGTATTGATACAAGGAAATATTTAGATAAAAACAATTATCTAATATATTTTTTAAAAAAATTTAATAGATAGTACTTTAATGGTGAAGTTTAATTAAATTAACCCCTTAAAATGTGAACCATCATTCCAATACGATACGGAGAAAGTATCACCATATAATACAAAATAAATAATATTTTTAAGGAAAAATTGCAATAAAAAAAAAGCATTCAACTATTTTTTTTTTAATTTTACAACCAAACTAATTTCCGTTACATCCAATTCATCCAACTTTTTTTTTTTGCATCCACTGTCACTATTACTAACCTCGTTAATTTTTCACCGTTAAATAATCATGTGCATGGAATTATAAGAAATATTTTGGGTAGTTAACAAATTCAAAAGTTTAACTTGTTTTTAATAATCTCTCGTCTATTGATCTTTTTTTAATTTAGTCTCTAAACTACTTAATTTTTTCAAAAGGAATTATTATATTTTGAAGTAAATAATAATATAAATTAAAATGCAAAAAAAAGTTTTATTTTATTATAAATATTATTCTTTACTTGTTTTTTTTCTAACAATCTCACCACTATATCACTAAAGCCGTCAATTTAGGACCGTACCGTTAGGACGGCCCATCTCTCCATACATATGGGACGAGATGGGATAATATATTCTAATCCCGTTTAAAAGCGGGTCTATCCAATTTGGGATGCGGGATAAGGTGGAACGGGATGTCCCACATTTTTTTATATATATTTTTTATTTTTCATTGTTATTTTTAAACCCCAAACCCATATGCCAATTACCAAATCCATAAAAAAAATAAAAAAAATAAAATGCACGCTTTAACTTTAACCATAAACGCAGGAGTGCTGCTAGTCGGAGACAATAAGTTACAAAGGGTCAAATGCCCAAAGCCTTAAAGGCAATAACTAAATTCTTATTACATTTTTTCTCTTTCTCTTCCATAGCAGTGTTCAATTTCTCTCTCTCTCTCTCTCTCTCTCTCTCTCTAGTGAGAAGTCAGAAGGATAACCATATTGATATTGTGTGAGATTTGGTTTTTTTCTTATTATTTATATTAGTATAATGAATTAATTAGTTGCATTAACATTCTCCCAATTTCATTGAGATCTTTTCTCGCTTGTTGAATTTTAATTTCTGACTTGTACTTGCATAATCGTCTCCTGTGATCGCGTATTCTTGTCCTGCATTATGTCGTATTGGCCCGCATCTCAAGGTAGATTTGGGACGGGACGGGGAATTTTAGGCCCGCGAAGAATACAGGACATCCCGTCTCGTCCCGCGTATTTGCGAGATATCATAGTTTCGTCATATCACATATCGTTATCCCGAATTGAAGGCTCTACATATCACCGCTTGAAATTACTAGGATTCGGCTGCGCGGGCCCCAGGATCTCGCAATTTCGTTGGGAGGTTTCGATGCGTTTCGTTCGGAGGAGTCGCCAGGCCGTTTTGATATAGCCCAAAATATTGAGAAAAGGCCTTGTTTAAAAAAGGTTGTTGTGTGATGAGATTTTGAGTTTGGAGGGCAGGTTATGCCTCGGGAAGAGAATAGTAGAGCTCACCCGAGTCGCCTCGTATACACGAGTCTTTCGATACCCCTCTTTCTTCAAAAGTTGTGTGTGTGTATGTGCTTTTAAAAATGCATGATGAATATGATGTCTACTTTGTATGCTATGTATTGAAATGAATTGAAATAGTATTGGAAGGAGGCCTTACCAATGTTGTTTCGTGTCTATCTTCCGCTTGGGAATAGTATTTGAGTGTGAATAGTGCTCCGAAACGGACCGGGATTGCTTCGGGATGTATCGGTGTCTGCAGACAGAGCTTCGGCGTGCCTCGGGAGTGCTAGGTGTGTTTGCGGACAGAGCTCCGGCGTGCATCGGGATTGTTGGACTTGATTGTACTCGGGCAGAGGTTCGGCGTGCCTCGGGATTGTCGATTGTACTCAGCAGAGGTTCGGCGTGCCTCAGGTTTGTTGATTGTACTCGGGCAGAGGTTTGGCGTGCCTCAGTTTTGTTAATTGTACTCGGGTAGAGGTTCAGCGTGCCTCGGGAGTGTTGGTTGTACTCGAGCAGAGGTTCGGCGTGCCTCGGGATGCCTCAGGATTGTTGGTTGTACTCGAGCAGAGATTCGAATTGCTTTGGGATGCCTCAGGATTGTCCGATAGAGGTTAGGCTTGCTTCGTGATGCCATGGGATTGTCCGGCAGGACTTCGGGATGGATCGGGATGCCTCGGTATTGTCTGGCAGGGCTTCGGGATGGATCAAGATGCCTCGAGATGGATCGAAATGGCTCGAGATGGACCGACAGGGCTTCGGGATGCTTCATGAGCACCTCGGGGTTGCTCGGGAGCGTTCGGCAGGGCTTCGGAGCGCCTCGAAAGGGCTCTGAAAGCCCCGGAAGGAACCGAAAGGGACCGAGATTGCCTCGAGAGGACTTAGAGGGGAGCCTGAAGGCTGGGGGGGGAGAGGAGAGAATGGAGGTGTGAAGAAAATAAGAGGGGGAGCCCTCTATTTATAGCCTTGGAAAATGTGCAAAATGGTCCGCACGGCTTGTTCTTGGAAAATAATTTTTTTTTTTTGCCGGATTTAAGAGAATATTGTGAACTTTTAGAGGATTTTGTAATTATGATATCTGGGTGCAAAATGGTCAGTGCGGACCATTATGCTGGCTGACTATTTTTCATAATTCCCAAAAAGTCCTTTTGTTTTATTTTATCCCGGAAGGGTCCTACCTTGATTTGGTTGGTGGTTTTGGGGTTTTTTAAGGTTACGAGTCTTCGGGATCACGTTTGTGTGAGTCTGCGGTATTTCCCGTGTGTCGGATAGGGAGCGATCCAGATTGGGGTACTTACAGAATCCCCTCAGCGACGTCACTTTTGAAGGAAGTGGGGTCATCGATAAGATAAGGGTCCCGATCAGGATCACTTTGTTGGGAGAGAGAAGGTGACCATGTTGGTCGCTTTGCGCGGACGTGGTGGTGTCCTGATGTGAGGTGGACATGTCGGTGTTCTGAGGGTGACTGTTTAGGTCTGTTGACTGGACCCTTTGACAGGATTCTTACGTTTCCCGTATGGGAATCATGCCTGATCGTAGTTCGTGTGTGAGGTGACCGCTTGAGTCGGATGTGAGGATGTGGTGATGTCCTGTTGTGTGACCGCTTAGGTTGACTGGCCACGGACGTGGTGGTTTCATGTGGGGTGACTGCTTGGGTAAGCTGTGAGGACGTGGTGGTGTCCTAAGGTGACCGCTTGGGTCGGCTGGCTGGACCCTTTGACATGATTCCTACGTATCCGAAATGGGAATCATGCCTGATCGTGGTTTGGAAATGGCGAAGTTGTCGCGTATGCAGATGTGGTGGTATCCTGAGAGTGAAGTTGATATCGTGCATGAGGACGTGTGATGTCCTCTGACTGAGGTGATGTCGTGATGAGGACGTGTGTTGTCCTCTGATTAAGATGATGTCGTTATGAGGACGTGTGATGTCCTCTGACTGAGGTGATGTCGTTCTGAGGACGTGTGATGTCCTTTGACTGAGGTGATGTCGTTATGAGGATGTGTGATGTCCTCTGACTGAGGTGATGTCGTTATGAGGACGCGTGATGTCCTCTGACTGAGGTGGTGTCATGCATGAGGACGTGTGATGTCCTCTGACTGAGGTGATTTCGTTTTGAGAACGTGTGATGTCCTCTGATTGATTTTGGGTCGTGCATGAGGACATGTGATGTCCTCTGACTGAGGTATGGTTCTGGAGTATGAACCGGGTGTTTGAGAGTTAGTTCAGGTGTATGAACTTAAGTTGAGGCTTGGTTCAGGAGTATGAACCTAAATGAACGCTCGCCAAAAAAAAATAGGATAGGAGTCGCCACGCCGTTTTTAAGGAAACATTGAAAACATTTTTGAAAGAGAAAATGGGTTCGGGGGTCAGGTTACGTGTTGGGAAGAACCGAGAGTTCACCAAACACGCCTCGTCCGTAGACGAGTCTTTCTATGTTAAAAATCCAAAACATTCAAAAGTGTGTGCAAATTGTGTGTGACAAGATATGTATAAAATGCATATTAATGCTTCGCTTTATTACTCAAGAGGGGGAATTACAACTTGTGAGCCATTAACTCTGGGAGGCCACATCACAGTTTACAACGAGGAAGAACAGGTTACAACTGGAAAATGACTTCTGCAGATTGACAACTTGTGTCGCGTGACACAGGAAAGCTAAGGCATGTTCTGACGCGTGACACAAGTCATCACATGCAGAAACCTTACAAAATTAAGCACCAGATTGACATAGATCTACCCAATCACTTTAAATGAGTGTGGATATTGAAGATCCACACTCTGTTTTGAGTGACAAGTGACCTGGATGAACAACTTACAACTGAAATGGAAATCTCTGCACATGACTCGTTATGTCGCGCTACACAGGACGGCTAATACCTCTAGTGTCGCGTGACATAACCTAGCCATCTGCAGAGATTTTACAAATTGAGAAACGGATTGAACAAATACCAAATCTAATCAAGTTACCATGCCAAAGTAATTCAATACAACATGAATCAATAACAGATCGGTCAAAGGAGTGTGTATATGGGAGATCCACACTCCCTTGACAACCAAATTGCAATTACAATTAGATCACATTATGAACATGCAATTGGATCAGGTAAATACAACTTAAACAGAGAGATAGCAGTTGCCACCTGATAATTAAAGCGGATGGAGCTCAATTATCAGGTGGAGGAAATGAATTATGCAAGGAGCAAGTATGAGAGAGAGATGGAGGGATTGAGGGGTTACCCTTGTAGATCCACAATTCTACACCACGTTCAGTGTAGAACCCTTCTAAGCAGCTTCAGATTGGAATTCGAGTGCAGAGAGAGCTTCTGGGCTTTGGATCTTCAATGGTGTGTGGTGTGTGAAAGTAAATGGGTGAAGTATGTATGAGAGATGAATGAATTGGAGGAGAATTGGTAGGTATTGTTGAGGAAGGAGGAGAGATATTTGGTTTCTGGCGGAATTTCTGCAGAATGACCTTAGGGAGTGGAATTGGGGTCCTGAAATGAGAGGCAGAGGGTCTTATTTATAGCTGCAGTTGATGGAACAGATGTGTTGCACGACGTCCTGCATCCAATTTCCATGCTTCAAAGTGTCGCGTGACACAAGGTGTCCATAACTGTTTCTGGCGCCAAAACTACTTCTGGTACATTCTGAGATAATTCCTTAAACGTCCAAAGCAATTAATTCCCTGTAGATCCTTTCTTAATGAGAAACTTATAAAGAGCTCCCGAAAGTTTCAGAACGGACCGGGAATTTACCAAAATGCCCCTTAATGCAATTTTATCTGATTAAAATGCATCTGAAAAGGTAGCGAATTGGATTGGCGTACTTACAGAGCCCCTCGGCAATGTCACTTATGGAAGAAGTGAGGTTGTCGATAAAATAAGACCCAATCCCAATGAGCGGCAGGGGATCAAGCTGGTCGTAGTTCTGGGACAAAACTGATTGAAGGAGTCTGAACATAGGGGAAACTATTTGAAGGTCTTTTGACCTGAAAGGGATCATTTGAAGGTCTCTTGACCTAAAAGGGATCATTTGAAGGTCTCTTGACCTGAAAGGGGTTATTTGAAGGTCTCTTGACCTGAAAGGGGTTTTTTGAAGGTCTCTTGACCTGAAAGAGATCATTTGAAGGTCTCTTGACCTGAAAGGGATTATTTGAAGGTCTCTTGACCTGAAAGGGATTATTTGAAGGTCTCTTGACCTGAACGGGATCATTTGAAGGTCTTTTAACCTAAATGGGATCATTTTAAGGTCTCTTGACCTGAAAGGGATCATTTGAAGGTCTTTTGACCTAAAAGGGATTATTTGAAGGTCTCTTGACCTGAAAGGGATTATTTGAAGGTCTCTTGACCTGAAAGGGATCATTTGAAGGTCTCTTGACCTGGAAGGGATCATTTGAAGGTCTCTTGACCTGAAAGGGATCATTTGAAGGTCTCTTGACCTGAAAGGGATCATTTGAAGGTCTCTTGACCTGAAAGGGATTATTTGAAGGTCTCTTGACCTGAAAGGGATCATTTGAAGGTCTCTTGACCTGAAAGGGATCATTTGAAGGTCTCTTGACCTAAACGGGATTATTTTAAGGTCTCTTGACCTGAACAGGATCATTTTAAGGTCTCTTGACCTGAAAGGGATTATTTGAAGGTCTCCTGACCTAAAAGGGATTATTTTAAGGTATCTTGACCTAAACGTAATTATTTTAAGGTATCTTGACCTGAAAGGGATTATTTGAAGTTCTCTTGACCTGAAAGGGATTATTTGAAGGTCTCTTGACCTAAAAGGGATCATTTGAAGGTTTCTTGACCTGGAAAGGATCATTTGAAGGCTTCACAACCTGAAAGGGATTATCTGAAGGTCTCTTGACCTGAAAGGGATCATTTGAAGGTCTCTTGACCTAAATGAGATCATTTGAAGGCATCACAACCTGAAAGGGGTTATTTGAAGGTCTCTTGACCTGAAAGGGATCATTTGGAGGTCTCTTGACCTGAAAGGGATCATTTAAAGGCATCACAACCTGAAAGGGGTTATTTGAAGGTCTCTTGACCTAAAAGGGATCATTTGAAGGTCTCTTGACCTGAAAGGGATCATTTGAAGGTCTCTTGACCTAAACGAGATCATTTGAAGGCATCACAGCCTGAAAGGGATTATTTGAAGGTCTCTTGACCTGAAAGGGATCATTTGAAGGTCTCTTGACCTAAATGAGATCATTTGAAGGCATCACAACCTGAAAGGGATTAATGCTTCTAGCAAAGTAATTGAATGAGATATGCTTTCATACCTGTGCTGTGCTTAAATGTAGCTACTGGAGGGTCTTAGACTACCATTGCTGTTGGTGATGAAGAGTTGTAGCTGCCGGAGGGTCTCATGCTACTGCTTGATGGGAGGTAGCTGTGGATAGGTGTAGCTGCTGGAGGGTCTCATGCTACTGCTTGATGACTGTGGCTGCCGGAGGGACCTATACTACTTGTCGACACTTGCTGGGTGGCCGTTCACGGGATGGTCTTTGCAAAATAGGCTTTGAAGTCATTAAGACTGGTGAGCATTATTTCTTGGATACTGGGGCAGCTGGAGCTCTTTTTGGCAAGCATTTCTTGGCGGCTGAGGTAGCTAAGGCTCTTTCAGATGATGCTGATGAGTCCGAAGGTGATGGGCCTGATGAAGATGGTAAAGGCGGGGTCTGCCACCTGCAGGATTTGGAATCCTTGTCCAAAATTGTGATTCGAGGGGCAGTCCTCACGATCAAATTACGATCACTTGACTATTGTACCCTGCGGGGGGAAAACACAACACTCTAGGCACCTTGAATTTTATTCAATTATTGAGTTTTTGCTTATGCATTATTATTCTTTTGTTGCACAAGTCCATCTCAGCTGGGGATGTAAAGGAAGTGGGGATTTTGCACGGCTTGATGAGCGGATATGTATCTAACAGTTGTGCTATGATGGATTGTGTATGGAACAAAAGTGTTTTTAATGGGGTGGACCCTCTCCAATGAGGTGGGAAAATGTATGAGTGATGGATGATACGGTGCAGCTTAGGCAAGTCGGGGACGCTCCCGGGAGTACTGGCTACAGCAGGTCAGTTGCTGGTGAGAACAAAGTGTGTCGCGCACCCGAGACGGCAAGCAGCAGAGAACGTACAGAGCATGATCCCGACTTGGCGAAGCCCCAGTTGATAGTGCAAAACAAACCTGGAGGGAAATCTGGTAAGGAGAGCCTGAGGGATATCTTAACCAAAGCCCCAATCTTGAGGAAATTCCATGCAGCTTTATCGCAGATCTTGTGGCCAAAGAGGCAACTCATCATTTCAAACCATAGTCAATCAGTCACTGGACAAGACTCGGAAATGTTTAAGTGCAGGGGCACATCTTTCAAAGGTGGGAATAGATCCCGAATTCGTGATACATTGGCTTTTGGGTTTGACTCTTTTGGGAGAGTATAAGCATCGTAAGGTGTGGAAAAGTGTATGGAAGCCCCTGCTGATCGAAAACAGTGTTTGGCTCTATCTTCCTATGATGTAGAAAGAGAAGACTTGTTGAGACACTTGAAAACTTGTCCTATTCGTGATGATCACAAAGCTGCTTAAAACCCTTTATTGATGTTCGGGTTATTCAACCACCAAAGCCGATATGAACAAATATTTCAATTAATCCCAAAGAGAAAACCAACTGATATCAAGAATCAAACTCGGGAGGATGGGAGGTGTATAGGGACGGCCCTTGCTGAGACCAGATTTTCTGAGTTTTGTTTGTGGTTTCGACCGGACCAGTTATGGTTGCCTACGTTCCCCTCCATGGGAGGAGCTCAGGTCGCCGTAGTTCGGGCTTATCCCGAATGAAGAGAATGAACGTTGGAATTTGAGGATCTAAGGACCTTTGAGGATTTTAAGGATTTGGAGAATTGAAAAACATGTCCTCTTGGAGTGTCGATGGGAGACACGGATGTGAAGCCCCAGTGGGACGTCCACGGCAAGTGTTTGCAGAGGAGAAATGAAATATGCTCACATGAAACGTCGAATGAACGGATGGAATTTGCACAATCTTCACTTGATGGTCTGAAACTGTTATCCGGTAGGAACTGCGACTGGGTTTCAGGGTTACGATCGGACCTTGGATGATTCAGGATATCATGAACTCTTAAGACGAGAGGTCGGCTAGGCCTTTTGCTGGCTGAACCTCTAAAGATGAGAGGTTGGCTTGCAGGGATGTGTTTGGGATTTCTATGGTGAGGGAATCCATGATTGCATCATCAATGCCTCTAAGAATGAGAGGTCAATCTTGGCTTTGGCCAAAGGCAAGGGTAACGGTAATGGGAATGTCCTCTAAAATCGAGAGGACGGCTTGGGATTGGATAGAGGTAAAGGTGAGGGAACATCCATGCTCTCTCTTTATTCACTCTGAGACTCCCCTTGAATAACAACTTGATCCTTTGACTTTTGTTCATGAGAGAATCGCCAGGGACTAAGCTCTCCTTTTTTTCTTTTCTTTTCTTTTCTTTTTTTTTTTTTCTTTTTTTTTGTATTTTTGTCTCTCTCTTTTTTTTTTCAATTTATTTTTGAGAGGAGAATTTCAGCTAGTCCCCAGGATGGATCATTGCTTTCCGTCGTTCTTGATCTTGGGGACGGTCAATCTTTCTTTGAATCACGGGAGTCTCAAGGATAGTCCCTCTTCTTCTGGCGATGGCTAAATGGGTTTCAAAACATGCCGATCTTGAACTGAAGGGGTATTGTTTAGTGAGGGTGAGGTAATGGCTTTCCTATGGGTGAAAGGTTTCAGCCGCAATTCCTACCGGATGATCTAAACGAGATTAAGTCTTCACTGCTTGCTTAAGCTTACTGAGGAAGATTCATGCAAATTCATCGAGCAACAAGATGGTAAGGGCGAAGGAAGATATGTGAGCACAGGAGATACGAGATGGGGAGTTGGCAAGCCCCAATTTGGGAAGGATATCAGTCGATTTTCTCGCTCCGATTAATTTAAACATTAGTCATTTCAAAGCATTAGTCAGTGAGCAGCACAAGTGATCATTTGGAATAAGACCATTTCAATTGAGTGTAATGCAGGTGTGCAAGTAATGTCTCTAGTCTAGCAAGAAGAGAAACAAAGATTTTATAACTGCAAAGCAAAAATTGGTCCGAAGTGGACTCGACAGACTCATGTTCGACAGCAGACATTCTAGATCCTACAAGGACTATTTTCGGATGGGGGGAAGAGCATTGTTGACAGCGATGGGGCGAGGACCCTTCTCAATCTTTTTGTCATTCACAAGTCGTCTTCTTTAGCTTGAGCAATCTGAGCAAGCAACCGGGCCTCCTGCTTACAAGGAAAAACAACTTCAAGGGTAGCTCGCAACTTTTCGATGGACACACCATTTTCACTTTGCTGACCCATGAGATATGAACTTCCAGGCTGGTGGGCCATAATCTTCTCTGCACCGAGAATTTTGGATTCCGAATCAGATGTACGACTGCTCGGGCACTTTAACTGCTTCTGCTTTGGGAATAGGACCAATGAGCACCGGGAACGAGAGCACACACCCAACTTGCCGTAGCCTTGTGGGGGTGAAGAGGTGAGAGCGAGTATAAGGCGGAGGATAGAGAACTTTGAGATGGTATGGGAGAGGGAAGAGCGGGAAAGGAGACAGACTCGTGCAACATCTTATTAATGTTCAAGTAAAAATCGGTGTCTTTTAAGTCCTATGAACGGTTGGGAAAGGCTAATCCTTTATTCACGCATTCTAGAACCTCGGGGAATCCTACGACACATCATCCAAAAATACACCAGATGTATTGATTCAAAATTAATAATAGGCAATAGTACCTAAATAAAACCGAAGCATTTATGGGACGGATGAGCAATCCCAATTTCTGGAGAAATTTAGGCAGCATAACGGGTATTCCTGAAGAAATTCAAGGAAAAATCCGGCATGACCTCTCGTCGGTGCATGTTGACAAAGCGACATGATCTCTCGTTAGAATATGCTGTGGGAACGACATGCCCTTTCGTGAAACCATGTTGCGATGTCAACATGCCCACATGTGCTAGGTTTTGGGGTAGGTACGAAAGTCTATTAAAATTTTTGAAACAATTCATTTTAATGTATTTGAAAATGCGTGTCAAAACCAACCGTTGGGTAAGCTTTAAAAGTGGGGCTCCACCTATAATGCACTAGGGGGATAGGTTTGACATTAGGCGCTCAAGCGTAGGCGACATACATCACCGTCCGCGATGCCGTCAATCGCACCCAAGGGTTCTAGATCTATGTGATGTAGTATGCGGATGACTATGTTCCTTTATTAGCAAAAAATGATATATTATTTTGTTTTTTTTATTTTTTTGAAAAGGGGGGAGAAAATGAAAACAACTCACACACACCCCCACAGAGCATAATAATCAAGGATCAATAATTTGATCATGGGGGACTGCCCTACAATCACAACCTGTAAAAAGAAATCAAATCCTGCAACTTGGCCACTTCTGTCGCATGACACAGAACAGCTAAGGCACATTCTGTCGCGTGACAGAAGAAGCCATTTCCAGAATCCTGAATAGCAAGCAAAACCAGCCCCAGCCTCCAAGCACAATGCAATAGCTCAAGCCCCAAGCAATCAGCACACCAAACCAGGAAGAGGAAGGGGAGGAATAAAGCAAAGCACTAAACGCATTTATATACTTATAATGCCACAAATAACACACACACAAATGAAGGAATTGAATGTTGAACAAACACGAAAGTTTGACCCACTTTTGAAAACTAAGTTTCAATTCCCCAGCGGAGTCGCCACTGAATGAATGCTCGCCGAAAAAAAAAATAGGATAGGAGTTGCCACACCATTTTTAAGGAAACACTGAAAACCTTTTTGAAAGAGAAAATGGGTTCGGGGGTCAGGTTACGTGTTGGGAAGAACCAAGAGTTCACCCAACACGCCTCGTCCGTAGACGAGTCTTTCTATGTTCAACATCCAAAATATTCAAAAGTGTGTGCAAATTGTGTGTGACAAGATATGTATAAAATGCATATTAATGATTCGCTTTATTGCTCAAGAGGGGGAATTACAACTTGTGAGCCATTAACTCTAGGAGGCCACATCCCACTTTACAAGGAGTAAGAACAGGTTACAACTAGAAAATGACTTCTGCAGATTGACAACTTGTGTCGCATGACACAGGACAGCTAAGGCATGTTCTGTCACGTGACACAAGTCATCACATGCAGAAACCTTACAAAATTAAGCACCAGATTGGTATAAATCTACCCAATCAATTCAAATAAGTGTGGATATTGAAGATCCACACTCTGTTTTGAGTGACAAGTGACCTGGATGAACAACTTACAACTGAAATGGCAATCTATGCACATGACTCGTTATGTCGCGCCACACAGGACGGCTAATACCTCTAGTGTCGCGTGACATAACCTAGCCATTTGCAGAGACTTTACAAACTGAGAAACAGATTGAACAAATACCAAATCCAATCAAGTTACCATGCAAAGTAATTCAATACAACACGAATCAATAACAGATCGGTCAAAAGAGTGTGGATATGGGAGATCCACACTCCCTTGACAACCAAATTGCAATTACAATTAGATCACATTATGAACATGCAATTGAATCAGGTAAATACAACTTATACAGAGAGATGGCAGTTGCTACCTGATAATTAAAGCGGAAGGAGCTCAATTATCAGGTGGAGGAACAGAATTATGCAAGGAGCAAGTATGAGAGAGAGAGAGAGATAGAGGGATCGAGGGGTTACCCTTGTAGATCCACAATTCTACACCACGTTCAGTGTAGAACCCTTCTAAGCAGCTTCAGATTGGAATTTGAGTGCAGAGAGAGCTTCTGGGCTTTGGATCTTCAATGGTGTGTGGTGTGTGAAAGTAAATGGGTGAAGTATGTATGAGAAATGAATGAATTGGAGGAGAGTTGGTGGGTATTGTTGAGGAAGGAGGAGAGATATTTGGTTCCTGGTGGAATTTCTGCAGAATGACCTTAGGGAGTGGAATTGGGGTCCTAAAATGAGAGGCAGAGGGTCTTATTTATAGCTACAGTTGATGGAACAGATGTGTCGCACGACGTCCTGCATCCAATTTCCATGCTTCGAAGTGTCGCGTGACACAAAGTGTCCATAACTGTTTCTGGCGCCAAAACTGCTTCTGGAAAATTATGAGATAATTCCTTAATGGTCCAAAGCAATTAATTCCCTGTAGATCCTTTCTTAATGAGAAACTTATAAAGAGCTCCCGAAAGTTTCAAAACGGACTGAGAATTTACCAAAATGCCACTTAATGCAATTTTATCAGATTAAAATGCATCTAAAAAGGTAGCGAATTGGATTGGCTTTACAGAACCTGGTGTTTGAGACTTAGTTCAGGAGTATGAACTTAAGTTGAGGTATAGTTCAGGAGTATGAACCTGGTGTTTGAGACTTGTGGGAGGCGTGCTTGCCTTGTGATTTGATTTTGGGAGGCATATTTGCCTTGGGTTTTGATTTTTGGGAGTCGTGTTTGCCTTGTGTTTTATCCGATGGGGAAAAGTTCGGGCTTATAATGGCTGTCGGGGAATGACTTATTTGTTGTGAAGGCATTTGTGCCTTGGGATGTGTGTTTGAAGGCATTTGCGCCTTGGAGTTTGTGTTTGAAGGCGTTTGTGCCTTGGGGTTCGAGCTTACGATGACGACCGGTGTTTTATCCACTGGGGATATTGTGAGTACCCCGATCCGAACTCATGTTTTGGATCCACTTTAATTATTTTTGGGCCTATATAATTGCTAAAATGCAATGATAAGTCCAAATATTCCAGCAGCCCATCTAACCCATTGGGCCTGCCAGGCATTCGGCCCAACATGGCCAAAAGGTGTACGCTGTCGTCCGACATGGGACATTAAGGCGGTTTAACTGCCCCTATCGGACGACAAATGCCTTCCCATCAGCCTGCCTATAAATACAAGGCATGGCTGATCATTTTAGAGGGGCCAAAAAAAGAGGGACTAGAGGGAGGATACCAGTAATATAGGGAAAACTCTGTCCAAATAGAGTCTCCCTCTCTCTCTCATACACACACACTCACCTCCCTCCTCACACACACACATATTCCAAGGTCAAGTTCCAAAGAAGCCTTCCTTTGTTGGTGTGTAGAAGGGGTGGATACCATACTATTGGTAATCTCACCTTGTGGACTACAATAGGTAGCCACTAAACCCTTCTCCCTCTTTAAATAAAGTCTTTAATACATTTATAATACATTGCATGCTTACTTTCTTTAATATTATGTAGAAATTGGGATTTTTGCATGATAAAGGTGGTGGAGAAGTGAATCTTCAATATTCACTTCTCCCCACCTCAGATCTGGACATTTGGTCATCTTAGGATCAATAAAGATTCAATCTTTACGCATTTGCATTGAGTTAGGAGGTGATGGCTACTTCAAAGTGGCCAAAAATATGTGATTCATCACATTTGGCCACTAAAGCCATGTGATCCTCCCATAATACTCATATATTACTGTTTTAATACTGCTTACATTTAATAAAGGTGTTTAGTTTGCCTTGAGAAACAAAAGGGAATCAAACAGACTGAAGGGCACAGAAATGGCCTATCCCTATCGGACGACACAGGACTCCATGGAGATCCTGTGTCATACGACATGGAGATCCCAGAAGGCTGTAAAGCCATTCTTGGACTTCAGATCTGTCCAGATTACCCCTTTAGTAACTCAAAGCTTACCTAAGCATTTCTGTGGCTCGTAAGCCACTATTTGGGTGCCTATGATCTGTTTGGGTGCGATTTATTGGAGGCGGTTTGCCACATGACATGAATAACCTCGGATGTTCCATGTCATGTGACATCTGTATCATTCAAAGTCTATCGTGACTTTGCTCACTCCCGTCAATCCCAAACTGAGCTTAGACCTTCAAATAGTGTCTTTAAATGAGTCAAATAAATGTCATTCCAGCTCCAGAAATAGCTTGGTCATTATAATAGACAATCTGACCATGAGGCATCATGTCGTGCGACACCCTCTTTCTGTGAGGTCCTGTGTCGGACGACATAGGAGTTCTCTGGGCATACTGTCTTACCTTCTGCCTTGTTTTGATAATCATAATATGTAAAAGGGTGTGGCCCCCTGTCATGGCTCACAAGTTGTACTCAGTCTTGATATTATCAATGAAAATGTCAAATTTGCATGATTTGCACATCAACACATATTGCACACACACTTTGAATGTCCAAAATTGTCCAATGTTGATTGAATGTCTCGAAAGAGGCGTGTTGGGTGAACTCTCTAGTTCTTTCCAAACACGTAACCAGACTCCTGAACCCAAAATACTCTTAAAATGGGTTTTTCAATGTTTTCCTTTAAAAACGGCGTGGCGACTCCCAAAACCGAAGTTTTCAAAACTTATCGTATCAATACAGTACATTACAAAACCTTTCAAAAAAGGATAAAAGTGATATCGATAACACCATCTGTTTCTTCGGGCCGAGCGTTCATTCAGTGGCGACTCTGCTGGGGACGTTGGAAATTTTTTTTGTTTTTAAATGAATGAAGACGATACTCGGTATATAGGTGGAAACCACTAACCTTCCTGTATCGCTCCCTAACCCGGGGCTTGGGATAAATGGTGGTCTAACAATCCCACGTACCAGTATCATTCTTCTATTTTCGAAAAAAAAAAGAGAAAGGTTTTTCTTAAGAGGGTCTAACTTTCTTTAAATCAACTTGGACAATTTGGACATTCACCTTGTGTGTGCATTTGTGTCATTTTTTGTGCTCAAATGCACCTTACCATGCTTTTATTCTTCTATGCTTTGGTATGTGGCACTATTGGGAGCCGGGGCTTCCCCCTTTGCAATTTGCTCTTCCCGTTGATCAGAACAAGGCAGGATGACGCTGGACTACAGCTACTGGTAAATTCTGACATTTGGGGCAGTCCCTTTTTGTCATGCTTTGACTCATTCTCTTGTTTTTCCTTTGCATATTGCATAAAAAAAAAGAAAAAAAAATCTTTTACAAAAAAGAAAAAAAATATTTTCCTAGAAAATACCTTCACACTACTCGCACGCTACCTGCACATAGAGTTAGAACCCGGGAGTGTACGGACGGCATCACGGAAAGCGACGTGTTTCGCTGACGTTTGAGCGCCTAAAGTCCTCCTAGCCAGTGAGTCAGCCAACACTTGTCCGTGACACACTTTCTATCGTGACCGGTTGGTTTTTGGCCAATGCTTTTCAAAACATTTTAAACTCGGTTTTCAAAATTTTCTCACAAAGTCCGAGTCATGCATCATCTCCAAAAATCTTGGCATACTTTCCTTCTTCGTGTCGAAATTACAGCATAATTCAAACGTAAGTACACGTTAAGATTTCTACATATCTCGACGTAGGTACATATCGATTTCTCGCCCTGGCTTCGTGAGAAGTCATGACGCGTTCTCGACATGTGTCAACACGGGACCATATCGAATTCTTAACGCATACTAACGAGAGTTATGCCGAAATTTCGCCGCTAAGCGACGAGAGGCCATGCCAGATTTCCAACTCGAAAGGAAGAGAGGTCATCTCTAAATTGCGGTCTCGTACCTTCAAACGTACGTTCGACCCTCTCTCCTCCCGAGTTTAGACGTTGACTTGGACTTGGTTTTGAAAACCCCGAGTTTGACTTGTTTTGGTTTGTATGCCCATAGGTTCGTTCTCCCTTTCGATTGGTGGGTTCCACGTGCCCTATAGGACCTCTGTCGGGATTGTCCGTCCCGGAGGTGCAATACAGGTGGAATACAGGGGGTCTATAGACGTAGTGATGGAACCCACTGATCCAGGAATAGCGTAGAATGCGAAAAAGAAGGTGTCCCCCTTTTCCAACCATTCCTAGGGTTAATAAAAATCATTTTTAAACAAAAAAATATAAAATATAAAAAAAAGAGCATATGCATGAGTCTGTCCTCAGCCTATCCTCTCCCCTGCCTTAAGCCGTTCTCTCCCCTTTCAGCGAGCAAGTATTGGGTCAGAGTTCCGGGTGGTCGGTTAATCAGTTTCTCTCCAATCAGGGAATCGTTTCCAACGAGTCTCGAAATGGCGGTCGCAAGTTTCGGCGGGTTTGGGTCCAAATGCGGGTATTGATCCGGCTTCGTAATCAGAATACCTACCCAAGGTGTAAGGCACGATCAAGGTCGAATACGGGACGGGATGTCAAGATTCTAAGTTTGGATTCCTCTCACTGAAAGCGGTGAGCAGACGAACCAATCCTCCCCTGGTCTCATTTTAGCCGTTTCTTTTCAAGAATATGAAGATCGTTATTTCTCGGAAGAAAAGGAAGCCGATACTCACGGGCTAGGGCAAGTTGGTCTCGAGATCACATCATGAGAAAGTCATTTACACAAGATGGCTAGAACAATCAAAAAGGATCGAGCAAGAAAGCTTCGAACGAGCATCCGTGAGTATTTGAGACTTCATTAGTAAGGAGGTCGAAGCCCACCTTGAATCAATACATCTACGTAAGCTTGGCTCTCGGATGGACCAATTAACGACCACGAAGACGAGACGGACGAAGAGTCGAGAGAAGGAAGATTGTTTCTATATTACTACCCGGAGTCAAATACATACCTCCCTCTCACTCTTCCCCCGCAATTTTTAGGAGGAGAAGCTGATTACAATCACCTCTTCTGAGCCTTGGGGAGCCTACGACAATCTCTGATGTTGCACATGCCCATCCTCCCCTTTCCCGAGAATATGATCGGCGCTCTATTTTGGCGAAGTTTCAAGAAATGTGGGATGACCAGTTCCAACGATAGCAATGAAGATGATGACAGGCAAAGAGTGAAGAATCACTTGAAGCCACTAGCTCGAGAATCCGCTCGGAGATGATGATAGTCTTAGGGAGCGACCTCATGGATGCAAGGCATAATGGTTGGTTGTCGAGCCGGTGAACGAACGAAGGGTCACCGATAAACGAAATGACAATGGAAATCGACCCTATGAGGAATGTTTCTCAAAATGTGGCGACGTGCTTGATGCCCCGAACACTCGGAGGACGAGCGAAGCAACTCTTGACCCACCTCTAAGATGAATATGAGTCAGAGATATTGGAACCTGACGTCCCCTATCCCTACGGAAAATCGGTGAATGGAGGAAGTAGTTCATTGAAGCCTTAGTTGAAAAGGCAGGATTCCGGCCTCCGGCGGAATGACGGAATTCGTGAACGTCATTGGATCCTCTCTTCTTCCCCTACAATGGACGGCGCCCAAGATCTCCAGGAGTTACTCGCAACCAGGATTCTTTAGAACCCGAACCTTGAGCACACCGGAGTGCACGGAATCACTCAAAAGGGTTATCGATTTGGAAGCTACTCCCGTTGCCTTTATACCTATGGACCCACGATGCCTTCCTAATTGCCCCAAATGCCAGGGAATGTACCCAGAGTACTTCTCATTGTACTTTCGAAGGTAGCCCGAGCCACGACGTTGGACCAAAAAAGCGGACAACATGTCAAATCTTTCACTTTCGATTGCTCGGCTTTGCAAGAATGAGAGAAAATTGGTGTACCGAAGAAATGGAAGTCGAGTCGAAAGTTATAGAAGTCTCGGAAAACAAGCTATGTAGAAGAGACACATAAGAAAGCCATGGATTTTTCTCTTGAAATTTGAATACGTGGACGTCATGGAGTTCAATACAGCTATTGTGCTTTGGGAAAGGGATTTTCGTGGAGTCCAATCCAGAACGAAATGGTTGAGGATACGATAGAAAAAGGAAGATTAACTCATGTCCTCCACAGATGAAAAGGTAACCATCGTCGAGATCGAAGCCCACCCGCCCCGATGCATGGCGAAACAACAACGATTCGTCGTCAAAGTCACCAAAGGGAAGTCACTTTCCCCGAGTGCATCTCGGCTTTGAGGAAGGTCTTAGATACCAGGCACACAATGTCCGATACACCTCCTATACAAAATACTACAATCATCTCAAGCGGCGAGTGTTACAAGAAGAGTCAAAGAATCTTTTGTGATGCCTGGGAATGAAAAGGAAAAATCGGCTGAATCACTCGGGAAGTAGTAGCTCTCGCCGCATAATAGCCTTCACGGACTTTCGACCTCCCCCAGGTTCGGGGCTGATCATAACAAACCTCTCTTCATCACGGTCCGGTTAGGTGAACGGCGTCTTCCTAGAGTTTTAATTGACAACGAGTGCAGGATGAACATTCTCTCGGCAAGAATCATGAACCTACTCGGCATCGAGTCCACATTTTTGAAACCTTCCTCCCTCACGGTCAAAGCCTACGATTCAACGTCTCGTCAATACTCGGGATGTTGCTACTTTAAACTTTGTGTGGTTCGGTAAGAAGACGAATACCCAGGTGGAATTCCGGGTCCTTGATGTCCCGGCAACCTTTAACGCTCTATTAGGAAGGCCGTGTGCATCGAAGTCAATGGGATCGCCTCAACTGACGGCACCCGAGTGTGTCAAGTTTGTTCAAGATGGAGAGATAATCACCATTCGTGGGGACGGTGTTACCAGAGGCTCGATATGGTGAAGATGTTGCCGGCTTTGTTCGAAGAAAGCAGAACCCTATCGAGGAAATAGCGGGGCTGATCCCGCGATGGAAGCCGCCTTGGATTGATTTGTGTGAAGAAACACCGCCAATGGCGGGAGTACATTGCAAAGATCCCTTGACATGATTGACCTTCGACCGGGGATGATTATGTACAACTGTGAGATCTTCCAGCGGGGAAAGATTACGTATCGTGATCGAGTTTGACGGGGACAAAAAGATTGATCCACGCACCTTCGTCGGCACCTCGGACATGCCGCTCCGGAATTGGGCTTCCTTGAGGGACCGATCGCAGTAGGGAGATTATGATGAAAAAGCTCGGGCGACCCCTCGTCTGGTGTGTGCGGAGTCTAAGTTACGCCTCGTAATCTGAGTCAGTCCTCAAAGTCATTTGTTATCAAGTTTGAGTCCCTAGATAGGTCTGATACTCTCACGGCTGATGATCATCGCCGTGTCTTTAACTCTGTCTTCCCTTTTGCATTGAATGAAATGGTCGACCTTTCTGCGTATCTCTTAATTGCCACCATAACAAATGATAAGTTAACTAAGACAAATCTTAATGACTTAAAAGTGGTTAATAATGATTCATTTGAAGAGGACACAGACCTTTTAGATGAAAACTTTTTAAACGATAATGTAAAGCAGGTTTTTGACCGAGACGACAATCGGGCCCAAGTTGCCGATGAGGTATTAACTACAGTGAATTTGGGAACTACCGAAGAGCCCAAAGAGACACAAATTGGCAGTTTCTTCACCGGGAAAGAATGGGAAGCCCTCATTGATCTGCTCAAGGAATATGTGGACGTATTTGCCTGGTCCTACAAAGACATGCCCGGGTTGGATACTTCAACTGTTGAGCATTGAATCCCCCTGGACCCAGAAGCCAGGCCAGTCAAGCGTAAACTTCGCCGGATCAAGCCAGAATGGTCCCTCCAGGTCAAAGAAGAAATAGAGAAGCTGCTTAGAGTGGGTTTCATCAGAGTGGTCGAATACCCCAAGTGGTTGGCCAACATAGTGACGGTTACCAAGTCGAATGGCAAAGTCAGGGTTTGTGTGGACTTCAGAGACCTAAACAAGGCTAGCCCAAAGGACGACTTTCCCTTACCCAATATCGATCTATTGGTGGACACTACCGCCAGCTACGAAGTCAAATCATTAGTGGATGGTTTTGTGGGTTATAATCAGATTAAAGTTGCCGAAGAAGATCAGGAAAAGACTGCCTTCACCAGCCCGTAGGGAACCTTCTGCTATACGGTTATGCCCTTCGGACTGAAGAATGCCGGCGCCACTTACCAGCGAGCAGTCACTGCACTTTTCCATGACATGATCCACAAGGAGATCGAGGTCTATATTGATGATATGATTATTCATTCCAAGGGATCAGATGGTCAACACTTGATCGACCTGAGGAAATTCTTCAACCGGCTACGGGAGCATGAGAAGAGGTTGAACCCAGCAAAATGCACTTTTGGCGTAGTTCGAGGAAAGGTTCTGGGATACATGGTCACAGAGCGAGGAATTGAAGCCGGTCCAAGAAAGATCAAATCCATCATGGAGATGAAGCCGCCGATGACAGTCACAGAGGTAAAGGCTTTCATGGGCCGTCTCCAATATATTAGCCGATTCATCCATCAGCTAACCTCTATCTGTGAGCCAATCTTCAAGCTGCTCAAAAAGAATCAGGAGGTTGAGTGGAACGAACAGTGTCAAACCGCCTTCGAGACGATCAAGGCCTACTTGGTCCATCCCCCAATCTTGTGTCCTCCGCATAAGGACAAGCCCTTGTTGCTATACTTAACAGTTACAGATACGGCTATCGGGGCCATGCTCGCACAAGAAAAGCCAGATTCAAAGGTGGAAATGCCATTTACTTTGTCAGCCGGAAGCTTCAGGGCAGCGAGTTGAACTACTCAACTTTAGAGAAAACCTGTGCAGCCTTGTTATGGGTGGTCAACAAATTGAGACACTACCTCCTGGCACATACAGTACACCTAGTGTCAAAGATGGATCCCATCAAGTGCTTGTTCGGAAAGTCTTCTCTGTCATCAAGGCTTGCGAAATGGTCATTCTTCCTAGCCGAATTTGATATCAAGTTCGTAACCCGCAAGGCAATCAAAGGCCAAGCTCTGGCAGAACATTTGGCAGATTTCCCAAGCTCAGAAGCGCCCGAGTTCGAACCCCAGTTTCCAGACGATGGAATCTTCGTGATAGAGGGTACAGACCATTGGCAGTTGTTCTTCGACGGTGCCGCCAACAAAAGGGGCAATGGTATCGGCGTGGTGTTGGTTGATCCAAAGGATGTGCACACCCCCATCGCTATCAAGTTGAATTTCCCGGCTATTAACAACGCCGCGGAATACGAAGCTTGTATAGCCGGCCTCGAGGCAGCCTTAGAACGAAACGTCGAAAAGCTGGAGGTGTACGGAGACTCTCAGCTGATCATCAATCAGGTATCCAATAAGTGGAGAACCGTGGACCAGTACTTGCAAATGTACTATGCTTACATGGAAGACCTGATCGACCAATTCAAGGAGGTCACATTTCACTACCTACCCCGGGACAAGAACAGGTTTGCGGATGCCCTGGCCACTTTGGCCTCTTTGGTGGAAATTCCAGAGGGAAAATCAGTAAAACCATTCAGGGTTGGGAGGTGCGAGAACCCCGCCTACTGTTGCCAGATCGATCTAGAAAAGGTTGATGACTTGTGGTACAGTCAGATCTTTCAGTATCTTAAGCATGGCGAAGCTTCGTTCCCAACGGAAGAGGATGGTAGACTAAAAGTAGGTCTCCGCACCAAAAGTTTACAAGCTTTGAAAAGGTTGTCTGCACAGTACGTTATTCTGGGAGACGACCTATGGAAGAAAAGGAACCAAGGCCCACTTCTACACTGCATCAGCAAGTCTAAAGCCAGAAAGGTCATGGAAGAAGTCCATGGTGGCGCATGTGGACCACATATGAACGCCCGAGCCTTGATGTTCAAAGATACTCGTGAGATGGGTTATTATTGGATCTCCATGGAAACTGACTGCATTCAGTTTGTGCGAACCTGCGATAAGTGTCAGCGGTTCTCCAATCTCAACCATATACCTCCCCATGATCTCTACTGCGTGAGCACTCCTTGGCCATTCGCAACTTGGGGAATCAACGTTATTGGAAAGATAACTCCTGCCGGCAGTAACGGGCACGAGTTCGTGTTGGTCGCTGTAGATTACTTCACCAATTGGGTTGAAGCAGCGTCCTACAAAGTCCTCAACTCCAAAAAGGTGGCCCGTTTCATAAAAGAGAACATTCTGTGCCGATATGGAGTTCCAAATGAGATTATATTAGACAACGGGTCACACTTCGAGGGACACACCGACGAACTGCTCGCAGAATTCAGAATCAAGCGACATAAGTCTTCCCCTTATCGCCCTCAAACCAATGGTGCTGTCGAGGCCGCAAACAAGAATCTAGAAAGGATCATCCGGAAGATGGCTGAAAGGAGCCGAGATTGGCCTGAGAAGCTTCACTTAGAGCTTTGGGGCTACCGTACGTCAGTAAGAACTGCCACCGGTGAAACCCCATTCGCTTTGACATATGGGATGGATGCCGTTCTACCCATTAAGTTATAAATACCCTCTCTACGGGTTCTTCTTGAAAATGAGGTCAATGAAATAGAATGGCTTCAGAGTCGACATGACGAGTTAGATCTCCTGGACGAGCGAAGGATTAAGGCAAAGGAGCACATCCGGGCTTATCAGAAGCGCATGGCTAGGGCCTTTGACAAGAAGGTACATCCCCGCGACATAAAATTGGGTGATTTGGTCCTAAAAGAAAAGCCCCCGAATCAATTCTGTCCTTTGGGCAAGTGGGCTCCAATCTGGGTAGGCCCGTATCTGGTAAAAGAGATCTTCTCTAGCGGAGCAATGAAGTTGACAGATTTGGATGGTAATCCCTTCATGCACCCGGTAAACGGCGACAAACTGCGCCGCTATTACGTCTGAATCGAGTCTCCCCCTCTATAAAAAAAAAAAAAAAAACAAAAGCGCGAAAATAAAGTACCGAGACGAGGCGAAAACCTCTCAAAAGGCGGTCCGTGCAAAACAAAGGGCGCGCTTCGGTGCTAAAAGAATATACCCAACTAGGTGAAAACCCTAAAAACGGGCGGTCTAGGTAAAAAACGGGGTTGCACCATTTGTCCCCCTCCTATCTATCCCTTTCTTAAACACAAAAAGCTAATTGGGTCGAACTACGGAGACTGAGCCCCTTAGTCCATTTTATAAAAGGGGAACGTAGGCAGCCGTTCGCGGTTCGGTCTAAAAATCATAAAAATCACCAAATCCTGTCAACAGTTGTATTTGTGATTACCGAAATGTGTCTTGATTAAGTTATGAAGTAATTTCAACTTTCATCACATTAATACATTCATTGATGAGTTCAAGCACGGTTTACTCTCGACTCATTAACATTAGCAAAATAATATCTTTTAAAAGGTACATCTAAATTGTCTGTGTCGGCAAATAAGGGATACAAGGGTAGGTCACCTAATCCTAGTCGCTCGTTCCCACTCCAGAACTAGCACCCTTCTTCTTCCTCTTCCTCTGTCCTCGGGAGGTCTTTGGCTTAGCTATCCCAAACATTTCTGTCTCCCGTCGCCAGGCTCGGGAATAATACGAGTCGGTGGAGTCAACCAATCCGGTAGCTCTCGGCGCCGCACAGGCGGCTCTCTCCTCTCTCGAGCTATCCTCCGAGCCATAACTTCGTGGTCATCCCTCATCTTGGCTCTCCTCTCTACGAGTCTCTCAAAATCCCATTTTGCCGCCGATCATCGATCACGTTGTCGGGGGTCGGCGTGCCTCGGCATCGCGTAACTCAGCTAGATTGGTCTCCTCCTCGGATCCCATATGCAATGTGCCTCAATGGTGTGTGCAACCGGTCCCATCTGCTCCCCGTACCGGGATAAAGTGCACAGTGGACAGATAAGTGATTCCTGGGTCTTAGTATCATCGTATGAGCGGGAAAAGCGCTCTAAAAAGGCCCCGGCAAAAAACCCGAGAGTCTCGAACATCGGTCATGTCAAGAGGAACGGTATCCCGGGCCACTGTGCTCTCGAACTCCATCAACGGCTCGTGGGTATCCGTACGCCTCTGGGACAAGCAAGGGAATGCTAAAGGATGAAAAGTGCAATCCCGGCGGCCTCACTATAGCGTAATCATCACACTTTTGCCGCTCATGGTCTCAAGCCTCCATCCGGGAACCCAGTATTGGATGTCAGTGGTAGTATACCTGGCCAATCGCCTCTGCCAACCTTCCTGCGAAGCCTCCGGAGCCACTCGCCTCTGCTTTGTGACCCAAGGTGCTGCAGTCTGCCCAACAGGTAATGGGGAGATGAGTCTCAATCACTCAAAGAGCCACAATGACAAGAGACTGGGGCTGCCACATCCCATATGCAATGACCCTCTAGCCAGTCGGTCCATCCCATGATAAGTCTCTGCCAGCAAAAGGGGAACTACATCTCTCTCTCCCTGCCCAAGTCGAATATCAGCCGATGTGGTGCCTCGAGAACCCCGCATCTGTCTAACGACTCCCAGCAGTAAACCAGAGCATACCCCGTCGTACTCACAAAAGCAGTACAGGGAAATCATAATCAGCATAAAAATGTCCATGGCTGTAGACGAGTCAAACAGCTCCAGATGCGATACAGCCAATCAGGCTATCTGGGCCAGGTCAACAAAGGACAGGTCAAGAATCAGATCAGTCACCCGCTCAGTGCGAAATCCCAAGAAATCGGCCAACTGCTCAGTCAATGGTCACGGATCTCGAGGAAAGACCGCATCTCTAAGCTCAGCTCCTCCAGTCAGTGCCCGGAACTCCTCGATGGTGGGTATGAGATCATTATACGAGAGGGTAAAAACTTGCCTCTCACAATCCCAGTATCTGGATGCAGCCCGGAGAAGATTCCAATCAACCGCCCACTCCTTTAATGCCCAGATGCATCTCAACCCATATCATTGGTCGATAACCCTCCTGTTGTTGCTACGATGATGACGGGTCAGATTTATGAGATCTGAATGAAATTGATGCTCTTTGATCTTAGATCTATCATTATAATGTTCCATTTTGGGCCAAAGATCAAATCTTGGGGCTAATTTCGAGGTGGAAGGCAGGTTTAGAGCCTACTGTAACTGCTGGAATGAGTGGTTTACGAGTCTGCCTTTTATAAAGTGTTGGGGCTTGCTGACCAAGAAACCTGTCTCCCAGACTCTCTTTGTCGTGCGACATGAAGGCTCCATGAAGTCCTGTGTCGGACGACATGGAGAGGTCCATCAGGATCACCAGCAGCTGCAACTGCAGCAATCCCAAGCAACCCAATGCTTGCTCAAGAAACCACCCAAACCTGTCCAAAACACCATAAAATCATACCTAAACACTCCCCCTCGCTCATCAAGCCCACGGGAGAGGATTCGGCACATCCAACACACCCGCAGACGCATAAACGTCACCCAAAGCATACAAAAATCACAAAAATACCCCATCACACCAAAAGCCACCATTTTCGTGCCTTTCTTGGGACGAACTCGTGCATATAAGCTCACAAAAACATAAATAAACAAATATCTCAGTTGTCAAAGTACAAAAAGCAATAAAACATTGTTTTTACAATCCAAAATAACAAAAAAAATACATGCATTTCTTCTCTCTCCTAAAAGAGTCAAAGCATGGCAAAAAGGGGACCGTCGTAATCACTCCAACTCGGAGTCCTCACCTGAATTGTCCTCCTCACCTTCCTCGGAGCCGCTGTCATCCTGGATGCTGCCAACCTCCTCCTCGGAGCTGCTCTGCTCCTGGCCATCATCGCCACCCTCCGGCGCCTCATGGATCTCGCCGTCTGAATCATCGTCCTCGTACTGTGCCCAAGGCTGGGGCTCAGCATAATACCCATGCCACTCTAGCACGATGGAATAAGGGGGCTGGTAGGGATCATCCTCGCCATCATCACCATCAGGCTGGTGTTGGGTTTTACGGGTCCATGCGCAGCGGAATTAAGCATTAAAAACATAAAACCCAAGAAGCCCTAGGATCCGTTCTATACGATTAAATTGAATTGCTATGAGATAGAATTTACCAACCTTAATTGCTTTCCGGTCTTGAGCTATCGAACGGATAATTATGTGATTCGTAATCACAAACTTTTGATCTTCAAATCTTCGAATCTTCAACTCCTTTGGATCTTCAGATTTGAACTCTAGGTCTTTGATTTGTTTGAACAAAACTAAGACCCTCTTTTGGTAATCCACACAAATATGAATGTCGAGAACAATTCTCGGGTTGGGAATTGCTAGATTCCTAAAACTTATGGAAGAATATTGAGAGTATTTTGTTATGTTTTTCCCTTGAAAATTTCGGCCAGACCTTAGGGTTGACAGACCTCACATATTTATAATACTTTAGTGTAAATATGTTTCCTAATCAAATTAGGAGAACAGGCTGTCAAAAACGCGTCTGTGGTTAGTTATGTCGCGCGACATAAGTAGCCAGTGGCTAGTTATGTCGCGTGACATAAGTTGCCAAATACAGAAACTCTCAATCATTCTTCCCTTAGTTCAACCAACTCATTCTATTTGTGTGTGACCCAATAGGATTGTATTATGTTGGCAATGAGTCCGATCATATCGACCCTCATAAGACATAAGCGGACTCTAGCAAGCCATTATGTCTACCCAAATAACACAACGTAAGAGTTCACGTTTCCAATGGTACACTTCCATTTTTCCCTTTGTCTCACGATGTTATATTGAACACAAGTCATGGTCCACGTCAACTTGTATTTGTTCAATGCTTTCTCGATCTTGAGTATAATGATAGTCCAATCATATTGGGGTGTGGCCACACGCTTTCATCATTATCACTCATTGAGGGGCCCAAGCAAAACATCTCTCTTTCGAGGGACAAATTCCATCTTGACTTATCATCCTTCCCATCATGAATCCGATCATGCCAAAGATAGCCTTTATAGATATCGTGTTAAGATACCGTTTGACTAAAATCAAACATAACTTTCATCATGTGTAAGGTCATGATAATCTCAGGTCTAGGGACTAAATGAAGTGACCATATGAGATTTAATTATGACATTTGACCATGACATAAATCTCATACGGGTCAAGTCCAGTTACTTATTCTATGACAAGTACCCATAATTTCAATGTGCATCTCTATGCATATAATCATCATATGATTATCCATTGACAATTATACTAATTATTCTCTTAATAATCAGGGACGTAGATTATTACAATAAATATGCAAACTATATAATAATCAAAAAATAAACATAAACGATAAAGATGATACATAACGGTTTTCAGTTTAAACATAACTAAAGCCTAGGGCAATACACCAACAGTCTCCCACTTGCACTAGGCTCCATTTATGTATCGAATACTCATGGATCTAACATGCCCACCATGCTTCTGCCTATGCGAGGGTCTTTGTAAGTGAATCCCTTATGTCATCATCGGTTGATATTTTGTATATCTTAACGTCTTCTCATTCTTTATGAATTCCTCGAAGAACGTCTAAGTGAGTGTTTGGATCGCTGTTGTGACCTTGGTTCCATTGTTTGCACAAGTGGCACCACTATTGTCATAACAAAAAGTTCCACCGATTAGTGATACTTGGGAAAACCTTGGAGTGTTTCCAAAACACTAAATGAACTTTTGATCCAAACTGCCTCTTTTGGCCACATCATATGTTGCTAAAATTCGGCCTTAGTAGTAGAATAGGCTATAATTTCTGTTTGGAACTCTTCCAACAAAATTGCACCTCTAATAAGCATAAACACAAATTCTAATTGCAATTTTAAATTAACTTTGTTAGTTTGGAAGCTAGCACCTATGTAACCCTTACAACAAGATTAACTTCCAATCTTTCAAATCCCAAGAACGTATCCTTAGTTCTTCTTAAGTACTTAGGATCATCTTGACTGCCATCCATTGGTTCTCAACAGGATCAGATTGGTATCGACTCATCATGCTTATAGCATACGAGACGTCGAGTCTAGTACAAATCATGGCATACATGACAGATCCAAGTGCCACAGCATATGGAACTTCATTCATTCCCTTTTTCTCATCAGTTGTCATAAGACAATGAATATTGCGAAGAGAAATACCATGACCCATTGACAAGCTACTCTTCTTAGACTCTTCTAAGAATCTTGTCAATGTGAACACTTTGACTCAAACCAATTTATCCTTCTAGATCTATCTCTATAGATCTTGATGCCAATGATGTTAGCGGCTTCACCCATATCTTTCATTGAGAAAACTTTCCTTGACCAAGACTTGACAGTCTTAAGTGTCGGAACTTGTTTTTCCAATGAGTAAGATATCATTGTAATAAACAATAGAAATAATACCATGCTCCCACTGAATTTCATGCATACACAAGGTTCATCTTCGTACTTGATAAAGTCAAACTCTTTGACCAATTCATCAAAACGAAGATTCCAATTCCTTTAAGCTTGCTTCAACCCATCTCATGGATCTTTGCAACATGCATACTCTATTAGAGTTTCTTGGATCGTCAAACTATTCGGGTTTTGTACTATACACATCCTTAATAATCTTTCCATTTAAAGAAAGTCGTTTGACATCCATTTGTCATATCACATAGTCACAATATGTGATAATGGCAATTGAAATTCTAACAGACTTCGACATTGTAACTGGCGAAAAAGGTTTCAACATAGTTAATACTATGAATTAACCTAAATCCCTTTGCTACAATCCTTAGTCATGAAAGTATACACCTTCACATCCATGTCGGTCTTTGAAGACCTACTTGCACCCTTTAGTTTTTACACTTTTAGGTAGCCCAATCAAGTTCCAAACTTGATTGTTAAACATGGATTGTAATTTGGATTCCATGGTTCCTAACCATTTATCCAAATTAGGAGAGGACATCGCTTCTTGATAGCAAGTAGGATCGTCATTCTCAATGACTTCCACTTCATCACTTTCCGCAACGAGAAATCACTATTTCTTGAGTTCGGATCGTAACCTATCCAATCTACGATGGACTTGTGCATCTTGAACCGGTTTCACAACTCCTTTGTGAACTTGGTTCTGTCTCTACTCTTGATTCCATATTATTTTCGGGTTCTTGAACTTCTTTCAAGATTAATTTTACTCCCACTAGATTCTTTATTGAGAAACTATTTCTCAAGAAACAAATCGTGTAGAGCAACAAACATTTTGTTCTCTTTGTGATTGTAAAATCAATATCCGAAAATAACCTTGTCAGATTTGGTGCTAACTTATAAGAGACAAGTCTCTTTACATAAGATTCGCAACCCCAAATCTTCATGGAAGACAAACTAAGTTTTCTTCCATGCCACATCTCATGTGGGGCCTTAGGAACCGATTTAGTAGGGACTCGATTCAGTGTAACCGCATTATTTCTAATGCATATCCTCAAAAAGAAATAGGAAATAGGAAAGTCTGATTGACACATCATCGAACGAACCATGTCCTACAAGGTTCAATTCCTCCTTTCAGACACACCATACAATGTGGTGTTCCGGGTGGAGTCAACTTTGAAACGATTTCATAGTTTTGAGATGATTGTCAAATTCTTGGCTCAAATATTCATTACCTCGATCTAATCGAAGTACTTAGTAATTTTGCCAAATTGTTTTGTACTTCATCTTGAAATGTTTAAAACATCTCAAACGATTCACCTTTGGACTTCATCAGATGGACATAGTCATATCTAGATAAGTCATTGGTAAATATGATGAAATACCGAAATTCTCCCCTAGCAATGCTGCTTAATAGTCCACATACATCTTATGTATAATGACCAATAAGTCACTAGCCCTCCCACTACTCTTAGTGTATGGTGGTTTGGTCAATAATCCCAATAAATAAGATCAACATTCCTCAAATGATTGACAGTCATATGAGTCTAAAAGTCCATGTTAATGGAGTTTAGATATATGTTTCTTATTTATCTGACCAATCCGGCAATGCCATATGAACACGTTTGTTCATATTGTTCGGTTTAGATTTCCATTTATATTATAGATATCTTCAACATTATTTTGTTTCTCATCTTCAAGGATATGAAGACCATTCAATGACATATGCAATACAATAAGGCATATCATTAAATAAATATAAAACTTCTTATTGAAAATAAGAAAATTATATCCTTCATCATCCATTTAAGAAACGGAAATAATATTCATACTCAAATTCGGAATGTAGTCATACTTGTTCAAAACAAGTACTACTTCACAAGGCAAAGTGACTTCATAAGTCCCTTATGGCTAATGTTGCAACTCTTGCTCCATTCCCATGCTTAGGTTTAATTTACCTTATTTGAGTAGCTTTCTATTCTTTGTTCCTTGCACATTTAAACAAATGTGGGATTCAATCTGTATCATATACCCAAGAACAAGAAGTCGAAAGGAAAATATCTATCATATAGATACTTGAAGTAGTAGCAATCATATTGCCCTTCTTCACCTTTTAGGCCTTCCTAATAAGCCTTGCAACTTTGCTTCCAATGACAATCTTATTGCAATGATAGCAAAATGCATCCTTTTGAGACACTTTGGGTTTAGCCTCTTCGACTATGACAACATTTGTCCTAGGTTTAGCAACTTTTGCTTTACCTTCTTTTCCTTCCTTTATGAACCCTTTTATTGTGTCAACCATTAACACAATTTGCGGATTGCTCCTTCTTTCATCATATGAATTAAGAGATTTCACCACGACATATATCTTTTGCCTAGTTCGCATTTGGAACATTTCCTTTGTGCGGTGTGCTAGAACAAAAGAATAGTTATCATGTGCTCAAGGTTCTTCATAAGAGCCTTTAAACACGGTGGCAAATACAAGGCAAGCAATATTGTCGAATCATCAATATGTTTCTAATGTTGCTTCCTTATTTGCCCTTTGCAACATTTGCGGTGGGTTCAATAGGAACGGATTCGTCAAGAACGTACACATTTACCCAAGAACCATTCTTTAGGCTTCGATCCAATCGAATTATATGTATCGTTCCTTTCAAACTTTGTCCTTCATAAGGACGAATCGCAATTATCATTATGTAATTCTACTTCTACAACAAAATATACAAATTATATGAACACATATCAATATCAACACATTTATCATTTAAGAGCAAATAGTGTATTTTACAAATACTCCCACTAAATCATACACCTTCCAATGCAAATAAGCATAATATGCATTTAATGGGCTAAGATCCAACTTTAATTTAATCTCAAGTACGCTATGGCGCACCGCTCAAGATTAAACTAATTAGGTAGAAAAACATCAATCATATCGTATATGACTCTTAGGACTAAGATCCATCTTTAATTTAATCTCAAGTACGCTATGGCGCACCGCTCAAGATTAAACTAATTAGGTAGAAAACATCAATCATATCGTATATGACTCTTAGGATCTTTTATGAGATTTATTTAAGACATCATATGTCTAAGCATATTTTAATCTCATCTTATGCCTTGGGTCCAAAACCATTTTGATAACCCAATTAAGTTCATTCATATTAAATGTATAGGAACCACCATTTCCTCATCTTGCTCGCAAACGGAATAGAATCAAAGTACCTTGCTATGGCAAGCCCACCCAAAACTATCCGAGTGGTCTCAAGTGTTTAATCATGAATTGGCATAAAAGAACTTAAAAGTTAAATGAAGGTTCTTTAAGGTAGATTATAAGCATATCGGCAAAGATAGTCATAATCATGCACCGGGTAAGTTCCCGTGAAGATAGGTGAGCCACAAGGACTACTTAAGTACCAACTCTTCCTTAGACAGTAACTCTCCTAGTCATGCACAATTAGAAATCAACTCGATTTGGCAACATAATCACTACCTTTTTAAACAATTAGTTTCCTTTTAAATTTCGCGTATTTATGACTTGTTTCCATAAACAATCATAAGATCCAAAATTTACAATGTCTAAATCTAAACATATTAGGAAACTAAATATCATGTTTCAACTAAACATCTAATTTAAAAAAAAAATTCTTAACATGTAAGAACAAATAAAACATGCATCGCAATAATTATTAAAATCATATTTTAATCAATTAATCATGCATATTAATGAATCAATCTAGCATGGACTTATAAACTCAATTTTATAACATCCAGATTTTCATATACATTGCAATAATTATTAAAATCACATTTTAATCAATTAATCATGTATATCAATGAATCAATCTATCGCGGACTTATAAACTCAATTTTATAACATCCTGATTTTCATATCAACATATCAGATTGTAAACACAATCACAGAATAGCAGAAAAATTGAACAAACTGATTCTGCCCAGTTTTGGCTTATTATGTCGCGTGACATAACTAGCCAGTGGCTAGTTATGTCGCGTGACATAACTGGCCAGATTACCGTATTTCCTCCTTTGGCCTACTATGTCGCACGACATAGGTAGCCGTCACAGGATTTCGCATTTCAATCAATTCAGATTACATGCAATTAAATCATATAAAACAACCCTTTTACAGATTTAATTCAACATAATTCGAAAACGATTTTCATATTGTTTCACATAAACAATCAAAATTCTATCGCATACAAAACATGCAACGAACATATAAACAATTTATATAATCATTCTAGCATGTTAATTCAAACTTAACCATACGAACGGGGCTCTGATACCACTGTTGGGTTTTACGGGTCCATGCGCAGCGGAATTAAGCATTAAAAACATAAAACCCAAGAAGCCCTAGGATCCGTTCTATACGATTAAATTGAATTGCTATGAGATAGAATTTACCAACCTTAATTGCTTTCCGGTCTTGAGCTATCGAACGGATAATTATGTGATTCGTAATCACAAACTTTTGATCTTCAAATCTTCGAATCTTCAACTCCTTTGGATCTTCAGATTTGAACTCTAGGTCTTTGATTTGTTTGAACAAAACTAAGACCCTCTTTTGGTAATCCACACAAATATGAATGTCGAGAACAATTCTCGGGTTGGGAATTGCTAGATTCCTAAAACTTATGGAAGAATATTGAGAGTATTTTGTTATGTTTTCCCTTGAAAATTTCGGCGGACCTTAGGGTTGATGCACCTCACATATTTATAATACTTTAGTGTAAATATGTTTCCTAATCAAATTAGGAGAACAGTCTGTCAAAAACGCGTTCGTGGTTGTTATGTCGCGCGACATAAGTAGCCAGGTGGCTAGTTATGTCGCGTGACATAAGTTGCCAAATACGTAAACTCTCAATCATTCTTCCCTTAGTTCAACCAACTCATTCTATTTGTGTGTGACCCAATAGGATTGTATTATGTTGGCAATGAGTCCGATCATATCGACCCTCATAAGACATAAGCGGACTCTAGCAAGCCATTATGTCTACCCAAATAACACAACGTAAGAGTTCACGTTTCCAATGGTACACTTCCATTTTTCCCTTTGTCTCACGATGTTATATTGAACACAAGTCATGGTCCACGCCAACTTGTATTTGTTCAATGCTTTCTCGATCTTGAGTATAATGATAGTCCAATCATATTGGGGTGTGGCCACACGCTTTCATCATTATCACTCATTGAGGGGCCCAAGCAAAACATCTCTTTCGAGGGACAAATTCCATCTTGACTTATCATCCTTCCCATCATGAATCCGATCATGCCAAAGATAGCCTTTATAGATATCGTGTTAAGATACCGTTTGACTAAAATCAAACATAACTTTCATCATGTGTAAGGTCATGATAATCTCAGGTCTAGGGACTAAATGAAGTGACCATATGAGATTTAATTATGACATTTGACCATGACATAAATCTCATACGGGTCAAGTCCAGTTACTTGTTCTATGACAAGTACCCATAATTTCAATGTGCATCTCTATGCATATAATCATCATATGATTATCCATTGACAATTATACTAATTATTCTCTTAATAATCGTGTGGACGTAGATTATTACAATAAATATGCAAACTATATAATAATCAAAAAATAAACATAAACGATAAAGATGATACATAACGGTTTTCAGTTTAAACATAACTAAAGCCTAGGGCATTACACCAACAGCTGGGGCTGCTAACTAGACCCGCCCGCCTGTGAGCCAGAAGGAGCCAAAGCCGGCCTAGGCCTCTTCTTCGGAGGCACAATGTCACCAGGCTGGGAGCTGCACCTCCCCTTCCAATGCTCCGCGCTCCTCTGAAACTGGCACAGCATCTTCACAGCACCGGTGAGCGCCTTTGCCACCGTCCTGAATGTCTTGGCTGGAACCTGTCCAATGAAAACAGAAAAGACGGTCAGAAGCAATCAATGCAAACAGTAAAGCAGTTAAAAGCTTGAACAAAGCAGAAAAGAAGAGATTGCTCACAGAAGTAGTCCCGCGAGGCAGCCGCAGATGTGGATGAGTCTCAGACATGTCAAATGAGGAGCGGCGAATATTACCCCCAGCCTCATACTCAAAAAAGCGGGGAGGTGCCGGTATCTGCATCCCCGCTGCCCTCCTGGCAGCCATGACCTGAGGAGTCACCAACCTGGTGAAGACAAACTGGGCATAATCCCCACCATCAAAAAACTCAGCAACATCAATACCGGTCCGCAGCCGCTCCAAGTCAGGCAAGGCCCGAATATGCCATATCCCCGCAGGAGGATCATGAGGGACGCGAGCAACAGCGCCATGACCGTGCTGCCTACAAACTCTCTCCCCCAAGTACAGGGCATCTCCCTCCAGGCCAATCAATAGCCTCCTCGTCCTGGTCACCAGGGCAGCAGCACCAACTACATCCTCGCCATACCTACCATGCCAGGGGAAATGTCTCAACCCAACAGGGGTACCCCTCAAAGCAATCATCGTGTCATGGTAGCAAGCCGTCTTACGGGGCTTCGCCCCATCCACTCTCCGACTCTCCCTCGCTCCAAATGTCCAACGGCAAATAGCAGGGAACAAATCTGCCGCAATCCTCTCAGGCACAGTCCAAGCGTAGCAGCCAAACACCTCATAGGCCCACACCTGAAATCAAAAGACAGAAAGCTTTCAGTGTGCAGCGACAGTAAAAGAATGATGACAGAAAAGTCAATGCGGTGGTCAAGTTGCGAAAAAGCAAAGGGCATACCTCCAGCACAGTCTGATAAAAGTCTAAAGAGGTCACACTGCCTCTGCTCACCTCATCAAGGCCCCTATACACTTGGGCCAAACCAGCCTCTCCCCATGAAAAGGTGGACACCTGGCTCCAATATCTAAGAGGCTCCAGCAGAAGGGTCAATGCCATCGTAGAGGCATTACAGAATAGGGTGTCAGAAAACCCAGCCCAGACAAAGGCCCTAGCCAACCGCTGCTTCACAAGAAGCCGTAGCCGACATCCTCAGCAAAGAGACGGCACTGATGAGTCAAAGCCGAGTGCAAGTCCGCCAGCGGAACGCCATTGCCCTTCAGGCGAAGGGTCAGTCCAGTCAAAGCCCTAATGGCATCCGTGCTCAGCACGCCAGGGTCCTCAGAGAAGATGGGCCTATCTGTAAACTGCAGACCAGTGATAGCAGTCAAGTCATAAGGGGTGATGGTCGAATCCCCCCAGGATAGATGAAAAGTGTGGGTAGATTCCCACCAGAACTGTCTAAAAGCTCGCACCAGCTCCACGCTCCTGGCCGTGTCTCCAAAGTCTCCAACAGCTGTGAAGAATGGTCCATGACCAGCAGCAAAGACCAGTCCCTTAGGACTGTCCGGCAAATCAGAAGAGCCCGGAAGAAGACCCCAGATGGTCGCAATAGCCTCAGGGGACCCCTTGGTCCGCAAAGTCTGCAGGTAAGCACAACACAGGTATCAAAAGCATACTCACCACAATATGTGCATTCATTCATGTGCATTTTTTTCAAAAAAAAAATCACCAAACTCTTTCAAAAAGAGGAAAAACAAAAAAGGAAAAATCTTTCAAAATCATGCATTCCATGACAAGCATGCAATTCCTCTTTGGGTGCGATTTCCCCCAATTTCGATCCCAAACCCTAGAAATCAAATTTCGAAAGGGTTAATGTTTAGAATGCTTACCCCCTTCTGCTCCATAGTAGAAGTATGAAAATCAAGACCCGGGTAAAGCCCATGTCCCTCAGGGAATTTCTTCTGCTTGTTCCGGTCAACAAGCTTCCTTCTCTCGGACAAAACTTGTTGCACATTCCTTCTCGATTCGGCTCGCGGAGGCATTATCAAAATCTTTGATTTAAATCAAATTGAGGGAAGTATTTCGAATTTTTCTCTCCCTTTCTCTTTCTGTTCTCGGCGAAAATGGGGTTTATAGGGTCTGTCTTACGACCTGCTGTTTTAATTAAAACTGCCTTGGAGACTCCCCCTGTCGGACGACAACCATGTCCAGAAGGGTGATTTTCCCCTTTTGCCCCTAGTCAATTCTGTCAGCCTATCTTGGCTGCCTATCATCAAAATTCATCAATTCATTTGGGTTCAAATGCCCACCTCTCTTGGTCATCACAGAAAATGGCCCGGAATGGCCTTAAACTATCCGGTCCGGAAAACCGTACAGTTTCCAAGCACAGAAAATGGCCCGGAATGGCCATAAACTACCCGGTCCGGAAAGACCGTACAGATTTCCCACTCAATACAAATCATTGGGGTGACTCCCCCTGGAACAGTCGATCTCGGGTATAAACGCCCATCTTTCGCGGGTGACTCCCAAAGAAAAAAAAAGTCACATCTTCGGGGTGACTCCCCACCAAAAGCAGTCAAATTTGCGGGTGACTTCCCAAAGAAAAACAGTCAAATTCGCGGGTGACTCCCAAAGAAAAAAGTCACATCTTCGGGGTGACTCCCCTTGGAATAGTCAAATCTCGGGTATAAACGCCCATCTTTGGGGTGACTCCCCACCAAAAACAGTCAAATTCGCGGGTGACTTCCCAAAGAAAAAACAGTCAAATTCGCGGGTGACTCCCAAAGAAAAAAGTCACATCTTCGGGGTGACTCCCCTTGGAATAGTCAAATCCCGGGTATAAACGCCCATCTTTGGGGTGACTCCCCACCAAAAACAGTCAAATTCGCGGGTGACTTCCCAAAGAAAAACAGTCAAATTCGCGGGTGACTCCCAAAGAAAAAAGTCACATCTTCGGGGTGACTCCCCTTGGAATAGTCAAATCCCGGGTATAAACGCCCATTTCGGGGTGACTCCCCATTGCAACAGTCAATCTTGGGTACCAAACGCCCACCTTCGGGGTGACTCCCCATTCAACAGTCAATCTTGGGTACAAACGCCCGTCTTCGGGGTGACTCCCCTTGGAACAGTCAATCTTGGGTACCAAACGCCCATCCTCGGGGTGACTCCCCTTGGAACAGTCAATATCGGGTATAAACACCCACCTTCGGGGTGACTCCCCTTGGAAATGGGCTCTCAATCTCGGGTACAACGCCCTTAGCCTTTCATTTGGCACGTCCATCTTTAACGAACTATGATTCGGCTTGATTCCCCCACGGGATACGTAGGAATCCTCTTCATAAGAGGTCCAGCCACTTGACCATCTTGGTCATCTCTTTTCCCGCCGTTCGTGTCCGGCTCGGGATTCTCATTCTGTCGACGACCCCATTTCCCGTGGAAGTGGCGTCGTCGAGGGGCTCTGTGAGTACCCTGATCCGAACTCATGTTTTGGATCCACTTTAATTATTTTTGGGCCTATATAATTGCTAAAATGCAATGATAAGTCCAAATATTCCAGCAGCCCATCTAACCCATTGGGCCTGCCAGGCATTCGGCCCAACATGGCCAAAAGGTGTACGCTGTCGTCCGACATGGGACATTAAGGTGGTTTAACTGCCCCTGTCGGACGACAAAGGCCTTCCCATCAGCCTGCCTATAAATACATGGCATGGCTGATCATTTTAGGGGGCCAAAAAAAAAAGAGAGGAGAGACTAGAGGGAGGATACCAGTAATATAGGGAAAACTCTATCCAAATAGAGTCTCCCTCTCTCTCTCATACACACACACTCACCTCCCTCCTCACACACACACATATTCCAAGGTCAAGTTCCAAAGAAGCCTTCCTTTATTGGTGTGTAGAAGGGGTGGACACCATACTATTGGTGATCTCACCTTGTGGACTACAATAGGTAGCCACTAAACCCTTCTCCCTCTTTAAATAAAGTCTTTAATACATTTATAATACATTGCATGCTTACTTGCTTTAATATTATGTAGAAATTGGGATTTTTGCATGATAAAGGTGGTGGAGAAGTGAATCTTCAATATTCACTTCTCCCCACCTCAGATCTGGACATTTGGTCATCTTAGGATCAATAAAGATTCAATCTTTACGCATTTGCATTGAGTTAGGAGGTGATGGCTACTTCAAAGTGGCCAAAAATATGTGATTCATCACATTTGGCCACTAAAGCCATGTGATCCTCTCATAATACTCATATATTACTGTTTTAATACTGCTTACAGTAAATAAAGGTGCTTAGTTTGCCTTAAGAAACAAAAGGGAATCAAACAGGCTGAAGGGCACAGAAATGGCCTATCCCTGTCGGACGACACAGGACTCCATGGAGATCCTGTGTCATACGACATGGAGATCCCAGAAGGCTGTAAAGCCATTCTTGGACTTCAGATCTGTCCAGATTACCCCTTTAGTAACTCAAAGCTTACCTAAGCATTTCTGTGGCTCGTAAGCCACTATTTGGGTGCCTATGATCTGTTTGGGTGCGATTTATTGGAGGCGATTTGCCACATGACATGAATAACCTCAGATGTTCCATGTCATGTGACATCCGTATCATTCAAAGTCTATCGTGACTTTGCTCACTCCCGTCAATCCCAAACTGAGCTTAGACCTTCAAATAGTGTCTTTTAAATGAGTCAAATAAATGTCGTTCCAGCACCAGAAATAGCTTAGTCATTATAATAGACAATCTGACCATGAGGCATCATGTCGTGCGACACCCTCTTTCTGTGAGGTCCTGTGTCGGACGACATAGAGCTCTGGGCGCATTGTCTTACCTTGCCTTGTTTTGATAATCATAATATGTAAAAGGGTGTGGCCCCCTGTCATGGCTCACAAGTTGTACTCAGTCTTGATATTATCAATGAAAATCTCAAATTTGCATGATTTGCACATCAACACATATTGCACACACACTTTGAATGTCCAAAATTGTCCAATGTTGATTGAAAGTCTCGAAAGAGGCGTGTTGGGTGAACTCTCTAGTTTTTCCCAAACACGTAACCAGACTCCCGAACCCAAAATACTCTTAAAATAGGTTTTTCAATGTTTTCCTTTAAAAACGGCGTGGCGACTCCCAAAACCGAAGTTTTCAAAACTTATCGTATCATTACAGTACATTACAAAACCTTTCAAAAAAGGATAAAAGTGATATCGATAACACCATCTGTTTCTTCGGGCCGAGCGTTCATTCAGATATGTGGTCTTGTACGGGTTTGCAAGGATGGCCATTTGTCTTTTGTCCGCTGGGAAAGGGGATTCGGGCTTACTTTGATGGCCGATTTTATTTTTGTGTTTTTCGGAGGCGTTTTGTGCCTTGAGATCCACATTTGAAGGCGTTTGTGCCTTGAGATTTGTGTTTGGAGGCATTTACGCCTTGGGGTCCGGGCTTACGTTGACGGCTGGGGTTTATTTGCCTTTTAGTGGGCGAGATCCGGACTTACGATGACGGCCGGGGTTATGTTTTTTTGTTTAGGGACCAAACTGCATGAATCTTGCTGAAAATGGTCTTTGGACAACCAAGGGAAAAGATAATAAGGGCGAAAGAGGAATTTCACCTGGGATGCAAAGTGATCCGCGCGGCTTCATCTGTAAATCTGATTGTTTGAGTCAAAATCAGATTTCTAACGATGCCATTTCATCTTCTTTCCCAATTGCTGTCGAGGAGAAAGAGAGAGAGAGAGAGAGAGAGAGAGAGAGAGAGAGAGAGAGAGAGAAAACTTGATTTTGATCAAAATTTTCTTGATTGAATCCTTTCGAGTTGATTAGATTGCCATCATGGCGGAAAGAATCGGGTGAGGTCGTCATCAATGGGGCCGAGAGGCCATAGAGAGGAGGTTGGACCTCCAAAGGAATTTTTCCTCCTACTTCCTTCAACAAGGAACCCGGACGTGTTGTATCCGGATTCTGAGGTGCACACCTTGCGGGGGGAAAACCGTAAAGGAGGTAAGAAAATAAATTTTGTTTTTATTTTTGCTCAGAATGATGTACGCTAGAACTAGGTTTTTAGTTTTTGCATATTTAGGGTTTTTGTTGTTGACATGTTCATTTTGTGAAATTGATGTTGAATTGTTGAAATTGGGTGTATATGGATTGCGGGTATGTGATTTTTGTTCAAAATAGTAGAGTTTAGCTCTTATTTATGAAAATAAAGTGTCTTTTCTTGAAATGCATGCTTTGGTGACTTGTACCTTGATGCTATTTCTGTATGTACATTGTTTTTTGTGGGAAAAAATTGCCATGTAGGGATGAACTTTGTGTGGGAAATTTATGTGCAATGTGTGCCGTGTTTTTGTGACGGACTCTTGTTTGAAAATGTGTCGTGTAGGGACGGATCCCTTTTGTGAAAATGTGTAATGTGTGCCGTGTTTTCGTGACGAACTTTTATTTGAAAAAATTGCCGTGTTGGGACCGACTTTGTGTGGGATTGCCGTGTTGGGACAGACTTTTCTTTGAAAGATTGCCGTGTTGGGACGGACTTTTTGTTTGAAAAATTGTCGTGTTGGGATGGACTTTTGTTTGTGAGATTTCCGTGTTGGGATGGACTTTTGTTTGAAAAATTGCCCCGTTGGGACGGACATTTGTATGAAAAATTGTCGTGCTGGGACGGACTTTTGTTTGCGAGATTGCTGTGTTGGGACAGACTTTTGTTTGCGATTTGTTTTTTTTTTGTATATTTGCTTAAGTACTGTTATTGACGTACCTTTGCTTTGTTTACTTGTAGGGTGAGTTGCCGTCGTCTGGGAAAACGAAGAGGATGAAGTCGCGGGGGTCCCTTGAGGTCGTGGTTGAGGTGTGGCGGAACCAACCTGATATTTCCCGGTATGGGAGGCCTAGCCCTCAGAGGCTAGTGATTGCTGCGGGGCTGAACGTGTTCTTGGAGAACTTAGGCGGGATAGCTGAGACGCAGAAGAACAAGGGCGTCTTCTTGGACTTGTCTGAGTACTGGTGGGACACCACGCATACTTTCCATTTTAGTTGGGGAGAGGTGACGGTGACTCCTACTAACTTTGCGACGATCACCGGACTTTCCATTAAGGGGGAGTCGGTGAAGTGGCGGGACAGGATGTCCGACGAGGTGCTGGCTAAGCTGTTGGGCTTTGCGCCTTATCCTCGTAAGGTCTTGGGTATGGTGTACCACGATGTGGAGCCGAAGATTACGGCCAACATCTGGGAGTATAGCCGGGGCACTGGGGTAGTGATGGCGGAGCAGCTAGCGCGCTCTTTTCTGTGGTTTGCCCTCTCCGAGACTTTGTTCTCGAATCATGCCTCTTCCATTCTTTTCCCTCTGCTGGAGAGTCTGGTGGACTTGGAGAGGGTTTATGAGATTGCTTGGGGCGAGGCGGGCTTGGTCGAGCTCTATTTTGCCATGGACAGATTTGGCCAGGGTGCGGCCAATTCCCTGGGGTGTTTTGACTTTGTACTGGAGGTATGAGTTTATTGCTGTTTGTAGTTTAGCACTTTGTCACTTCTCCGTCTTCTTTTTCTTTTTCTTTTTCTTGTTCTGAGTACTATCTGCTTTTTTTTTGTTGCAGGCGTGGTGCTATGAGATCTTCCGGTGCCAGCCGTAGGACTGGGAGGACGAGGCCATGTTCGGTATCCCGCCATGTTGTGATGGACTCGCTCTTTGAGAAAGAAAAGGACGAGTCGGGGAAAGATCACTGCCACCTATCAGGAGGTGCAGCAATACCTGGAGAGGGACAGTCCGGAGGGGTTTCAGTTGTACCCTTGAACTCGGTATGGCAAGGATGAGCTGGAGGGTGCTCCTTGGGTGACACGGCAGCGGAAGCTTCTGCGGGGCTTCACTTGCGACTCCTTGTAGTTGGGGGAGAGGGTCTTCTGGCAGCATGGTGCAAGTGTTTCTCCTATGGCTCCGAGGGATCTGCCCTTCCATATGATGAGTCCTCTTGATATGGACGTGCTGGAGTATGAGAGGTACCAGGCTGGCGTGAGTGCCGAGGAGTTCATCCTAGAGGGCGAGGAGTATGCGGCCTTTGTTAGGCGGAAGCTGAGGACGCCACAGGTGTTGGCGAGGGGGAGGTAGACTGGCTCGTCACGTCCTCCAGATGTCCCGGTACCTAGGCTGGACTTCACTTATGTTCGCGGTGACTCTCCGAGGAGGAGAGTGTCGGTGCCCATCCCAGAGCATGGTCCTGCTGTTTATCGGGTTGACCCGGATGCTGCGGTGAGTTTGTTTACCATTTTCCATCTTGGCATCTTTTCTGTATTTTTCTCTTTTGTCGTGTGCTTTGTATCTCTTTTGCTGAGCGTTTCTTTGGTTGCTTGCTTGTGCATGTCTCGGGGCGGTCCTTGGACGTGCTGACCCACCGATATGTGGGATTGAGGGCTTTTACGAAGAAGCTCTTGGGGAAGATGTCCTGCGGTTCTTCGCGGAGCGCGGCAGCGTTCGAGCCAATGCCTTCGAGTATGTCTGTGGATACTCATTCTTCGAGGGCTGAGCTAGAGCCACAGCCTGAGGTGCCGATTCGGGAGCGGCACAACTTTGATGCGGGGACGTCTTTGGGGGTCCAGAGGCTGCAGACCCTTCATCAGCTCTTTCCTCCATCGGGTGCGCAGGGTGAGGGTTCATCCTCGCATCCCTTCTTTGATCCTTTTATCGGGTTTGACCCTTCGGAATACTTCGAGCATTCGATCGAGGAGGGGCTCGAGTTTTTTGATGACGAGGAGGTGATCGCCGGGTTTTCTGAGATGCCGGAGTTCTCGTTTGAAGAGGATGATGCTAATGAGTCGGAGTAGGACTCCTTTCATTTTTTTGTATTGTATTTGTAGAGCAACAGACATTTTGTATCTGTAATAAAACACTTGTATTTGGCATGGCAAAGTATTTTATTTGAGATGTAATGACGTATTTGTGATTCCAGGGACTGACCTAGGAATTGTTGCTAGCTTATTTTATTTTTTGTGCATGTCGCATGAGCTGGGAATGCATTTGTGGTTAGTGTATGGTGGCTAGAAATGGCTTTGGTGAGGCTTTTGAGCAGTCGGGGGCAAGATCCTGCCACGAGCAACTACTGTTTTGCAGTTGCTGAAAAATTTAGCCAGGCTGCAAAGTGGTCCGCGCTGACACTTCATGCATGCAAAATGGTCCGCGCGGATGCTTCTTGCTTTTAAAGAGATGATAAGATTTATAGAAAATCTGGATTTTCCTCATCTCCCCACTCTTATTTGCATTCAACTTCGAGCTTTCATACCATTTTCTCTAGGAACCTCCATTTTTACCATAGATTCTTCGTCTGTTCTGGGAATTTTGCCAAGGCTTTCAAATGAGAGACGAGCATACTTCCTTGAGTGGTTCGAGACGTGGATACCACATGAGGCACAATAAATGGCTTTTGAGGTGCGATTTTGACTCCGCTTGGTTTGGTCCCTTAGGGAGTTAGTTCCTGATTGGGAGTTGTTGTGGGCCGCTGCAAGGTTCTGGGATGTTAGGAGGCATGTGTATAGCTTCTCCTACAATGAGATTATGCCCACCTTTGAAGATTTTTGGGCCTTGATTGGAGGACTGGAGGTGGAGGCCATCTCGCTTCCTTTGATCGGAGGTGGGGCCGTGAGCGTGAAGCTCGCATGCTTTCTTTGGACTTCATTAGAAGAAGTGCAAGGTATGACTTTTGATTCTGGTCATATTGATATTTCTGTGCTACCTGAGCAGTTTATGGGTGATGACGAGAGTGATGTCTCTTGGAACGCGTTTGTTTTATGTGTGATAGCAGCGCTTTTCATGCTCAGTTCCCTTGGGGTACGTGACGGTGAATTGCTTGATGTAGTAGGGCATTGCCGAGCCGATGAGGATATTGCTCATTGGTTCTGGGGGAAACCCTTCACGGCATTGTTCGCTTGGCGACATGGGATAGGTTCATGCGAGGGGGAAGCCCCATTTTGCTCACCTTGTGGTTGCGAGAGAGGCTTCAAGCCATGCTTGAGTCTCCGATATCTCTTAGTCCGTAGACATTTGCTCGGCGACCTCTTGTATTGGATAAGGATCAGTCTGCCTGGGAGAGATGGATGGCATAACTTGGTACGTATCAGATCCGTTGGTGGGTTTCCTATTGGGGGATTGAGACTAGGAGGGCCTTTCAGAAAGGTTCCTATGTTGTCAGAGTTCCGGGTTTGTCTTGGTCCTCTTTCTATGTTCCGTCGCTTGTTTCCAGGCAGTTCGGGATGAGGCAGGAGCCTTTGCTGGGTTGGAACGACATTGCTACTATGGAGGTAGCTTCTTTCTGCATGGCAGATCCAGATGTCTTTCTGTATTTTCTGAGGGTATGGAAGCATTCCGCTTTCCCTCATGTGGTGCTCCTTCGATGCGGGGAGAATGTTGTGTTGACCATCGAGTACCTGGATTGGTACGAGCACCATATCGGGCAGACCCAAGTGGTTTTGGAGAGCGAGCGTGAAGCAGTGCAGGGCAAGGTTTCCATCTCAGCTACAGCCTGAGAAGTGCAGAAGCCTGTTCTAACCCTTAGAGTGTGACGAGAGACGCTTTATTTGACTACGAGACCAGAGTTGACCGACTGACGGAGAGAGGTCCCCTTTTGCAGACTTACAAAGAGGAGATTTGGGCCAAGCATGAGCGAATGAAGCTTTGCGAGCTAGAGGTTTGCTTAACTAGACGGAGAGGACCCCTGAGCTCAAAATAAGAGAGACAGAGTTGGCTCACGTGGAGCGAAAGAAGACTTGCCGCGGAAGAGGGAAGAAAGGCAAGGGGACAAGCGCGAGTGGCGCAGAATGACCTCCTAAGTATCCATTCATTGTATTGAAGACACATTAGTTGTTAAATGTACTAAGATGTTCTTTTAGCATGTTGCTTTTACTCATTAAGAAATGTTGTAACCCTTAGTGATTTGTGATTTACTTTTAAAGCTTTGTCGAGACGCAAGATCTCTTGCTTGCTTTTTGTTTGAGCCTTAGCGGCTTCCACTTTTGGACCTTTCTGTTGTATTTTGTGGACTAAAACAGTCTGAGCCTTGACGGCGTCCATTTTTTTTTGGATTTTGTGTTTGGATTGATCTGAGCCTTGGTTGGCATCCAAATTTTTTGTTTTTGTGTGTTTTAGATCGAACCAATTAAGGCTGCCTACGTTCCCCTAGACTAGACTGAGGGGCTCAGGTCTCCGTAGTTTGACATTACAATGAGTGACGGGGAGACAGTAAAGTTGATCTTCTTTAGGCAATGTATCTGCGGAGTTTGCTTCCATTGACTGGGTTCATGAAGGGATTGCCGTCTAGGTCTGTCAGCTTTATGGCACCTCCGAAGAAGATCTTTTGGACCACGAATGGGCCGATCCATGTTGGTTCCCATTTTCTAAGCGGGTTGGTTCGGGTGGGAGGCTTTTCTTTGAGTACCAGATTTCTTTCCTTGATGTCTCGGGATTTGACTTTCTTGTCGAAGGCTCTAGCCATTCTACTTTGGTAGGTTCGAATGTGCTCCATGGCCTTTAGTCGGCGTTCGTCTAGCAGGGCCAATTCATCGTGTCGGCTTCGGAGCCATTCAACTTCATTGATCTCGTTTTCCAGTAGCACTCGGAGTGATGGAATTTCCAACTCGACAGGCAGCACTGCCTCCATCCCATAGGTCAGGGCAAATGGAGTTTCTCCTGTGGCTGTTCTGACTGATGTTCTGTAGCCCCAAAGTGCCAGGTGCAGCTTCTCGGGCCAATCTCGTCCTTGTGTGGTCATTTTTCTGATGATCCTTTTGAGGGTTTTGTTTGCTGCTTCTACATCGCCGTTAGTTTACGGCCTGTAGGGAGAGGACTTGTGGCGTGTGATCTTGAATTCGGCCAGTAGTCTGTCACATTCTCCTTCGAAGTGGGATCCGTTGTCTGATATGACCTCGTTCGGGATGCCATATCGACATATGATGTTTTCCTTGAGGAAATGTGCGACCTTTTTGGAAGTTAGCACTTTGTATGACTTGGCTTCGACCCATTTTATGAATTAGTCGATTGCTACCAAGACGTACTCGTGGCCATTGCTTCCGGGCGGAGCGATCTTCCCGTTGACGTCGATTCCCCAAGTGGCAAAGGGCCAGGGAGTAGTCATGCAATAGAGATCGTGAGGAGGAAGATGGTTGAGGTTGGAGAATCGTTGGCATTTGTCACAGCTTCAGACAAAGTGGATGTCGTCTGCCTCCATGGAGATCCAGTAGTAGCCCATTCGAAGAATGATATGCATCAGGACTCTGGCATTCATGTGGAGGCCACAAGCCCCATTGTGGACTTCGTTCATGAGCTCGTTCATTTTTTCCTTATTGATGCAGCGGAGGAGCGGCCTTTAGTAGCATTTTTTGTATAGCATGTCCCCAAGGATGAGAAAGTGAGAGGCAAGACGCTTTAGGGCCACGATGCTCTTGGCTTTAATTCCTCCTTTGCGTTGGCCTTCCTCATTTATGAAGGCGGTTTTCCCGTTCTTGAGGTATTGGTAGATTTGGTTGTACCATGGCTCATTGATGGGCTCGGATTCCAGCTCGATTTCGCAGCAGTAGGCAGGAATTTCCTTTCGTCCTACTTTGAATTGCTTTATCTCATTCCCTTCAGGGATTTCAACGAGTGAAGCCAAGGTGGCTAGGGCATCTGCAAACAAATTGCGGTCTGTTGGCAAGTAGTGGAAGGTGACCTCTTTGAATTGCGTGATGAGGTCTTCCAAGCAGGCGTGGTATTTTTGCAGACCTGGGTCTATCATTTTCCATTTGTTGGAAACTTGATTGATGATCAGGGCTGAGTCCCCGTAGACCTCTAGCTCTCGGACATTTCTTTCGAGTGCGGCCCCTAGTCCGGCGGCGCAGGCTTTGTATTCGGTGGCATTGTTGGTTACCTCGAAGTTTAGCTTTATGGCGATTGGGGTGTGCTCGTCTTTTGGGTCAACCAAGAGCATACCAATGCCATTTCCTCTTTTGTTGGCTGCTCCATCGAAGAACAGCTGCCATCGATTTTCGCCTTCAAGTGCGAAGATTCCTTCATCTGGAAATTGTGGTTTGGGACCTTGGGCCTCGTTGGTTGGGATGTTGACCAGTTGTTCGGCCATTACCCATCCCTTGATTGACTTCTGGTTCACGTACTTGATGTCAAACTCCGCTAGGAAGAAAGACCATTTGGTCAGCCTCATTGACAGTGATGGTTTGTCGAAGAGGTATTTGACCGGGTCCATCTTGGAGACCAAGTGCACTGTGTGCGACTACATATAGTGTCATAATTTTCCGATGACTCATACTAGCGCTGCGCAGGTTTTCTCGAGGTCTGAGTAGTTGAGCTCGCTGCCTTGGAACTTTAAATTCGACTGACGAAGTAGATGGCGTTCTCGACTCGTGACTCTTTCTTTTCTTGGAATATTATGGCTCCAACTGCGGTGTCGGTCACAGTTAGGTATAGCAAGAGTGGCTTCTCCTCGTGGGGAGGACAGAGGATCGAAGGACACACAAGGTACGCCTTTATCTTTTCGAAGGTGTCTTGGCATTTCGGGTTCCATTCGATGTCTGCATTCTTCTTCATTAGTCGAAAGATTGGCTCGCACATGGAGGTCAACTAATTGATGAAGCGACTGATGTACTACAGGCGGCCCATGAAGCTCTTTACTTCTGTTTGGGTTTGCGGTGGTCTCATTTCGATTATTGCCTTGATCTTTTTAGGATCAACTTCGATGCCTCGTTCGGTGATCATGTATCCCAAGACTTTGCCTCGGATGACTCCAAATGTGCATTTGGCAGGGTTTAACCTCATTGAGTGTTTTTTAAGTCGATCGAAGAACTTTCTCAGGTTGATGAGGTGTTGTCCGTCTGATCCCTTTGAGTGGATGATCATGTCGTCGACATACACTTCGAACTCTTTATGGATCATGTCGTGGAAGAGTGCGGTCACTGCCCATTGGTAGGTAGCCCCAGTGTTCTTTAGTCCGAACGTCATTACTGTGTAGCAGTAGGTTCCTCAGGGGGTTGCGAAGGTTGTTTTCTCTTTGTCTTCTTCGGCCATCTTGATTTGATTGTAGCCGGCGAACCCTTCCACGAAGGACTTGACCTCGAAGTTTGCCGTAGTGTTGACCAACATGTCTATGTCTGGTAGTGGAAAGTCGTCCTTCGGACTTGCTTTGTTGAGATCTCGGAAGTCCACGCAGCAGCGTACCTTTCCGTTGGCCTTGGTGACCGTGACTATGTGGGAGAGCCATTTCGGGTATTTGATTACCCTTATGAAGCCGACGCAGAGCATCTTTTCGATATCTTCCTTGACTTATAAGGACCATTCTGGCTTGATTCGGCGTAGCTTCTGCTTGATGGGCTTAGCCTCGGGATTCATGGGAATCCGATGTTCCACTATGGCTGGATCTAGGCCAGGCATGTCTTGGTAGGACCAAGCGAACACGTCCACAAATTCTTTGAGCATCGCAGTCAATGCTTCTTGCTCGGTGCTAGTGAAGAAACTTCCGATTTGCATCTCTTTAGGCTCTTAAGCACTCCCCAAATTCACTTTGGTTAAAACCTCCTCGGCAGCTTGGGCCCGGTTTTCCTCTCGTTTGACAACATGCTTAAAGATGTGTTTAATGTATTATTCGTTTAATGTGTCTGCTTTTTTGTCAAGTGAATTGTTATTAACTGTTTGTGATTTAGTTAATTTATCAGTTGTTTAAGATGCAATGAGAGGATACTCGAAAAGGTCGAAACTTTCATTTAGACCATATGGGAATACATGATTGGCTATGAATTCATAATCTTCTGGCGTAAGGCCATTGGAACACTCGAGAGACTCAAATTCAAAGACAACAGACTCAGAATGTGTTTCGAATCTAGACTATAGGACGCGAAGGGCTAGACCATGTTGTTCGATCATTTCCTTCTTGCTGGCAGCAGGTCTGGAGAAGGTGGTCCAGTTCTGTAATGGCAATGTGGATGAGCTTGAAAGGAGGCGAGGGTCAAAAGGCTTCGCGCTGCTGTCCCCAATCATGGCTACCATAGAGCTATCAAAAACAAAATCGATGAGGTCTGGCACCTCGATTTCTTCACTGAAGAGTTGTTGTAGCAAAGGCTTGTTCCAGGCATTGTCTGCGTAGTCCTTTTCTCTTATCTTGGGCATTGCTAGCTCGAATGTTGACTCGTCCCGCTTGTTTGTGGCAGGGGTGTTGACAGAAAGCTTTTCAAGTTCTTCCGTCAAAGAGGGGGCTTTCTCAAACTAGAATTCATTGTGAATAGTGGTGGTGGTGAGTCCCGGTAGAGTTGGTGCATCGAGGAATGCCCTTCTGATAGGGTTTGGCTCGAGGCCTTTGAACCTTTCAAGGCTTTGTTGGAGCTAGTCTATTATTGCCGACCAGTTTTGTTTGGCATTGATCAGCTCTGCCCTCTTTTCTGTGTCTTCGTTTGAATTGCTGGTTTTCTTTGTGAAGTACCAGGCCATGTGAAAGCTGTAAGGGAGGAGGTCGGAGATTGCATGCGATCCTCTTTTGTCAGTAGCTGAGCGTTTTCGTGCTGCTTTTATGTCTTCCGCAGCGTCTTTGGGAGTAGGGACGTACCCTAGGCCATGGCAGGTGTTCTGCTCTTTGACCTCGATGATCTTGTGGGTGCCTTGATGGTGCTTGCCCAGACCGAGCCCCGAAATGTATTTCATGAGCTTCAACATCTTCATGGGAGGAGGGATCCGGTCCCAAGTCAGGGGGAGGTCTAAATGGCATACTTGGGCCTTTGGGCTTTCGATCGTGAACCCTGTCAGCATCATGCCTTTGTTGTCGTGCTTGATTTCCAAGATCGGGATGCCACTTGTGTTGGTCCCTTCGGTAGTCACGCTATCCCCATAAATGATGGTGAGATCACTTCCTTGGACGAACTTGACGCGTTCGTGTAAAGTGGATGCCACCCCGTTGACTTGGTGTAGCCAAGGCTGTCCCAAGATGGCAGTAAAGGTGATCGGGATGTCGATGACTTGGAAGTCTGTTGGTACCATCTGCTTTTACACCTTGTTAGAATTTCTTGGATCGACAAAACCTTCGAGTTGTGTCATATACACATCCTCAAGCAGTTTTCCATTAAGGTATCAATTTTGACATCCATTTGCCATATCTCATAGTCATAATACGCAACTATGGCAATCAAAATTCTAACAGACTTAAGCATGGCAACAGGCGAGAAGGTTTCATCAAAGTCTATACCATGAGTTTGCCTATATCCATTTGCTACAAGCCTTGCCTTGTAAGTATGCACCTTCCCATCCATGTCAGTCTTCTTCTTGAATACCCACTTGCACCCTATGGTTTTTACACCTTCGGGTGGCTCAATCAAGTTCCATACTTGATTGTAACCTATCCGATCTACGATGGACTTGTGGATCTTGAACCGGTTCCACAACTTCTTGTGGACTTGGTTCATTCTCTACTATCGGTTCCATGTTATTTTCGGGTTCTTGAATTTCTTCAAGATCAATTTTACTCCCACTAGATACTTTATTGAGAAACTATTTCTCAAGAAAGGTACAATATTGAGCAACAAACACTTTGTTCTCATTGCGGTTGTAAAAGTAATACCCTTTGGTTTCCTTAGGGTAACCAACGAAAATAACCTTGTCAGATTTAGGTGCTAATTTATCAGAGACAAGTCTCTTCACATAATCTTCGCAACCCCAAATCTTCATGAAAGACAAACTAGGTTTTCTTCCATGCCACATCTCATGTGGGGTCTTAGGAGCCGATTTAGTAGGGACTCTGTTCAGTGTGAACGCAGCAGTCTCAAATGCATGTCCCAAAAAGGATATAGGAAGGTCTACTTGACTCATCATTGAACGAACCATATCTAATAGGGTTCTATTCCTCCTCTTGGAAACACCATTCCATTGTGGCATTCCGGGTGGAGTCAACTCTGAAACAATTCCACAGTTTTTGAGATGATTGTCAAACTCTTGGCTCAAATACTCACCACCACGATCGGATCGAAGTGCTTTAATTGTTTTGCCAAGTTGATTTTGTACTTCATTTTGAAATGTTCTAATCATCTCAAACGATTCACTTTTGGACTTCATCAGACATAGCCATAACTAGATAAGTCATCAGTGAATGTAATGAAATACCGAAATCCTTCCCTAGCAATGCTGCTCATTGGTCCGCATACATCAGTATGTATTAAGCCCAATAAGTCACTAGCCCTTTCACTACTCTTAGTGTAGGATGGTATGGTCATTTTTCCCAATAAACAAGATTCGCATATCTCATATGATTCATAATCATGTGAGTCTAACATTCCATCTGTTAGTGCAGACTGTGGGTGTTACCACAGGTGCTATCACTGGCAGTTGGATGTTACTCGAACTAGAATGATTTATAATTTAATAATTCTTTCCATATTATTTTATATCCTAATGTCTAATATTATTTTCAAGATATATGTGTTTGTTGGTCTATATTTCAAGTTAATACATGATTGGAATAATAGCTAAAGACATGGAATAAGGTTGAAGATAAGTTCCACATAAATAGGAGATTTATGTGTAACTTTTACTTGGTCCATATTAATTTTTGATGAAAGAAAAACGTGGGAATACCAAGTCTTGAGAGTTGTTGCTGTTTATTGAAGTGTACAAGATCAAGAAAGCAAGAGAGTACAAGGTGATAAAGAAATGACTTGGGCTTCAAGATTTCGGTTGCTAAAAAGGTGGAAAGTTGGCGCATGAAGAGTAGAACAAGCAAAGAAATCTCTCCACTCCTCTCACACGTTTTTAACATCAAGAGTTTTTATTTTGGAGTAGCCTCCAAGGAAATTGAAGGCTATAAATAGGCTAGGTGTGAATCATTTGAGGATATGCCAAATACCAAATATCAAACACACACACACCTTAGCACAAGAGAGACAAAGTTTCTTTGGTTCGTATAATCCTTACTCCCTTGTGATTCTAGCTTAAACACTGAGTGTTTAAGAGAGTGTTGGCTAAGGATAGAATTCGTGCTTTGTCTCATTAGTTCCATAGAGTATTATCATTGTTTTAGCTATAGAGAACTTTCGACTTTATAATTGTTCTATATTGATTATAAAGTCTTTGCCATCTAGGCACACTCAAGTTATATATTTATCTAACTTGAGAAGATTGTATCTTGTGTTATTTATTTCCGCTGCACAAAGTTTTTACAAACTATTTTTTTTTATGTGTGTTTTGTCCATCAGTGTGTTATCCAAGGTGTTGGGTAACATCTACGGTAACATCTCTTTCCAGTGAAGCCATTGACAATTTCAATTGGTATCAGAGCAGGTCACTTGACGATACTAAGTGCTTGGTCTAGGTGTCATGGCTTGTGATCCGGCTAATCCTAACCATAAGCATCTTCCTGTGTTAGATGGCTCGAATTATTGTTATTGGAAGATCCGTCTACGCTTGCATATCAAATCAATTGATCTTCGAGCATGGTGATCTATAACAAATGGTTACTCCTTACCAATGTTACCTACTGTTTTGGACAAATTTCGACAAGTAAATCTGTCTTCTCAAGGAGGTTTGGGTGCAAATGGAATATGATCCTCAAAGCAAGATGAACAAAAGGATGTAACGAGGAAACCCTTAGAGCAATCGTCCAAGAGAAAAACCTCGGGAGGATTTTGGCAAGCCTGCCTAAACCAAACAAGTTTTATTAAGTATTTGAGAGTTTTTGAGTACAAGTGCAGAATAAGAGTAAGCAAAACTGTGTAACGTGAACAAGAGTGCTTCCTAAGAGCAATATATAGGTGTTATTGTAACTAAAAGTAACAAATTGAATGCCGTGCTGATTTTGTGCCTAGAATCTCGCCCCTTGTTGATGGCGTCCAACCGTTATCCTTTTGATTGATAGTTTGAATCCGTTGTGTTGCTTTTTGACTAGGTCCAAACGGTCACATGGGTGAATTATTTATTAATAATTCTGTTCCTGAAAAATAGGATAAACACAACAAATAATTTCAAGGTGTTAGTCCATGATGTAAATCAAGACGTTACCTCAAGATGGATGTCCAGGATGCACAACATGTTGAGCGGATTTTTTAGGACGTAACAGTTGCCCCGAAAATATTAAGGCTTTTCCATGCTAGAATACGGAAAGTCTTAATATTTTGACAAGAATATTTTTGCGTGACGGTTGAAAGGAAAGGATAGAGTCTTGATAGGAACTAGTAACCGTAATTCTCGGTAGGCCTCATTATCATCAAATCTTTTCAAATTCTTTCCATATCAGACATCTCCTTCTATATTATGGTGAAAGTAGCCTAAAGGGTGTAGTTTCCATCCATCTTTGTCAAATCCAAAGTTACGACGTTCTTCAAAAAAGTGAGTCAATCCTTATCGTATCATTGAATTGGCTACTCTAACAAGTCCGTACTAACACATACCCTTATGTGCAGTGACTCGATCCGTCTTTACGACGAATGATATTGTGGCCAAATACAAAGGCAAGATGAAAGCGGAAGTGACCATACCTGAGGCGGGCAATAATGTTACCTTGAAAAGAAAAAGGGAGGATCAGGTTACCAGCGCGGAGACACAAACTTGGAATGAAGAGGTGCTGGGGAATCAGGTAAGAGTTGATTTGGATCTTGGTGCAGTACTGATCCCTTTTTATTTTGGTAAATGTCTTTTTGCTTGTCGATAACAGGCTCTCTCGATTGCCAAGTTAATGTCCAAAGAAATCAGGATATGGAGGGAAAAGTGTGATACCTTTGACATGAGTAGGGTTGAGTACGAGAAGGATTTGAAAGAAGCTGCAAGGATACTGAGGGAAAAGGGATTGGAAACCAGGGACAAAAATGAAGAGATTTTAAAATGGCGGTCCAGGTGAATGTACGCTCGCCAAAAAATAAAAATATTTTTGAGAGTCGCCACGCCGTTTTAAAGGAAACATTGAAAACCTTTGAAAAGAGAAAGTGGGTTCGGGGGTCAGGTTACGTGTTGGGAAGAACCGAGAGTTCACCCAACACGCCTCGTTCGTAGACGAGACTTTCTATGTTCAACATTCAAAACATTCAAACGTGTGTGCAAATCGTGTGACAAAATAGGTAATAAAATGCATATTAATGCTTTGTTTTATTGCTCAACTGAGGGATTACAAATTGTGAGCCATATACTCCGGGAGGCCACATCCCAAAATACATTGAAATGAACAACTTACAACTAAAATGGACCAGCTGCAAAGTGGTTACATGTGTCGCGTGACACAGGACCTGGGATGGTCAAGTGTGTCGCGTGACACAACGAGCCTACTTGTAGAGGTCTTACAAAGCTTGAATTACAGCAACCTCAAGTAACCATAATATCACATTACAGAATAAATTGAACACAGAGATCAACACAATCACCTCAAATGAGTGTGGATATTAAGGATCCACACTCTGTTTTGAGTGACAAGTAAACTAGACGACCAAATTACAACTGAAATGATAGTCCCTATAGAGTGGCTACTTGTGTCGCGTGACATAGGACTCCACATGTCCAGTTGTGTCGCGTGACACAGGTTACCAATCTACAAGAACCTTACAATTTGAAATCAGATTCAACAGAGATTCAATTAAAACACCAACTCAGCTCAGAGGACAATAAACCAATCACGAATCGACCAAGGGGGTGTGGATATGGAGAGATCCACACTCCCTTAGAAACCAAATAACAATTACAATAAGATCACATTATGAACATGCAATTAAACCAAGCACATTGAATTAAACAGAGAGATGGTGATTGTGACTTGATAATCAGAGCAGATGGAGATGAATTACCAAGTCAATGGATAGGAATTGCAATGAATTGTGCAAAGAGTGAATGTAAGAGAGAGAAGGATGGATGGAGGGGTTACCCTTGTAGATCCACAATTCTACACTATGTTCAGTGTAGAATCCTTCAAAGCAACTTCAAATGGTGGATTCAAATCTCTGAATGTATGGAAACTTTGGATCTCCAATCAGTGTGAAGTCTAGGAGGGTAAATGGGTGAATTGTGTATGAAGGATGAGGGAATTTAAGGGAATTGGTGTATGTTATGTGTGTTTGAGGAGAGAGAGAGAGGTTTCTGAGGTGATTTTGGCAAAGTGACGCTAAGTGGACGAAAAGCGATCCTGAAATGAGAGGTGCAGGGCTCTATTTATAGCTGCAGATGATGGACCAGTTGTGTCGCATGACTTCCTGCGTCCATTTTCCATGGCTCGAGATATCGCGTGACACAACATGCCATTAACCGTTTCTGGCGCCAAAACCTGGTTCTGGAACATTCCAGGTTAATTCCCAAAAGGTCCAAACTGGTTTAATCCTTGTAGGTCCTTTAGCATGAGAAAAATACTGAAAAGTATTTCCTTCGCAAGAAACTTATGAAATGTTTCCGGAAGTCTCGGAATGGACTGGGAATTTACCAAATCACCCCTAGTGCAATTTTATCATATTAAAATGCACCTAAAAAAAGGGTCGCGAATTGGATTGGCCTACTTACAGAGCCCCTCGACAATGTCACTTACGGAAGAAGTGAGGTTTTCGATAAGAAAAGACCCAATCCCAATGAGCGGCTGGGGATATGGCGGATGGCTGGACAATGATTGATGGGATCGGATGGCTGGACCTTTTGAGAAAGGATTCCTACGTATCTCGGGTGGGAATCAAGCCGGTCGTAGTTCGAAGATGCCAACAAGGAGCAAAAAAGGTAGTGCAGATAGAGATATGTTTTCATACCTTTTCTGTGCTTACCTGACTGATGATGATTGACCGTCCGACAAGGGCATTTGTTGATGATAAATCTCCATCCAACACGAGATATTGAGGATGATCTTCCATCCAACACGGGCATTTGGTGATGATCTTCCGTCCAACACGAGAATTTTGATGATGATTCCTCCGTCTAACACGGGCATTTGATGGTGACCTTCCGTTCAACACGGGAATTTTGATGATCTTCCGTCCAATACAGGATTTGATGATGATCTTCCGTCCAACACGGATTGATGATGATCTTCCATCCAACACGGGAATCTTATGATAAGCTTCCGTCCAACATGGGAATCTGATGATAAGCTTCCGTCCAACACGGGAATCTGATGATAAGCATCCGTCCAACACGGGAATTGATGACAAAACCTCCGTCCAACATGGGAATTGATGATGAAACCTCCATCCAACACGGGCTATTGATGATCTTCCGTCCAACACGGGCTCTTGATGATCTTTCATCCAACACGGGTTAATGATGATCTTCTGTCCAACACGGGCTCTTGATGATCTTCCGTCCAACACGGGCTGATGATGATCTTCTGTTCAACACAGGAATATGACGATGAACCACCATCCGACATGGGATATTGATAAGAAACCTCTGTCCAACACGGGAATTGATGACGATTTGCCAAGTCAGATGAACTCTGTTGATGATTTAGCCCAGCAGAACTGGCTTTTGACGATGATTTGTCGAGGCTGATGAGCACTATTGCTTGGAGATTGAGGCAAGCTCTCTTTTAGAAGATACTAATGAATTCGAAGATGATATGTCTGATGAAGATGATGAGGGAAGAACATGCCACCTGCAGGATTTGGAATCCTTGTCCAGATTGTGATTGAGGAACAACTCCCAGAATCAGATTATGATCACTTGATTATTGTATCCTGTGGGGGAAAAACAATACTCTAGGCAATTTGCATTTTATTCACTTGATTTGAATTTTTGCTGATGCATTATTGTCTTTTGTTGCATGAGTCCACCTCGGCTGGGGATAAAAATGGAGTGAGGATTTTGTATGGCTTGACGAGCAGATATGTATGTTAGCAACATGACACAACGAATTTATGGTGGAGTGAATGTGTATATATGATGATGAATGGGGTGAACCCTCTCCCATGAGGTGGGTAAATGTATGAGTGATGATTGAGGAATGTATGGATGACATGGTGCAGACTAGGCAAGTCGGGGACGCTCTCGGGAGTATAGATTGCAGCAGGTCTGTCACTGGTAAGGACAAAGTGTATCGAGAGCCCGAGACAACAAGCAGCAGCAGAAGTGCAGAGAATGCCTTGGTTTTGAAGATATGATTAGGTGGAGCCCCAGTTCTTGATGAGGTGATCATGGCGAAGCCCCATTTGAAAATGCAAAGCAAACCAGGAGGGGAATCTGGTAAGGAGAGCCCGAGAGAATAGCTTAGCAATGCCCCAACTTGAAGAGATTCAATGCAGCCTTATTGCAGACAGAGTCATCTTGTGGCCAAAGAGGCAACCCATCATTTCAGACATTAGTCAATCAGTCATTGGACAAGACTCAGAAATGTATACGTGCAGGGGCGTATCTTTTCGAAAGGTGGGAATGAATCCCGATTTTGTATGACGCACTCGCTTTGGGGTTTGACTCTTTTGGGAGAGTATAAGCATCACAAGGTGTGGAAAAGTGTATGGAAGCCTCTGCTGACAGAAAAATAGTGTTTGGCTCTATTTCCCTAGATGGAGAGAGAGAAGACTTGTCGAGACATTTGAAAACTTGTCTTATTCGTGATGATCACAAGGCAGCTTAAAACCCTTTATTGATGTTCGGGTTATTCGACCACTAATCCAGATATGAACCAATATTTCAATTAATCATGAGGAGAAAGTCCACTGATATCGAGAATTAAACTCGGAAAGATGGAACGAAGGATCTGTGTATAGGGACGGCCCTTGAGGAGACCGGATTTTCTGAGATTTTGTTTGTGATTTCGACCGGACCAATTATGGTTGCCTACGTTCCCCTCCTTGAGAGGAGCTCAGGTCGCCGTAGTTCGGGCTTATCCCGATTGAAAGAGAAGGAATGTGAAAATTTGAGATTTTAAGGACCTTTGAGGATTTTTTCTGAGAATTGGAGAATTGAAAAACATGTCCTCTTGGAGTGTCAATGAAAGACACGGATGCGCAGCCCCAGTGGGGCATGCACAGGAAGTGTTTGCGGAGGATAAATGAAATATGCTCACATGAAATGTCGAAGAGAAGGATTGAATTTGCACAATCTTTGATTGATGATCTTTTGAGACGAGATGGATTAGGTTCCAAATTTAAGCAAGCAATGAAGCATTAATTTGACTTAGATCTTGATGAAATTAGAATGAAACTGCTATTCGGTAGGAATCGTAGCTGGGTTTCAGGGTTTCGATCGGCCATCGGGTGATTTGGAACATCATGACCTCTTAAGATGAGAGGTCGACTGGGCCTTTTACTGACTGAACCTCTAAAGATGAGAGGTTGGCTTTCGAGGATGTGTTTGGGATTTCTAAGGCGAGGAAATTTATTGCCTCTAAGAATGAGAGGTTAAATTTTGACTTTGTCCAAAGGCAAGGGTAATGGTAATGGGAATATCCTCTAAAGATGATATTGGTTTGAAGGTGTTGGTGAGAGGAAGTCCAAGCTATCGAGAACTTCTGTGAATTTGCGAGAATTCGGGCTCCTTTTTAACACTGGAGAGCTTCTTGAGAAGTCGGGGATTTTTGCTGAATTGTGAGGATCTAAAGTCCTTCTTTTGATAATTGGAAAGGCCTCTTGAGAAGTTGAGGACTCTTGCTGAATTGTGAGGATTTAAAGTCCTTCTTTTGAGAATTTGGAAGGCCTCTTTGAGGAGTTGAGGATTATATCTGTCCTTCCTTTATGACTTGAGTATTTTGCGAACCGCCAATTCTCGAAGCTAACTTCTTGGCATTGCTTGGACTTCTCTTAGCACAGAGCAAAGATGATGGCTAAATGGGGTTTCAAAACATGCCGATCTTGAAATGAAAGGGTATTGTTTAGTGAGGGTGGGGTAATGGCTTCCCTAGGGTGAAAGGCTTCAACTGCAATCCCTACCGGATGACCTAAACGAGATTAAGTCTCCATTGCTTGCTTAAGCATACTTGAGGAAGATTCGTGCAAATTCATCGAGCAACGAGATGATGAGGATGATGAAAGAGATGTGAGCATATGAGATGTGAGATGGGGAGTGATAAGCCCCAATTTGAGAAAGATATCAGTCGATTTTCTTACTCCGATCAATTTAAATATTAATCATTTCAATGAATTAGTAATTGAGAAGCACAAGTGATCATTTGGAATAAGACCGTTTCAATTAGGTATGACGTGGGGTGCAAGTGATGTCTCGAGTCTAGTAAGAAAAGATATAAAGACTTTTATTATTACTGCAAAGAAAAAACTTGTCCAAAGTAGACTCGACAGACTCATGACAACGTAAGGGACACTCTAGAACCTATGACGCTGACTGACTGACTTCTCCGTCTTCGGATGGGAGGACCTCTGGGCTTCTGCTGATATCATGGACGAGGATTGGAGATAACATTGGGGCGAGCTTGTATGTACGCCAATCCAATTCGCTACCCTTTTAGGTGCATTTTAATATGATAAAATTGCATTAAGGGGCATTTTGGTAAATTTCCGATCTATTCCGAGACTTCCGAAAACATTTTATAAGTTTCTTGCGAAGGAAGTACTTTTCAGTACTTTGCTCATGCCAAAGGACCTACAGGGAATAAACCTGTTTTAGACCTTTTGGGTATTAACTCAGAATGTTCCTGAACCAGGTTTTAGCGCCAAAAATGGTTGGTGACACCTTGTGTCACGCGATAACTCGAAGCCTTGGAAAGTGGTTACAGAAGGTCATGCGACACCATGTGACCATCATCTGCAGCCTATAAATAAGACCCTACCCCTCTCATATCTGGATCCCTCTTTTGCCTACTGTTACTCTGCCAGTTTCTCTATGTACCATACACATCCAAACACACCTCTCTCTCTCTCTCCTAACCAAAAATCCCTCCAATCCTCCCTCCAATTCCCTCCAATTCACTTCCATTCACCCATCACCATTCAGATCCTCCATCAGCCAATCCTCCTCAACTCAGTCCATCCCAGAAGCAGTTGTTGAAGAATTCTATACCAAACTTGGTATAGAATTTGTGGATACTACAAAGGTAACACTCCAAATACCTCTCCTCTCTCTTACTTTTTCATTTCCATAATTCAATTGTCATATCTTCATTTGATCTCAGTAATTCGACTCCATCTATCCTGATTACTGAGATCCAATTGCAATCTCTCTGTTTAATCATTGTGTTTTTTCCAACTGCATGCTTATGATTTGATTCTTATTAGAATTGGTGTTTAATTCCCAAGGGAGTGTGGATCTCTCCATATCCACACCCCCTTGGTTGAATTATTGTTAATTTGTTCATTTCCGAAGCTAAATCGATTGTATAATTGGATCTGTTTTGCTTGTTAGTTCTTCTGTGTTCAAGCTATGCAGTCTCTGCAGATGGACGTCCTGTGTCACGTGACACATCGTGCCTGGGTGGATCCTGTGTCACGCGACACATCCAGCCATGCATGCTATGTGTCACGCGACACATTAGGTCTGTTTGCAGAGACCATTTTCCCTTTATAATCTGTTCTGATCCATGTAATTGGAATGTGGCCTCCCTAACCAAATGGCTCACAAGTTGTAAGATCTCATTCAATCAATAAAATTCATGTTTTACTACACTTGTTTGTTATCATTGTTTGCACACACTTTGAGTTATTTGGATGTTTAATTAGAAAGACTCGTCTACGGACGAGGCGTGTTGGGTGAACTCTCGGTTCTTCCCAACACATAACCTGACCTCTGGACCCTTTTCTCTTTCAAAGGTTTTTCAAAATGTACCTTAAAACATGGCGTGGCGACTCCTATTTTTTATCATCATTAAAAAATAATTTCGGCGAGCGTACATTCAGTGGCGACTCCGCTGGGGATAACACTTTTTGAAAACCTGTTTTTCAAAATTAAGAGGGTCATGCTTTCATTCGTTTAAACACCCAATTTATTCATTTTGTGTGCATCATTGATAACCTTTTGTGGTACATGCATTTTATTGAATTGTGAGACTTGTGTACCTTTGTGTGTTTTATGTGGCCTTTTTGTTGTGCTCTGTTGTTGTGCTTTGTTCCTTGCCATGGGGAGGTAGGGGATGAATTTCATTTGCAGGTTTTGGTTCAGTGACTGATCAGGTCGTGCAACAGCTTTGTACCGTGCTGTCCTGGGTCACGCGACAGGATTGGTCACTGAACAGTTTTCAGATGCTGGTTTGAGGACAGTCCCTTGAATCAAATTGCGCAGTTGATTGTTGTACCCCTTGTTTAACCCGTGAGAGCCTTTCCCAAAACATTGAACCTTATGGGCATGTTGCCAATGCAACATGGTTTCACGTGAGGACATGTCACTCTCGTGCGTGTTCTAAAGAGAGATCATGCCGTGTTGTCACCGTGCACCGACGAGAGGTCATGCCGGATTTTTCTTTGAATTTCTTCAAGAATACCCGTTATTCTGCCAAAATTTCCTCAGAAATTTGGACCACCTCTCCGTCCCACATTATGCTTAGGTGTTGTTTAGGTATCATTATCTATTGCTAATTTCAATGCAAAGCATTTGGGGTAATTTGAATGTTGCGTCTTTAGGTTTCCCCGAGGTATAGATTGCGTAAATAAAGGCTTATCATTTCCCAACCTTATCTAGGATTTAAAATACCGATTTATATTTGAACATAAATAAATTGTTTGTGTGAGTCCGTCCTCCTTTTCCTTTCCCTCTCCTGTACTTCCTCAAAGTCTTCCTCCTTCACCACCTTATCAATCCATATCTACCCTCTGTAGTTGCGACAAGTTGGGTGCGCGCTCCGGCTTCCAGTGTTCGTTTGATTCGTGTCTCTAAAGTAGTTGCAGTTTTTGTGAAGCTCTCATCTGTTCTGATATCTGAGATGTCTGGTGCAAAGGATATGTGTGATGATGTGCCACCAAAATTTCGCGGGAAAATTCGATTTTGCGTTTCTTTGAAAATCAAATAAAACCGGAAAAAGACGGAGTCGCCACGCCATTTTTGTTTTAAGGGCCAAAACTTTGAAAAATGCCCGAGATTAGAGATTTGGGTTCGGAGGTCATGTTACACGCCGGGAAGGACGTTAGTGTGCACCCGGAATGCCTCGTAAAACGAGTCTTCCAAGCTGAAAATCATTTGTGTGTGTGTGTGTGTGTTTTGGCCAAAATAAGTTTAAACTCAGAAAAGTAAAAATTGGGAATTCTTTATTAGACTTTGGACAGATCCCATGATTTTTGGTGTGATTTTTGGGTTGAGTTTTGGTACTCAAAAGATTTTTGGAAGTTGAAGAACACTTCTGCCAGAATGAAAAAGGCAGTGAACACTTGATTTTGAAATAGATTTAAGGGCTTCAAAACTTCATAATCTGAGAAAACTTAGAGAATGAAAGTTGTTCCAGACACCTCAAATAAGATTCTGTGAAAGAATTTTCAATTTTGGAGAAGATTTGAGGACTCAAAACTTTCTGGAAATCTCAGATATGAGATCTGGACTCCCAGAGACTGGTGATCTGATCTTCAAAAGAAAATTTGAAAAATGGAGTTTTACTCACGCAAAAAATAAAGTAAAAATATTTCTGCAAAGCTCTGGATGTTGGCTACAAAAAGTGTTTTGTGGTCAACACCAAATTCCAAGTTTATCTGTGTCCAAAAATTTAGACCATGGACTGGGGTCTTAGAAAATTGCTACTGGACAGCAACTTCTCAAGAAGGAAAATATGTTTTTAAAGGGGGTTTGGCATCCATGCTTGTCCCCATTTCCATAGGTTTTGATTAGTGATCACTTGACATTTTAGTGGTGAATCAACTATATCAAACCATCCTTGGGGTACATTAGGACTAAGCACTTCATTTGCTTGGGAAGGGGAATTTTATCCTTTGAAAATGAGATTTGATGTATGAAAATGAGTTTTAGGGTTTTGAAAATGTGTTTTCTTTGCAAGAAAGTAAGAATACTTTGAAAATAATGTTGATCCTTGTAGAAGATCAACCATGGAGATGAACTTCCATGGTGATCTTCTTGGATCTAAGACAAGAAGATGAATGAACTACATTTTGTAGCTTGAAAATGCATGCATGGATGGGAGATTTAGGGTAAGAAGAGGGAGGTTATACCTATCTTCTTTGTATTTTGTGCTTGAAGGCTTGAATGTAAGAGTGTTTAAGGCTTAAATATGAGAGTGTTTGAGTGAGTGTGATTTTGGTTGAATAGTTGAGAAAAAGGTGACAATTCTATGGAATTCTCACTGTTTTCTCTCTATTTTCGCCAAAGTGCAGTTGAGGAAATGTGTTCTTCTCCTCCATTTTTGAGACTGGAGGGCTCAATTTATAGCCCTCTGAAAAATGCAAACATGTCCGCGCGGATGGGATCTTCAGCGTGCACTGTTCATTAAATGCTGCTTCAGGCTTTGGACACAAGGAATATTTTTCAAAAAAAATCAAATTAACAGCCAGTTTTTGTTCCAGCAGTTTCTATTTTTGGTTTTCTTTAATTTCTTTTGCTTTTTTGATTCCTTTCCTTGGTTTATCCTTAAATAACAATGCCCACTTTGCCCTTACTTTGTTAGAAATGTTAGGAATGTTAGGAATTGTTAGGAATGTTATAAATTTCGTTAATTTTCTAACAAAAATTCTAACAAGCTCAAATTGGAGCACTTACAGTAGCCCCTCGGCGATGGCTCTTTCGAAGGAAGCGGGGTCGTCGATAAGAGTAAGGCTCCATATTTGGCAGGATGATCAAGTGATCGAGTGGCTGAACCTATTCAATAGGCTACCTACGTATCCTTAAGAGGAATCAAGCCAGTCGTAGTTCGGGTCTTTGACCCTGGAGATGATGGCGTTTTAGGTGCCTCGAACCTGATGAGCGAGTTCTGCAGTCGGTTGCTGGAGAGAAACACTGCTGGGGATAAGAGATGACCATTTTCGGTCTGATGGCTGAAATTGTATATCCGCTTTGCTGGGGATAGGAATGACCATTTTCGGTCGGATGGCTATCCGCTCTGCGGGGGATAGGAATGACCATTTTTGGTTAGATGGCTATCCGCTCTGCTGGGGATAGGAATGACCATTTTCGGTCGGATGGCTGAACCTAAATGATAGGCTACCTACGTATCCTTAAGAGGAATCAAGCCAGTCGTAGTTCGGGTCTTTGACCCTGAAGGTGATGGCATTTTAGGTGCCTCGAACCTTGATGATGGCATTTTAGGTGCCTCGAACCTTGATAATGGCGTTTTAGGTTCCTCGGACCTCGATGATGGCGTTTTAGGCGCCTCAAACCTGGATGATGATGGCTTTTTAGGTGCCTTGATGATGGCGTTTTAGGTGCCTCCGACCTGGATGATGATGGCATTTTAGGTGCCTCGGACCTTGATGATGGCGTTTTAGGTGCCTCGGAACTTGATGATGGCATTTTAGGTGCCTCGAACCTTGATATGAAATGGCCTTTCGGTGGACTTTGTCTGCTGCCGAAGGAGGGGGTGACCGTTTTGGTCGAGGGGCTGGACCTAATGATAGGCTACCTACGTATCCCTAGTGGGAATCAAGCCCTTTCGTAGTTCGAGATCTACTCGAGATTCCGTTGGCTTTTTGGGATTCTGTTAACTTTGCTGGGGATTCTGTTAGCCTTTGCTGGGGAAAAATCAGACGTATTCGTCGGGGAAATCGGTCTTACATTTCACTACCGGGGAATAATTTTGATGAAAGATAAGGATCTCGTTATCTTTCTCGGGGAAATCGGTCTTACGTTTGACTGCCGGGGAATAATTTTGATGAAAGATACGGGATCCCGTTATCTTTCTCGGAGAGATCGGACTTACGTTTTACTGCCGGGGAATAATTTTGATGAAAGATACGGGATCCCGTTATCTTTCTCGGGGAGATCGGACTTACGTTTTACTGTCGTTGATGATTTTTGATGAAAGAGACGGGATCCCGTTATCTTCCTCGGGGAGATCGGTCTTACGTTTGACTGCCGGGGATGATTTTGATGAAAGATACGGGATCTCGTTATCTTTCTCGGGGAGATCAGACTTACGATTTACTGCCGGGGAATAATTTTGATGAAAGATACGGGATCACGTTATCTTTCTCGGAGATATCGGACTTACGTTTTACTGCCGGGGAATAATTTTGATGAAAGATACGGGATCCCGTTATCTTTCTCGGGGAGATCGGACTTACGTTTTACTGCCGTTGATAATTTTGATGAAAGATACGGGATCCCGTTATCTTTCTCGGGGAAATCGGTCTTACGTTTGACTGCCGTTGATGATTTTGATGAAAGAAACGGGATTCCGTTAACTTTCTCGGGGAAATGGGACTTACGTTTGACTGCCATTTGATGATTTTGATGAAAGATACGGGATTCCGTTATCTTTCTCGGGGAGATCGGACTTACGTTTTACTGCCGTGAAGCTCTTTTGAAGAGGGGATTGTCTTTGGTTAACTTTTGGTTAACTCTGTTAAGTCTAGGATCAAATTGCAGAGTTTCGGATTTTTAAAGGGCAAAAGGGTCATTTTGACCCTTACAAACCCATCCGCGCGGATAGGGTTGAATTCCCAGGTTGTTTTAATGAGGGCCAACGCCCTTCTTCTTCCCCAAGCAGTTTTTTCAGAAAATTACGAGGGAGAGAGAGAAAAATCGCCCAAGCCGCCATTGTTGTCCAAAAAGCTCCAAAATTCTTCCGTTTTTCTTCGATTTTCGAGCAATGGAACACGGGGGAGGTGCTTTTCAAGGCCAAGGACGTGGCCCGGTCGCGGAGAGACGATTGGAGCTCGTTCGAATGAGGAGACATTACACTCTTTCGCAATCGATTGCGGAGGAGCATTACCCCGATGCGTGGCAACATTGGGCCACTGATCCGAGTCTCCGAACGGTATACTTCGAATCTTTTATTTTCTTTGTTGATTTCTTGCTTGAAATTGAATTTTGGGTGATTTTTCTTCTCTTTTTTTTTCGAAAATTATGAGGAAAAATTTGTTCTTGGCTTTGAATCTTGATTTTGATGCTTTGCATGTTGTAATGAGTATATGGGTAACTCAAATGTGCATTTTGCTTGGAAAAAGAATTGGCATTTTCGCCATTTTTTTTTTTGAAATATGAGACTATGATGAACGATTTCCCGAATTTGGGACGGACTTCTTTTGTTGCAATGTAGGATTCTTGCACTGTTGATATGAATGTGTGCATGCTCCTCTTTTTTTTTTGAAAAAGTGGGACGGATTTATTGACTCCGTTGGATGAATGTATGATGATGGATGATATGTATGCATTTTTTTTTTGAAAATGGGACGGAGTTTCCGTTGAATGAATGTATGATGATGGATGATATGCATGTATGCATTTTTTTTTTGAAAATGGGACGGAGTTTTTATTTCCGTTGACTCCTTGTATGATTTTTTTTTTTTCATGTTGATTGGGATTTGGTGAAAACTGCTTCCTTTTGTGCGCGAAAAAAAAATGGGGCTAGGTTTATTGCATGCCGTTATGCTGCCGAATTTTCTTCAAAACTTTGTGTTTGCGTGATGCATGTATATGCTTTCTTTTTTTTTTTGTGCAAATGCAAAATTTTTTTTTTGACATTTTCTTTTTTTTGTTTTATTGCAGGGTGGAAACAACTACGTGACGGAGCAGTTGAATAAGATGAAGACTCGAGGATCAGTGGAGTCTGTAATTGATCTGTGGGACCGGCTTCCGAATGCGGGCCGAGGAGCTTCGGTGAGTCCGAGACAGATTGTCGTTGAGACCGGGCTTTGGGAGTTCATTGAGTGCTTGAGGGGGTTGGTTAAGTTCCCTAAGAGCAAGGGCCTGATGTTTGCTTTGGCGCAGCATTGGTGGGATGCGACCCACACATTTCACTTCTTCTGGGGCAAGGCTACGGTTACGCCTTTCCGATTACGCTGCGATCACGGGTCGTCCTTCAATGGACGCAGCATTGAGTGGCGGGACGGCTACAGCGACGCGGACCTGCAGGCTCTTCTGGGCTTTACTCCCATTCCCAAAAAGGGGATGGGGATGGAGCACGCCGTGGTTTATGGGAATATTGTGGAGACCATCGGGAGCTACGAGGCTGGGGATGAGAGGATAGGCGCTGAGCAGATTGCTAGGGCCTTTTTATGGTTTGCTTTCTCGAGCACTCTCTTTGGACACGCCGAGGGGACGTCGGTGTTTGCTTTGCTGAGGAGTTTGGAGGATGTGGAGATGGCTGGAGATGTCTCTTGGGGAGAGGCCGGGCTGGCAGAGCTTTACTTTGCTCTTGATAGATACAGCCGGAAGGCTGTGAGCTCCTTATACTGCTTCGAGTTTGCTCTGGAGGTATAAGCTTTCTTTTTGCTTTCCCCTTTTTTCTTTAAGCACGCATTCTTTTCCGCACTTAATTGATTTGACTTTTACCTTTCGCAGGTATGGGCGCTGGAGTTTTTCCATGTCACGATGTGGCGACAGACGGCGGAGTACGTCGGGGCGTATCCAGCCATGCGTTCCTGGTCCAAGTTTGCCCGGGAGAAGAAGGGCTCCAGAGGGCGCACGACCCTCAGGTACTCGGATTGCCTTCCATTGACGAGGGCTGAGACGGATGAGGAGATGATATTCTATCCCTGGGATCGTTTTGATGTGGCGCAGCTGAAGGGCGCTGAGATATGGACTGCGCGGCGGAGGATTACGAGAGGTCGACTTGCGACGTCTATTATCCGGGAGAGAGGGTGACGCGCCAGCATGGCGTGAATTCGCCTTTGATGACACCGGTGGAGCCTCCCGCCGATATGATGCACCCGAGTGATAGATCTGTGACCTGGGATGATTACCGAGCCGGCCAGCACTTCTCGGCATTTGTGGCGATTGAGCCATATCCAGTATTTGTCTTGAGGAGGCTGAGGACGCCCCAGGTTCTGGATAGAGAGGGGTTAGGGGTCCCGTGGTACCCTCGGACGGATTTTTCATATGTCCAGGATGGGGTCCGATTGAGGGTGCAGATCCCTCAGCCTGAGCGGCTTCCACGAGATTTCCGGCCTCGTCCGGGTATGAAGGTATGGCTTTTCCTTCCCACCTCTTTTCTTGCTTCTGTCTTTTCCCTTTTTTTTGTCATCATTTTTTTTTTGCTTCAACTGTTTCTGACGCTTTTGCTTTCGTGCAGTTTTCGGAGGTGGTCGTGGAGAGGCTGACGAAGCAGGTGATCGGGGCTAAGAGATTCATCAGGAGGATGGTGGCTTGCGGAGCCCCTCGGGCTAGAGCGAGGCGACCACAGCCGGCGCCTGCCAGGCGGGAGGCTTCCCCTATTCCTTCGGAGACTTCCTCCGAGACTCCTCTTTCTCCTCTCCTTGATCCTCGCGCGGTACTACCTTCGGACCACGTCATTCTCGGAGATCCTTACGGGCAGGGACACGTCTGGCAGCACGGTGGATCTTCTTCGCACGTCCAGGAGGACGATGATTCTGAGCCTGAGATTTTCATGGCTACAGAGGAGGCGGGCCCGAGCCGCAAGAGGGACCGGGGGAAGGGCCCAGCCACCGAGGACTCTGACTGATGATTTTTTTTTTGAGATTGATTTTTTGAGATTGTATTTAGACAGATACAGTTTTTATGCACATTTTTTTTTGCTTTTTCTTTTTTTTTTTGGAATGTATTAATTTAGGATTATTGTTACCTACTTTTTTTTTTATTTGATTTTTTTTTTGCACACTCCCTTTATTTTTGGAATGTAATAATTTAGGATTTTTTTTTATGAATGGAATGCAGTATGAATGCAATGTTGCATGAGCCTCATTTTTTTTTTGGCAAGGGTGTAGATGTTTGGTGCATGGACTGGTTTGGACAGGCTTTGGCTAGGACAAAATATTCCTTTGGTGCGACGGTTTGGGTTTGCAAAGATTTTTTTTTTAAGGGACAATCATATCCGCGCGGACAGGACCTGCATCTGACATTGTCCTTTAATTTTGCTTCAGATCTGGTCTCACTTTATTTCAAATTCAAATATCTTCTTCAACCACCAGTTCAAACAGCCATTTTCGGGGAGAAGGAGAGAAAAACCATGGAGAGAAATAAGAGCATGAGAAATCCACCCAAATTATCCCAAAATTCTCAAATGCAATTCTTCACCAAGTTTAAAGAGTGGTCTCGGGAGATTATGCATGAGAGGAGGTCATTCTTTGAAGAAAGGTACAAGGTGAAGTGCTTATGGTCCCTCAAAGAATTGGTTCCGGACTACGACCTCTTGAGAGCTTCTTCATCATTTTGGGATACTAGAAGGCATGTTTTTTGCTTTTCTTACAATGAGGTTGTTCCAACCGTGGAAGAATTCCGGGCTTTGCTTGGCGGTCCGGAGGTGGAAGAGATTGCGGTTCCTTTGCCCGGAGGGGCCTCTTTTGTTGATAGATTGTGCAACCTCCTTCATCTTTCTCCGGAGGAAGCACAAGGTATGATCTGTGGTCCCGATCATTTTGATATTTCCGGTCTCCCTGATAGATTTAGGGGCTTAGGCTTGCTTGACGATGCCTATTGGGATGCCTTTGCACTTTGCATGTTCGGGACCTTGTTCATGGTCTATTCTTTCGTGATTTGTCATCGGTCTCTGCTTGGATATAGTCGTTCATTGTCGCTTGGGCGAGACGTTGTACCTTTGATCTTGGGGAGACTTTTCATGCTCTCGATAGGGCGCTACAGGGAGACGGTATATGCACGGGGGCGGCCCGTTCCTTTTGACTCTGTGGGCGATGGAGCGCTTGGGGATTCTTCGGGAAACTTACGATATGATCGAAGCCTTGGACATTCGCCGGGAGAGGGGTTCTTTGTAGATTTTGATGATCGGGGCTCATGGGAGCGTTGGATGGCTGGCCGCCGGACAGAAGATATCAGATGGTCGGTGCCTTGTTGGCGGTGGAGACTCGCGAGTACTTCGGGACGGGTCTCATGTGGTCATGCTTAGGGGCTTTCTCGGTCCGGCTTCTATATTCCGTCCTTGGTTACGAGACGGTTCGGTTTAGAGCGAGTTCCTTTGGAGGACTTTGATGAGATAGCCACCGGGGTGGTGGCTCCTGTTTCTATGGATGATCCTTCGGTGTTTTCCTTTCTTTCCCGAGCATGGAAGTATGACGTCTTTCCTCCTCGGGTTATCCTCGAGCGTCCAAGACTGTGTTCTTGACCACTTGGTACTGGATTGGTACGAGAGGCATTTTGGAGAGACTCGAGATGGCTATTTTGAGGCGGCGTGAGGCCATTGTGGGTGCGGAGGACACGACGGTTTCCGAGAGGAGGAGGGCCGAGGCGAGGGCCAATCCTCATGACGGGAGCGGAGACGGCGTGACCGACTATGAGGCTTATGTCAAGAGGCGGGAGAGGAGGACTCCTATGCTATTAGCCCGGCTACGAGAGATGAGAGATGACGCTAGGGCTACCAAGGCCACGACGGAGGCTGGTTTGATAGACCTGTTCCTGTACGAGCTTGGTAGGAGGAAGACCGACATTTTCTGTTCGGAAGAAGAAGACTCGAAGGGGAAGAAGAGGGGAGAGGCCGGTTCGAGTGGCATGGAGTGACTACGAGGTTTCCGAGTATCCCTTTCTTGTCATGGCAGACACATTAGTTTGATTATGTATCTTAATTTCTTTTAGCAGGTTGCCAGTTGTAGGAATGAACCGGGCTTGGACTCATCAAAAAGTTTTTAACTTGTAATGAATATTTGAATTGCTTCAGTGTTTTTCGAGACGCTTTCATGGCCTGATCAATTGTATTGATGTCAGATTTTGACTTTTATTTGTGCTTTAGACCGAACCGTTTCCGGCTGCCTACGTTCCCCTCATTTTGAGGAGCTCAGGTCTTCGTAGTTCAACAGTCGATTTTTTTTTGTTGTTTTTTTTTTTTTTGTTTTTTTTTTTTTTTGTTTTTTTTTTGTTTTTTGTTTTGTTTTTTTTTGGTTGTTGTTTTTGGTGCAACCCTGTTTTTTACCTAGGCCGCCCTTTTCGGGTTTTCAACCTAGTTGGGTATTACTCTTTTGGCACTCTTTTTCTTTGTTTCTTTTTTTTTGACTCAGTGTTTTTACGCGTAGTATCTGCGCAGCTTGTCACCATTCACTGGGTGTACAAAGGGATTTCCGTCGAGGTCTGCAAGTTGCATGGCTCCTCCGGAGAAGATCTTCTGGACGACGTATGGCCCGACCCAAACAGGCTCCCATTTGCCAAGGGGGTTGACATGGACCGGGGGCTTTTCTTTCAAAACGAGATCACCTTCTCGGATCTCCCGATGCTTTACTTTCTTGTCAAAGGCTCTGGCCATTCTCCCTTGGTAGGCTCGGATGTGTTCCATCGCTTTCAATCGGCGCTCATCTAGTAGGGCCAATTCATCATGGCGACTTCAGAGCCATTCGACCTCGTTGATCTGGCTTTCCAACAGCACACGGAGTGAGGGGATTTCCAATTCGATTGGGAGCACGGCTTCCATTCCGTATGTGAGGGCAAATGGTGTTTCCCCAAATGCCGTTCGGCGATGTTAGAGCCCCGAGTGCAGTGTAGCTTCTCGGGCCAATCTCTGCCTCGGACAGCCATTTTCCGGATGATGTTTTCCAAAGTCTTGTTTGCTGCTTCGACGGCTCCGTTGGTTTGGGGCCTGTAGGGAGATGACTTGTGACGGGTTATTCGGAATTCTGCCAGCAGCCTGTCGCATTCCCCTTCGAAGTGGGATCCATTATCTGAGATGATTTCGGCTAGTAACCCGTATCTACATATGATGTTCTCTTTGATGACGAGGGCAACTTTCCTTGAGTTGAGGATTTTGTAGGACTTGGCTTCAACCCACTTGGTGAAATAGTCCACAGCTACCAGGACGAATTCGTGGCCGTTGCTGCCTGGTGGCGTGATTTTGCCTATGACATCAATTCCCCAAGTGACGAAAGGCCAAGGGGTTGTCATGCAGTATAACTCGTGAGGAGGCAAATGATTAAGATTTGAGTATCGCTGGCATTTGTCGCAGCTTTTGACGAACTGGATGCAGTCGGTTTCCATGGAGATCCAAAAGTACCCCATTCTCAGTATAATTTGCATTAGGGCTCGGGCATTCATGTGGGGGCCGCAGGTACCACCATGTATCTCTCTCATGAGTTCCGTAGCCTCTTGTTTGCCGATGCATCGCAGGAGGGGGCCTTGATAACGCTTCTTGTATAGCCTATTTCCCAAAAGAACATAGTGGGAGGCGAGTCATTTCAGGGCTGAGAGGCTCTTTGCTTTGATTCCTTCTTTATATTCCCCATCTTCATTTTTGAAAGAGGCCTCGCCATCCTTCGTCTTGGTAGATGCCGAGTGTACCGGGGATCAGCGGCCGGTTCGGCTTACGCCGATTTCAAAGCAATAGGCGGGATTTTCTCTTCTCCCGACTCTGAATGGTTTGACGGACTTCCCTTCAGGTATTTCAACGAGGGAGGCTAGTGTTGCCAGAGCGTCTGCGAATCTGTTACGATCTCTGGACAAGTAATGAAAGCTGATTTCCTTGAATTGGGTTACTAGCTCTTCCATGTAAGTGTGATATTTCTGTAGACCCGGATCCACGGTCTTCCATTTGTTAGAGACCTGGTTGATGATGAGGGCAGAATCACCATACACCTCCAATTCCTTGATATTTCTTTCAAGGGCGGCTTCCAACCTGGCTATGCAAGCTTCATATTCAGCAGCGTTGTGAGTGACCTCGAAGTTCAACCTTACTGCTATGGGGGTGTGTTCGTCAGTAGGATCGACCAGAAGCATTCCTATTCCGTTCCCTCTTTTGTTTGACGCCCCGTCGAAGAAGAGTTGCCAGCGGTTTTCTCCTTCTAGAGCAAAGATTCCTTCATCGGGAAATTGAGGTTCAGGTCCTCGGGACTCATCACTTAGGAAATCGGCCAAATGTTCTGCCATTATGCGTCCTTTTACGGATTTCCTTGAAACATAAGTGATGTCGTATTCAGCCAAAAAGAATGACCATTTTGCCAACCTCATAGAGATGGAAGGCTTGTCGAACAGATATTTGATGGGGTCTATCCTTGAGACAAGATGTATCGGGTGAGGCTGCATGTAGTGTTTCAACTTTCCCACTACCCGAGACCAAACTGCGCAAGTCTTTTCACAAGCGAGTAATTGAGTTCGCTTCCTGAAGCTTTACGCTCCACGAAATAGATGGCGTTTTGACCTTGGAATCTTTCTTCTCTTGAGCTAGCATAGCCCCAATTCTGTATCCGTGACAGGTTAGATATAGCAATAGTGGCTTTTGCGATGTGGTGGGTAAAGGATCGGGGATTCATGAGGTATGCCTTGATCTGTTCAAAAGCGAGCCGACATTCCGGAGTCCATTACGTATAGGCATTTTCTTCATCAATTTGAAGATCGGCTCGCGAGATCGAGGTCGGTGATTTACAAAGCGGCTTATGTATTGGAGTCTTCCCATGAAGGATTTAACTTACGTTAGTGTCGGGCGGCTTCATTTCAACTATCGCCTTGATTTTTGAGGGTCTACTTCGATTCCCCGTTACGTCACCATATATCCTAGCACCTTGCCTCGTCTCACACCGAAGGTGCATTTGGCTGGATTCGGTCTCATCTTTGTGGTCTCGGAGGCGGCCGAAGAATTTTCTCAAATCAACAAAGTGTCGGCCATCGATCCTCTGGAGTGTATTATCATGTCGTCCACATAGACCTCAATTTCTTTGTGGATCATATCATGGAGCAGAGCTGTAGCTGCCCTGCAGTACGTAGCCCCGGCATTCTTTAGTCCGAACGGCATGGCCGTGTAGCGGTAGGTGCCCGAGGGGTTGTGAAGGCCGTTTTGGCTTGATCCTCTTACGCCATTTTGATTTGGTTGTAGCCGGCAAAACCGTCGACGAAGGATTTAACTTCATGGTTGGCCGTGGAATCTACCAAAATGTCGATGTTTGGCGGGAAATCGTCTTTTGGGTGGCTTTGTTCAAGTCTCTGAAGTCTATGCGGCACGGATCTTTCCGTTGGCCTTGGTCACCGTTACTATGTTGGAAAGCCATGTAGGATATTCAATGACCACGATGAACCACTTACGAGCATCTTTTCTATCTCCTCTTTCACTTGTAGGGACAATTCGGGCTTAATTCGTCTTAGCTTACGCTGCGGCTTGACTTCTGGGTCGAGCGGTATTCGGTGCTCAACTATGGAAGGATCGAGGCCTGGCATATCTTTATAGGACCATGCGAACACATCCACGAATTCTTTTAGCAGCTCAATTAGGGCATCCTTTTCAGTCCCTTCGAAGAAGCTACCAATCTGCGTCTCTTTAGGCTCTTCCGCAGTTCCCAAATTCACACTCGTCAAAATCTCTTCGGCAGCTTGGGCTCGATTTTCCTCTTTCCGGACAACCTGCTTAAAGATTTCTTTGATATATTGTTCATTTAATGTGTCTGCTTCTTCATCTAGTGAATCGTTATTAACTATTTTTAGATTATTAGTTGATTCATCATTAGTTAAAGTGGCAATTAGGGGATACTCAGAAAGGTTCGTCATTTCATTGAGAACGAAAAGGAAGTACAGCATTTGCTACAGACTCGTAGTCTTCAGGCGTAAGGCCGTCGGACGACTCTAGAGACTCGACCTTAACAATGAAAAACTCGGGGGACTTTTCCTAGATTGACACAAAGGGATGGGAGACCAATCCTGGCTTGGTGATCATTTGTTCTTTGGTCGCGGACGGGCCTGAGAGAGTTTCCCGATTCTTTAGCGGCATTGCTGTCAGTGACCTCCCGACTCGGGAATTATACTGTGCTCCTTCCTCGATCACCGCTACCATTTCTTTGGTATTTGAAATCAATCGGAGTCGGCATCTGGATCTCTTCCCCGAACAAGCTGTTGCATGATCGGACCATCCCAATCATGCGAAAAGACTTACGTGGCTTTGGCTTTCGGCACGGTCAATTCAAACTCGGGTTTCGGACCATCATGGGCGTAGGGATTGTGGTTGTAAGCTTCTCGAACTGTTCCACTAGGCTTGGCACGCCTTTGAAAGTGTACTCACTCTTCATGGTAGTGGTAGCCCCGGGTATCTTGGGTAGGTCCAGAAACATTCTACGGACCGGGTTAGCTTTGGCTCCCCTGAACTTGTTGAGGCTATCCTGTAGCTTTAGCCATCCTTCTGTAGGAGTGGGCTCTGTGATGTTACCCGGTTGTGTGGGACCCTTTACAAAGTAGTCAGCCAAATTAGGGTGAAAGGAAGAGATTTAGGGTCGTCGGCCAGGGACCCTTCTGTGGCGGCTTCAAATCTTTTTCCTTTTGCGGTGTCCACCGAGGAGGCCTCATATCCCGGGCCGTGGTGAGTTTTACGTCCTTTCACCTCGATGAGTTTGTGAGTTCCTTGTTGGTGCTTCCCCGGACCAAGGCCGGGTAGATAGCTCATCTTTCTCATCATTTTCAAGACAGGGATTTTATCCGGGTGATTGTCGAATCTATGTTGCAAACTTGGGCCTTTGGAGGCTCGGCCGTGAAGCCCGTTAGCATGAGACCTTCCTCATCATGCTTGATTTCCAAAATAGGTATTCCACACGTATCCGTGCCCTCCAAGGTGACTAAATCCCCATAAATGGTTGTCGAGGTCCCCATTCGAAATGAATTTCACACCTTGGTGGAGGCTTGAGGCGACCCCCTTGACTGATGCGGCCAAGGTCTTCCCAATAAGGCATTAAAAGTGATCGGGATGTCAATAACCTGGATTTCCACAGGTATCAATTCTGTCCAAACCGAGAGGTCCAAGGTAGCAACTCCAAGGATTTGCTCGGGATGTCGAGTCGTAAGCTTTGGCGTGAGGGAGGAAGGCTTCAAGTACGTGGACTTGATGTCAAGCGAGCTCATGATCTTTGCCGGAAGGATGTTCATTAGGACCCATTATCAACCAGGACCCGAGGAGGCGTCGTTCATCCAATTGGACTGTGATGAAGAGAGGCTCGTTATGATCAGCCCCAAATTGAGGGAGGTCGAGATCTGTGAAAGTGATTATGTTCCCGTAGTGGATGTTTCCAATCAGCTATACCACGTCATCGGGAGTAGCATCGATAGGCACCAATGTGCGGGCCAAGCTTTCCTCCAGCTTAAGCTTGTGGGGATAGGATGAGGTGAGCAGGGACCACAGAGAGATGTTGGCCTGTGTTTGCTTCAACTGGGTGAGCACGGGATCCTCTTTTTCGGGGTCAGGAACTTCGGCTGTCTTAACATAGGGGCGGCGGTTCTCCCCGGGTGCTTGATCTGTGGCCTTCTTATCTGCCTTGGGATTCCCTTGGAAGATTTGCCCGGATCGGGTCAACAGATTAACTTCCTCATCAGTTGCTTCTTGACTAGATTTCTTGAGTCTTTGCTAGGGTCAATGGGGAGCCTTTTTGGCTATCGGCCCTTTGGTTACGACGGAGTCTAGCAACGGTGAGGGGCTGAGCTGTATTAGCCTCTTCCTGGGCGGCCCTTATAACTGCTTCCAAAGTCACAGGCTTTTGAGTCTGGGGTTATGTTGTTGCCCCTTGGATGGCCCACAGAGCTAGGGCGTCCTCAGATTCATTCCCATAGTCTGCCTTGCTCATAGTTATCTTACAACAAGAGTCGCTGTTGTCGGGGCTCGGCGGCTTTTCGATTTCATCCCCTGGATGGCCCACAGAGTCATGGCTATCGGCCTCCATTTCATCATACATCCTTTTTCTTTCACCCTTGCAAGTAGGGCAGCCACAAGTGAAGGATGGGCAACGTTCCCCCTCGGAGCTCGATGCAGCAGTTCGATAGATCTGTGTCCAAATAAGGAGCACCCGGGGTCCATTGTCGGGCACTGGAGCAATTAGGAAGGCGTCATGTGGATCCATAGGTATGAAAGCCACTGGGGAGACGTTCAGATCGATAACCCTTTTCAATGATTGCAGGCACTCACTGTGCTCAAGTGGCCCGGTTGTGACTCTTACGGTTGTTATGCCATCCGTTTTTGGGAAAGAAGAAAAAGATCCGATGACGTTTACAAATTCCTCATCTTACGGATCGTTGAAACCCTTCGGCTCGACCCGGTGCTTGATGAACCCTTTCCATTCACCGGTCGGTTCTTATAAGGAACATTGTGTTCTAGGATTTTGGATATGTACGGATCTGGGCGCGGGCTTTGTTGTCCCTCATCCTCTGAAGTATCCAGGACACGACCACGTGTGCATCTTACGAGGTGCAGCTCTTGGGGGTCCATCCCTACTAGCATTTGACTTGCATTTTCCGGTGGTCCTTCATCATCGCTTGCTGACATCCAACCATTGTGCCTGGCTCCCATGGGCTCATTTCCGGCCTGATTGTTCCAGATTGTTTCCGGTTCTGGGGCCTCAGTTGACTCTTCGCTCTCATCATCATCATCGTCGTCGCTGTCGTCGGAATCATCTTCCCATACTACCGGGATTTCGGCTGAGAGGGAACGTCGATCAAACCCGTTAGGGGAATATGGGTGCGTGCGGCCGCGAAATTGTCATATGCTCCCATTCACCGGAAGTGGTAATTGTGACTCAGCTTCTCCTCCCAGAAACTGCGGGGGAAGAGTGGTAGGGGGTGGCACGTATTTGACACCAGGTAGAATGTAGAAGGATTCTTCCTCCTCTGATTCTTCAGTTTTACTGCCTTCGAGATCGTATTCGACTTCTCCAATAGCTAGTTTGCAAAAGTGTACTAGCTCCAAGTGCTCTTCTGCCTCTTTGCTGATAAGCCCCAGTACAGGCGCTCGCCGGAAGCTTCTTGTTCACTCTTTCTTGACTGCTCTAACCATCTTGTGTAAATGGTTCTCTCATGTTTTGACCGGAACAACCCCAGTTCTCCAGTATCGGCTTTCCCTTCATCCGAGAAATAGCAGGCCTCGTATTCTTGCAAGGATTCTCTGACATGAGACCAAGATGGGTTGATTCGTTCAATGTCCTCAAGGCTGAGGGGAAATCCGAATTCAGGATCCTCGACAAGGTTGGCCATGGGTATTTGGGGACCTTCATCATTTTCCTGGGCATGCGAAGGTTCTCCACATTCAATCATGTTTACCTGATTATGGTTCCTTGGCAGAGGATTTTTGGCGTATTAGGCCCCTCGGGGCCTTCCAACTTTCCTTGCTCTATCAATCCCTGGATTGCCTTCTTCAAAGTGAAGCAATTGTCTGTTAGATGTCCATGGGCTTGATGAAAAGCACAATATTTTGAGGTATCCACGGGAGCATTCGGATTCCTGGGTTGGAAATTTTCCAAAGGCCGCAGCAAGCCTTCTTTTACCAGTCCCCTAAAGATGTCGTTCAGGGGCATTCCAAAGTTTTCGAGGTTCATGACCCGTGGTCTGGGCTCGGCTGGTTTTCGGGAGCAAAAGAAGTTGTGTTATTACATTCCTATCCCGCATAGTTGATCATCTCTTTGCCTTTAGCAGGAGCAGGGGCAGTGTTTGCAGGAGGAGCCCGATATGCGTAGCGGAGTGCGACGGCGGGTTTGGCGATTATAAGCCTTTTCAAACTTAGGCTGCGGAGTTAACCATGGCCCGTAAGTGCGAGTACGGGAAGTGGCGAGGGAGGCTCTCGGATGTGGTCTCGGGCATGGTGGAAGATGTCCGAGTTGTTCCTCTTCGGAAGGAGGGATGGCCATTTATTTGAGTTTGATTCCACCGCTTGTAAAAGTCCCCAACATTCTCATCGGGATGCTGCACTGTTGTTTGTAGGTCAACCCTATTTGTTTCCCACTCCAAGTTGACCTTATATTTCTCTGTGAAGGCATTAGTAATCTGGTCCCATATAGCCCTGGCTTCAGGTTTCGAGCGGAAAAACCACTTTAAGGCACTGGATTTCAAAGATAGGCTGAAATAGTCAGCCAACTGCTGATTGGTACACCCTTTGGCCTTCATTGCCAAGGTATACGTATCCGAGATGAGTTTTTGGGCATGCGGTCCCATCAAAGAGATCAGTTAGGCATCACGAATTTGTGGGGCGGGGGAACTATGGAGTCAGTGCAGTAGGCCGGAGCGGACTTCTTGGCGGTCAATTCGGTGATCTGCGCTTTCATTTCCTTGTGTTGTTCCATGAACCGGGCCGGATGAGGGTCTTGTGGCGGAACCATGGCATTCAAGCTAGTGGCCGAGCTAGAGAGAGGAGCTACCACGGCGGCGGGCGGGTGGATGGGAACGGCCGATCCGGGGACGTAGGTGAAAACCTGTCCTTGGCCCAAATTTCCTGGGGGAGAATGAGTAGGAGCCTGGGCGAAGGGATAGAACCTTGCGGCCTGCTGTTGATTTTCAACTGGCAAAGTAGGTGGAGGCAGCCTCGATGTAGCCGGATAACTTGGATTTCCAGAATGGGGCCTATAAGTAGGCTTAGGTGCAGGCTGGTGTCCCTGATTGTTGAATTGCATGGCTGGCTGAGGCGATGGTGTATAACCCGGGGGGTACTGCGGTCCTGGTGATTCTAATGAAACTGGGATGGAGGTTTGGTAACCCATCGAACCCTGAGTGAGAAACGGGTTTGTGAAAGCTGGGAGGAGCGGTGAGCTAACATCATTACGAGGAGGGCTCACGATAGTTGTTGAGGCATGCCGAACTGTTGTTGTGGCCCTTTGAACTGTTGCTGCGAAGGCCCGGGTTGATCGGTCCCAAACTGAGGCGGGTTCCCAATTAGCTGTGGCATTCCGAGGTAACCCCAACCATGAGAAGACATTCCGTACTGATTTTGCCCCCACTGAGGAACTACAAACTGATTTGTGCCGTCGGGATGCATGGATCCGGTGGTCTGTGGTTGGGGAGCTGGATGACCCGAAGACCGAGGAGCATGGATTCTGGTAGTGGTACCATAGGAGGTGGGTGGTGGCATCCTGGAGTAATCGGGCGGCGAGAGTGGGATTGGCATCCTCGTCTTCTTCCACGGTGAAGGTGCCATCGGGATTGAGGTGGCGGCCAAACCGTGGCTCTTGATAGCCTCCATAAGGCTATTCGAGTGTGCTTCTGTCGCACTCTCATACGTTCGACTAGCGGATTCCCTTTGTTGTTACGTGCGAGGGGTCCGGGAGGCGGAGTGACGTTATCCCCATCATTACCGGCTGATGCAGACATTCTGAAACCCGGAGTAGAAATAAATGGCGAAGCTGACGATGCGCTTGACTCTTCCCAACTGATCAAACGGTGACCGGTGTCGGAACCAACCTTTGTGAGGAGGCTGCGGGGGAAAAGGCACGAGGGTTCGGATGTGCAGGAATTGAAGGAGGGTAAGTGTTTGGGCTTTGGGCTCATGCAACATGCCGTTATTTGTTCACGTTTACTTAAAACTTGTTTTATTAACCTAATCGGTTGGAAAAGATTGCTCTTTTTTCGCAAACTACTCTGGATCTGGAATCGGTGGGCCCCGTCACTACGTCTATAAACCCCTCGTATTCCACGTATTTCGACCTCCCGGGGTGGACGGCCCGGGCGAGGGTCCTATAGGGCAAGCGGGTCCCACCGACCGAAAATGAAAACGATCCTACAAGTCGGCGGGTAATCGAGTCTTAACGAGCATTCGATGCAAAGTACGGACAAGGCGACGTCAAAGTCAAGATCATGTCAGGAGCTCGACAAAAAGTCGGCATGATTTGGACTAATAAATGGCCACGATTGATCTTGACTTGTCGTCAATTAGGCCGTAATTAGGCATGGAATAATCATTAATTCTTGATGACTCGGTGTCATCTTTGGGAGTCGAGTGTATAATTTGTGCCGGTCGAGCCGAAGTCAAGGCGCCGGTCAATATCTTGGTCAAAGTCTGCGGCGGAAAACCGGCGAGCTTCGGCGATTAGGGTCCCCGAAAGATATTGAGTCGGTATGCCGACAAAGGCTTGAAAGGAAAGGTCTATACACAGACAGGGCATGACACAGACCAAACTAAAAACCAACCGGGTCTCGGACAAAGTGTGTCACGGACAAGTGCATGGTCGACACGAGGCTCCATGGGATGTTTGGGTAGTCATGTGCTTGCACCGAGAGGCGTAATAAGACCAAACGGGCCGCGACAAGGATTTCCCCGGGTTAGGGACGTAGTGTGCAGTGTAAGTTCACGTGCGCGTAGTGTGCAAGTAGTCTATCTTCTTTTTCTGAGTAAAATAGAAATTTTCGCACGTGTCTTAAAATATGATGCATGATTTTTTTTTTTGAAAATTTTCTTCTTTTTTTTTTTGAAAACTTTTTTTTTTAATTTTTTTTTTGAAATGAGCACATAAGCACAAAAATTCCGACAGTTAGGGACATGATTCCGACAGTCAAAATTTTGACTTTTTCCGAGGCGGCCAAAATAACACGAAAATGTGCAAAAATCAACACACACAACAAATGATTTTTAAAGCCGGGACGGAAGCTTGACCCTCAAAAGCTTTTTTTTTTGAAAACGATGATACCGGTACGTGGGATTGTTAAACCACAATTTATCCCCGACTCGTGTTAGGAGGCGATAACGGGAAGTTTAATGGTTTCCACCAATATACCAAATATCATTTTTTTTTTGTTAAAGCTTATTTTCCCCAGCGGAGTCGTCACTGTGATGATGTGCCACCAAAATTTCGCGGGAAAATTCGATTTTGCGTTTCTTTGAAAATCAAATAAAACCGGAAAAATACGGAGTTGCCACGCCATTTTTGTTTTAAGGGCCAAAACTTTGAAAAATGCCCGAGATTAGAGATTTGGGTTCGGAGGTCATGTTACACGCCGGGAAGGACGTTAGTGTGCACCCGGAATGCCTCGTAAAACGAGTCTTCCAAGCTGAAAATCATTTGTGTGTGTGTGTGTGTGTGTGTGTTTTGGCCAAAATAAGTTTAAACTCAGAAAAGTAAAAATTGGGAATTCTTTATTAGACTTTGGACAGATCCCATGATTTTTGGTGTGATTTTTGGGTTGAGTTTTGGTACTCAAAAGATTTTTGGAAGTTGAAGAACACTTCTGCCAGAATGAAAAAGGCAATGAACACTTGATTTTGAAATAGATTTAAGGGCTTCAAAACTTCATAATCTGAGAAAACTCAGAGAATGAAAGTTGTTCCAGACACCTCAAATAAGATTTCTGTGAAATAATTTTCATTTTTGGAGAAGATTTGTGGACTCAAAACTTTCTGGAAATCTCAGATATGAGATCTGGACTCCCAGAGACTGGTGATCTGATCTTCAAAAGAAAATTTGAAAAAGGGAGTTTTATTCATGAAAAAAATAAAGTAAAAATATTTCTGGAAATCTCTGGATGTTGGCTACAAAAAGTCTTTTGTCGTCAACACCAAATTCCAAGTTTATCTGTGTCCAAAAATTTAGACCATGGACTTGGGTCTTAGAAAATTGCTACTGGACAGCAACTTCTCAAGAAGGAAAATATGATTTTAAAGGGGGTTTGGCATCCATGATTGTCCCCATTTCCCTAGGTTTTGATTAGTGATCACTTGAAATTTTAGTGGTGAATCAACTATATCAAACCATCCTTGGGGTACATTAGGACTAAGCACTTCATTTGCTTGGGAAGGGGAATTTTATCCTTTGAAAATGAGATTTGATGTATGAAAATGAGTTTTAGGGTTTTGAAAATGTGTTTTCTTTGCAAGAAAGTAAGAATACTTTGAACATAATGTTGATCCTTGTAGAAGATCAACCATGGAGATGAACTTCCATGGTGATCTTCTTAGATCTAAGACAAGAAGATGAATGAACTACATTTTGTAGCTTGAAAATGCATGCATGGATGGGAGATTTAGGGTAAGAAGAGGGAGGTTATACCTATCTTCTTTGTGTTTTGTGTTTGAAGGCTTGAATGTAAGAGTGTTTAAGGCTTGAATATGAGAGTGTTTGAGTGAGTGTGATTTTGGTTGAATAGTTGAGAAAAAGGTGACAATTCTATGGAATTCTCACTGTTTTCTCTCTATTTTCGCCAAAGTGCAGTTGAGGAAATGTGTTCTTCTCCTCCATTTTTGAGACTGGAGGGCTCAATTTATAGCCCTCTGAAAAATGCAAACATGTCCGCGCGGATGGGATCTTCAGCGTGCACTGTTCATTAAATGCTGCTTCAGGCTTTGGACACAAGGAATATTTTTCAAAAAAAATCAAATTAACTGAAGCCGATTTTTGTTCCAATGAGTTTCTATTTTTGGTTTTCTTTAATTTCTTTTGCTTTTTTGATTCCTTTCCTTGGTTTATCCTTAAATAACAATGCCCACTTTGCCCTTGCTTTGTTAGAAATGTTAGGAATGTTAGGAATTGTTAGGAATGTTATAACTTTCGTTAATTTTCTAACGAAAATTCTAACAAGCTCAAATTGGAGCACTTACAATATGTCATCCGCTCATTCTGGAAGTCCTTTTACTTTGGGTCAGTTGGATATGAATGATTTGTCAGTGGTAGATTGCGAGCTGCTCTTGAGGCCGCCATGGTTCGTGAGTGCAAGGCTCAGTTGCTTGCCCAAATTGCTAAAGCTCGAGAAGAGGAAGCGCACGCTATGTTTGTGGAAGCCATACGTGTACGAGGGATAACAATAATTCGCCACGAAGATGGGTCCTACGAGGAGATCATTGGTGCTAGTAACATTGAGCATGGGACTGGAAATGTGATGAAAGGGATAAATGGGAATGAACAAGATAACATTCCTCTTCCAGCGCTTCAAGTTAGCCAAGCTCAGATTCCGGATGGACAACTGATCCCCAACACTTCTGGATCTCCTAATCAGTTTGGGTTGCAGTATCAGTATCATCAAGATTCCCAAGGATCATGTCATTATGTAAACAGTCATTTCAACCAGAAAGGACTGCCGTCGTTCCCCGCTGACCAAACTCCTCTTCAAGGAAGTTTTCCTCAACCACCAATGAGTTCATCTTATGGCTTCAACTCATCGTCTACACAAGATCAGTGTCCAGGACCAGCCTCATACGTAAACGTTAATCAAATGTCTTTCATCCTGCCATGAATCCCGTTCAATAAGGGGCGCCAATACCCGAGTCACCTCCAAAAGTGGTTCAGATGAAAGAGAGAAAGCAGTATGGGGAAATGTGGGGATGCCTATGGATAAATTCCTCAAGGTCTTGGTAAGCGGAGGATTGGTTCAGCCATAGGTCAATTATAACCCTCTTCATCGCAACCCAAAGCTGGACACAAGCAAGTACTGCCACTATCATTAGTACGACCACTCATAACTGCAAACAGTTGAGGGTGATCATCCAAGAACTCATTGATGAAGGGAAGATTGAAAAAGGCTCCCAAGAGGAAAGTGGTGTCCAGAACCGTGGTCGGTTTCCACCTCGCAAGCAGCGAGAATTTGATGATCTTGGAATAACAGCTGAGGAAGCCTTCAACGGGTTAGTGCGAAGAGGGATGATCAAGCCACTTGACAATTACCATCCCATCAAACCCAATCCGGATTTGGATCGCAGCAAGTATTGCTACTATCATTAATACCCTGGCCACGTAACCAATGATTGCGTTCCTCTGAAGCTGCTAATTCAAAGGCTTGTTGATGAAGGCATGATTGAGAAAGCTCCTCCCAAGGTGGTTGCCAACCTTCTTCCACAATTCCAAGGATCTCCCATTTGAAGAAGTCATTCAGTCAATCGTCATAGGGTCTAGATTGTTTTCCATGTCTTTAGTGAATGTTACTTTTGAGTATTGAGTTTGTCAAGTCCAAGTTGGACAAGTTTTTTATATTTCAATAATTAAAATCTTTGTTTCTATTCTTACTAGACTCGAGACATCACTTGCACATCTACGTTACATTTTAATTGAAATGGTTTTATTCTATATGATCACTTGTGCTGCTCAACTACTAATACTTTGAAATGATTAATATTTAAATTTGATCGGAGTGAGAAAATCGACTGATATCCTTCTCAAATTGGGGCTCACCAATTCCCCATCTTGCACCTCATATGCTCACATCTCTTTCGTCATATTCATCGTTCTTCGCTCAATGGATTTGCATGAATCTTCCTCAAGTAAGCTTAAGCAAGCAATGAAGCCTTGATCTCGTTTGGATCATCCGGTATGGACTGCATCTGAATCCTTTCACCCATAGGAAAGCCATCACTTTACCTTCACCAAACAATATCCCTTCATTTCAAGATCGACGTATTTTGAAACCCGTCTAACCATCTCCAGAAGAAGAGGGACTATCCTTGAGGCTCCCATGATTCAAAAGAAGACTAATCGCTTCCAAGCTTAAGAATGGCAGAATGCAATGATCCATCCTGGGGACTAGCCGAAGTTTTCTCTCAAGAACAAAATTGAAAAAAAAAATAAGGAGAAAAGAATTAAAAAAAAGAAAGAAAAAAGGAGAGCCTAGTCCCTAGAGATTCTCTCAAGAGCAAAGGTCAAAGGATTCGGTCGTTACTCAAAGAGGAGTCTCAGAGGGACTATCCTTGAGGCTCCCATCCTCACATATATTCACATGTAAATTCACGGGAGAGGGTTCACTCCACCATATGTATCACTATACAGACTCACCCGATACAATTCCATCATCTCATGTACAAACCTGGCAAAGCCGATCATTCAATACAATAATCATATTTCCTTCATCCAATCATCATCCCGTTCCCAGAACGGATGGATTCGTGCAAACAAACTAACATAGTTTAAATCTTTGCTAACAGAGTAGCATAGTCAGATGTAGTGCCTGGAGTGTTTTTCCCCTCGTAGGTACAATAAACAACTGAGCATCATCAAATCTTGAGGACTATCCCTCAGCCAAAATCAAGACAAATATTCCAAATCCAAAAGTCTCCCCAGCAATGTTCATCAAAATTGTCGACCCCGCCGCCAAAATCATCAGAAAATCCATTTTTCATGATAATCTAGCAAGCAAAATTCATACCCCATCAAGCAAAGTTCATGACTCCAAAGTCAGCCAATCTTCAACAAAGGTCATCCCTCGCACGGCAAGCTAACTCTTCATTAGCAACAGTGGTCTAAGTTCCTCCGGCAGCCACGACCACCACCCTTCACCAACAACAGTGGTCTAAGTCCCTCCGGTAGCCACGATCATCATCAACAGTAGCATGAGTCCCTTGGCAGCTACCGTTCCTCTTCAGCAAGCAGTGGTCTAAGTCCCTCCGGCAGCCACGATCATTATCAGCAGTAGCATGAGTCCCTTGGCAGTTACTGTTCTTCCTCAGCAACAGTGGTCTAAGTCCCTCCGGCAGCCACGATCATCATCAATAGTAGCATAAGTCCCTTGGCAGCTACCGTTCCTCTTCATCAAGCAGTGGTCTAAGTCCCTCCGGCAGCCACGATCATCAACAACAGTAGCATGAGTCCCTTGGCAGCTACCGTTCCTCTTCATAAAACAGTGGTCTAAGTCCCTCCGACAGCCATAATCATCAACAATTGTAGCCTAAGACCCTCCGGCAGCTACAAACCCTCCGCGATCAGCCATAGCCTCAGTCCCTCCGGTAGCTACAAGTAAGCACAACAAAGGTATGAAAGCATATCTCTACTATTTCTTGCTCTTTGTCGATTTCGTTTTTGAACTACGACCGACTTGATTCCCTCCTAGGGATACGTAGGAATCCTTTCTCCAAAGATCCAACCATCCGATCTCATCAGATCATTGTCCAATCATCCGTCATTTCCCCAGGCGCTCATTGGGATTGGGTCTTCTCTTATCGACAACCTCACTTCTTCCATAAGTGACGTTGCCGAGGGGCTCTGTAAGTACGCCAATCCAATTTGCTACCCTTTTAGGTGCATTTTAATATGATAAAATTGCATTAAGGGGCATTTTGGTAAATTCCCGGTCTATTCCGAGACTTTCGGAAACATTTCATAAGTTTCTTGCGAAGGAAGTACTTTTCAGTACTTTGCTCATGCCAAAGGACCTACAGGGAATAGACCTGTTTTGGACCTTTTGGGTATTAACTCAGAATGTTCCAAAACCAGGTTTTGGTGCCAGAAACGATTGGTGACACCTTGTGTCATGCGACAACTCGAAGCCTTGGAAAGTGGTTATTGAAGGTCGTGCGACACCATGTGACCATCACCTGCAGCCTATAAATAAGACCCTACCCCTCTCATATCTGGATCCCTCTTTTGCTTACTTTAACTTTGCCAGTTTCTCTATGTACCATACACAGCCAAACACACCTCTCTCTCTCTCTCTCCTAACCAAAAATCCCTCCAATCCTCCTTCCAATTCCCTCCAATTCACTTCCATTCACCCATCACCATTCAGATCCTCCATCAGCCAATCCTCCTCAACTCAGTCCATCCCAGAAGCAGTTGTTGAAGAATTCTATACCAAACTTGGTATAGAATTCGTGGATACTACAAGGGTAACACTCCAAATCCCTCTCCTCTCTCTTACTTTTTCATTTCCATAATTCAATTGTCATATCTTCATTTGATCTCAGTAATTCGACTCCATATGTCCTGATTACTAAGATCCAATCGCAATCTCTTTGTTTAATCATTGTGTTTTGTCTAATTGCATGCTTATGATTTGATTCTTATTGGAATTGGTGTTTAATTCCCAAGGGAGTGTGGATCTCTCCATATCAACACCCCCTTGGTTGAATTATTGTTAATTTGTTCATTTCCGAAGCTAAATCGATTGTATAATTGGATCTGTTTTGCTTGTTGGTTCTTTTGTGTTCAAGCTATGCAGTCTCTGCAGATGGACATCCTGTATCACGCGACACATCGTGCCTGGGTGGATCCTGTGTCACGCGACACATCCAGCCATGCATGCTATGTGTCACGCGACACATTAGGTCTATTTGCAGAGACCATTTTCCCTTTGTAATCTATTCTGATCCATGTAATTGGGATGTGGCCTCCCTAACCAAATGGCTCACAAGTTGTAAGATCTCATTCAATCAATAAAATTCATGTTTTACTACACTTGTTTGTTATCATTGTTTGCACACACTTTGAGTTATTTGGATGTTTAATTAGAAAGACTCGTCTACGGACGAGGCGTGTTGGGTGAACTCTCGGTTCTTCCCAACACGTAACCTGACCCCCGGACCCTTTTCTCTTTCAAAGGTTTTTCAAAATGTACCTTAAAACATGGCGTGGCGACTCCTATTTTTTATCATCATTAAAAAATAATTTTGGCGAGCGTACATTCAGAGCCTTCTCAACTTTTCCCTCATCGACAAGTTTTTGGATGAGCACTTTCAGGGGAGTGCAATCATTGGTGTCATAGCCGGGATACTGATGGTAGTGGCAGTACTTGCTATGATCCAAATCTGGATTGGGTTTGATAGGGTTGTAATTCTCAAGGGGCTTGATCATCCCAGTCTTAACCAAGCCGTTAAACGCCTCCTCAGTAGTCATACCAAGATCATCATACTTCATCTTTTGATGGAATCTCACACTGCTGGGACCAGTGCTTCCTCTCTGAAGGTTGTTGATATTATTGTCTTTTGGGACCCGAGAAACTGGATTGACCATCTTGGAACCATAACCACTAACATTACCGGTCCTGGCATCCGGGGTAAGAATGAAGAGTCGATTCTCGCTACGAGCTCCCATGCCTACCATTTCTCTCAAATCAGGGTACCAACCCTTTCCGATAGCCTCACAGAGAACCGGCTTCACACATGACAGAAAGATGTCCTTTTGGTCCTGTTGAGAGATTGGCTCAACAAGCTCGTTCAGCTTAGCGTTCCACCTCTTGTAGAACTCGGTGATTGATTCATCCTGTTTTTGAATTGTATCGACCAAGTCGTCTCTAGTTGTGCGCCATTCAATGTTCCCACGGTAATTTTCAAGAAAGGCCTCAGTGGTCTGTCTCCAAGTAGATCGAGCTTCTGGCTTAAGGGTTAGAAACCATGTTAAGGCAGGTCCTTTGAGTGTGAGATGAAAGTGCTGAGCCATGAACTCGGGAGTACAACCCATTGCTCCCATAGTCATCACATATGTATCCACATGAGTTTTCGGACATGCTGAGCCATCAAATTGTATTTTGGGCATCTTGAACTTATAAGGGAGAGGCTCTACTTGCCTTGGATCAACAACATTAAGTCCACTTGACCCTAGAGTCAACTTGTCAATTTGCTGCTGCATCTGTTTTAACAACGCAGTCACCTCCGAGGTCATCCCTGGAAGCTGAGGAATAGAGGGAGTGGCAGTTGAATAAGGCTCAAAGTTGGCTGATTGGAAGAGAGGCGGCTGAACTGACCAAGATGCAAGAGCTGGCAAATGATTAAACCTACCTGTTGGAGAATTCTGATTCTGTGAAGAAGCATTAGCAGGCATGTAAGGAGCTTGCCACGAATGTTGCATAGACGATGAACCAAATCCAAAAGCTGAACCCATTAAAGGCCGAGACTAATATCCCTGAGGTTGAGGCTGGCTAGCAGGAAACTGCGGAAAACCATCCTGGCTGAACTGATTCCCGGAGTAAGGGTGTTGATTCTGATACTGGGTGTTACCCTCGAAGTGAGGACCATGAAGTTGACCCTGCTGATATTGAGAACCTGGAAACAATAAACCTTGACTGTTAGGAAGCTGGGATCCACATTGGCTTAGAGGTACGAAAGCATTGGGAATTGGTGAGGAAGCTAAATCATAGAATATCGGCTATGGTCCTCCAGCTAAACCAAAACTTGCTTGAGGGCTTGACTGCATGCCATGGCTTGGAACTTGAATTGGGTGAGATGTTGAAGCAAAGGGAGGAAGAGAGACATTTCTGGCCTCGACATCAAACTCATTGGCATCACTAATCTCTTCATAAGTCCCATCGGCACATCGGATCACAGCAATACCACAGCTTCTCATTGCTTCTACGAACTTAGAGTGTGCGGCCTCTTCTCTAGCTTTAGCGGCTTGAGCGAGTAACTGGGCCTCATGCTCTATAACTAGAGTGGCTTCCATATTAGCCCTCATCTCTTCCATGGATAGATCATCCATGCCTTATTGACCCATGGCGGATGAACCCCCAGATTGAGTGGTCATACTCTTCTCTGCACTAGACATCTCTGAAACTGTGGCTGCTTCGGGAATGTGTACCAAATGAGACCTACGAACCTAACTTACCATAACTGGAGAGGAGAGAGCATGTATAAGGTGGAGGATAGAGAACCTTGAGGAGGTATGGGAGAGGGAAGAATATGGAAGGAGATGGACTCATGCAAAATCTTATTAATGTTTAAGTAGAAATCGGTGTCTTTTAAATCCTAGAGACGGTTGGAAAAGGGGGAAACCTTTATTCACGCAATCTAGACCTCGGGGGAACTTAGGGACATACCATCCAAAAATACACCAAATGTATTGATTAAGAATTAATAATAGGCAATAATACCTAAATAAAACCGAAGCATTTATGGGACGGATGAGCAATCCCAATTTCTGGAGAAATTTGGGCAGCATAACGGGTATTCCTGAAGAAATTCAAGGAAAAATCCGGCATGACCTCTCGTCGGTGCACGTTGACAAAGCGACATGATCTCTCGTTGGAACATGTCGTGGGAACGACATGTCCTTACGCGAAACCATGTTGCAATGACAACATGCCCACACGTGCTAGGTTTTGGGATAGGTACAAAAGTCTATTAAAAATTTTGAAACAATTCATTTTAGTGTATTTGAAAATGGCGTGTCAAAAACCAACCGTTGGGTAAGCTTTAAAAGTGTGACTCCACCTATAACGCGCTAGGGGGATAGGATTGATTTCAGGCGCTCAAGCGTAGGTGAATTACATGGCCGTCCGCGATGCCGTCAATCACACCCGAGGGTTCTAAATCTAAGTGACGTAGTGTGCGAATGACTAGATTCCTTTATTTATGAAAATGATTTTTTCTATATATTTTTTTATTTTTTTTTGAAAAGGGGGATAGAAGGAAAAACAACACACACACACAAACACCCCACAGAGCGCGATAATCAAATGATTAATAATTTGATCATGGGGATTGCCCACAATCACAACCTGTACCAAGAAAACAAATCATGTAGGGTGGCAACTTCTGTAGCACTACACAGAACTAAGATGGCAAGTTATGTCGCGTGACAGAAGAAGCCATTTTCCCAGAATCTGAAAAGAAATCAGAACCAGCCCAAGCCTCCAAGCAAATGACATGGCTCAACCCCAAGCACCAGCACAATCTCAACAAGAAGCAAGGAAGGGGAGGGAATAAAGCAAAGCACTAAATGCATTTACACACACATAATGTCACCAACAAATGAATGAAATGAATGTTGAACATGAATGAAAGTTTGACCCACTTTTGAAAACTAGTTTCAATTCCCCAGCAGAGTCGCCACTGAATGTACGCTAGCCGAAAAATAAAAATATTTTTGAGAGTCGCCACGCCGTTTTAAAGGAAACATTGAAAACCTTTGAAAAGAGAAAGTGGGTTCGGGGGTCAGGTTAGGTGTTGGGAAGAACCGAGAGTTCACCCAACACGCCTCGTCCGTAGACGAGTCTTTCTATGTTCAACATTCAAAACATTCAAATGTGTGTGCAAATCGTGTTACAAAATAGGTAATAAAATGCATATTAATGCTTTGTTTTATTGCTCAACTGAGGGATTACAACTTGTGAGCCATTTACTCCGAGAGGCCACATCCCAAAATACATTGAAATGAACAACTTACAATTGAAATGGACCAGCTGCAAAGTGGTTACATGTGTCGCGTGACACAGGACCTGGGATGGTCAAGTGTGTCACGCGACACAATGAGCCTACTTGCAGAGGTCTTACAAAGCTTGAATTACAGCAACCTCAAGTAACCATAATATCATATTATGGCATAAATTGAACACAGAGATTAACACAGTCACCTCAAATGAGTGTGGATATTGAGGATCCACACTCTGTTTTGAGTAACAAGTAAACTAGAGGACCAAATTACAACAGAAATGATAGTCCCTACAAAGTGGCTACTTGTGTCGCGTGACACAGGACTCCACATGTCCAGTTGTGTCGTGTGACACAGGTTACCAATCTGCAGGAACCTTACAATTTGAAATCAGATTCAACAGAGATCCAATTAAAACACCAACTCAGCTCAGAGGACAACAAACTAATCACGAATCGACCAAGGGGGTGTGGATATGGAGAGATCCACACTCCCTTGGCAACCAAATCACAATTACAATAAGATCACATTATGAAAAAGCAATTAAACCAAGCACATTGAATTAAACAGAGAGATGGCGATTGTGACTTGGTAATCAGAGCAGATGGAGATGAATTACCAAGTCAATGGACAGGAATTGTAATGAATTGTGCAAAGAGTGAATGTAAGAGAGAGAAGGATGGATGGAGGGGTTACCCTTGTAGATCCACAATTCTACACTATGTTCAATGTAGAATCCTTCAAAGCAGCTTCAAATGGTGGATTCGAATCTCTAAATGTATGGAAACTTTGGATCTCCAATCGGTGTGAAGTCTAGGAGGGTAAATGGGTGAATTGTGTATGAAGGATGAGGGAATTGAAGGGAATTGGTGTATATTATGTGTGTTTGAGGAGAGAGAGAGGTTTCTGAGGTGATTTTGGCAGAGTGACGCTAAGTGGACGAAAAGGGATCCTGAAATGAGAGGTGTAGGGCTCTATTTATAGCTGCAGATGATGGACCAGTTGTGTGCACGACCTCCTGCGTCCATTTTCCATGGCTCGAGATGTCGCGTGACACAACATGCCATTAACCGTTTCTGGCGCCAAAACCTGGTTCTGGAACATTCCAGGTTAATTCCCAAAAGGTCCAAATTGGTTTATTCCTTGTAGGTCCTTTAGCATGAGAAAAATACTGAAAAGTACTTCCTTCACAAGAAACTTATGAAATTTTTCCAGAAGTCTCGGAATGGACCGGGAATTTACCAAATCATCCCCTACTGCAATTTTATCATATTAAAATGCACCTTAAAAAAGGGTCGCAAATTGGATTGGTGTACTTACACCAGGCTTGCCTGTGTCGATATTAGACATGCAAGGGATATGGAAGCACTTCGAGATGATCTGGTAAATGAAACTGCAAAAGCAGTTTTTGAAACTAGAATCCAAATGATTGAGGAATACCAGGCAGGAGAGCATGTGAACTAGGACCTGGATGACGAAAAGGCAGCTTTGCAGCGGATCAATGATGAAAAGGTGAATGAGGCCTCTAAGGACCTTGAACAGGTCGATGATGCCCACGACAGCAACACAGAATGACTTTCAGGATGTTTCACCTTTCTCCCTTGAAAAATAGTTTGGTGAGGGTTTATCCTCGAAAAGAATTTTTAGTTGTAAAGACTCATAAGAGTCAAGACATTTGATCTTTTACAGATGTTGGGTTGGTTCAACATCTTAACCTGGGGAGGCGCTTTTGCCTTTTTTCTTTTTCTTGGGTATTTTATTGAAACTGTTTGGTCGGTGATAAAATCTTTGTTATTCGTTGGTAACATGTAAATGTTACAACCAGTTGATGGAGATAACATGCCAATGTTATTGCCAAATTTAAAAGACAACATGTAACAATGTTGTAACCAAATTGAAAGGACAACATGTGGCAATGTTGTAATCATTGACTCCTAAGTGGGAGAACGTGCGCTCAAGCAAGGTTATGATAACCAATAATCTTTTGAAAAGATGTAATATCTTTTAAACCGTAGAAGGTAAATACCTTAATAGTGCGCTAAGGCAAACTTGTGATAATTACTAAACTTAGAAAAAGCGGATAATCTCTTAAGCCTTAAAAGGTATTTTGCCTTGTCCCTTCGAGACGCTGACACGTCGAGCAGTTGTTCAAGTTGACCACTCTTCTGGGTATATTGAATGACATCTTGCAAAACAAAAATGCGTTAGAGATGGGTGTTAGCTATGGCTAACACCCCTCCGATGCTTAAGTCAGTAAAGGTTTGATTTAAGTAAAAAGGAAAGGAAATTGATAAAAACTAGTTTGAGGAGAAGCTCATACCTGACCATAGAAACCGTAATAACATTAAACTTACATGTAATAATGCGTCAGATGTATGGCATTCCAACGTCTAGGTATTCGGATGCCGTTCGGGGTAGACAGCCAGTATGCACCCTTTCCTGCCTCAACATCAACAAGATAGGGACCTTCCCACTTAGGGGCTAGCTTGCCTGTATGAAACTCCTGGTATTCTAGAATACTTTCCTTAATACCATGTCTCCAACCTGAAAATGCCTTATTCTCACGTTCTTGTTGTATGACCTGGCGATTCGTTGCTGGTAGGCGGCCATCCTTATCTTGGCCCTATCTCTGAGTTCATCCACGGTATCCAGATCCTGGGCTAGGAGGTGGCTATTGTCTTCAGGAGTCATCAATCCATATCTTGCGGTTGGAATATTTGCTTCTATGGGGAGTACAGCTTCAGTGCCGAATACCAAAGAATACGGTGTCTATCCTGTAGGATTCTTAGACGTCATCCTGTCAGCCTATAGTACAAGTGGTAATTTATCGGCCCATCTTCCCCTTTTCCTATCCAAACATTTTTCAAGTTGTTGATGATCAACTTGTTACTCGATTCAGCTTGTCCGTTGGCTTGAGGATGCACAGGGGTTGATGTTATCAATTTGATTCCCCACCTTTAACAGAAGTCTCTTTTCTTTTTGCTAATAAACTGAGAACCATTGTCACAGATGATTTCCGAAGGAACACCAAACCTACTCAATATGTTCTTCATTAAGAAGGATATGACCTCCCTGTCTCATATTTGCACATACGCTTTGACTTTGATCCATTTAGAGAAATAATCCGTCATGGCTAACATGAACACTCTGCCTCCTGGAGCTTTTGGTAACTTGCCGACTGTGTCCATGCCCCACTGCATGAAAGGCCAAGATGAAAGTACGGGGTGAAAAGGTTCAGTGGATTGATGCGAGATATTTCTATGCCGTTGACACGCGTCCCATTTCGAAGCGAAATCCATTGCGTCTTGTCTCATAGTGGGCCAATAGTATCCCTTTCTGAGGGCTTTAGAAGACAGCATCTTTCTACCTGAATGATTTCCACATTCTCCCACGTGTAGGTCGTTTAGGACTTCCTCAACTTCTACAGGCTCTAAACACCTCATGTAAAGACCTGTAGCTGACCTTCGGAACAATTTATTGTTGATTAAGGTGAACCGGGACATCTTCATCTTGAAAGACCTTTGATTCTTAGCGTCTGGTGGAATGGTTCCATCTTGCAAATACCGTATGATAGGTTGAGTCCACGTTGGCACTGCATCCTGGCCTGTAGAAGATGCTTCCGTGCGGCCTAGAGCTGCGCACTCGTCTGTACGATCAATGGCTGGATATTGGACATATATAATGGGGATGTTTATATTTATCATCGCTCCACAGGTTGACCCTAAATTGGCCAGGGTGTCAGCTTCTGCATTTTCCTCGTGTGGTACTTGTTTCAAGGAAAAACTAAGAAAACGCACGGCCAACGCCTTAACATGTTGGAGATAAAGTGTCATCCTGGTACTCTTAGTTGCATAGGACCCGTTAAAATGATTGACTAATAGCAAGGAAGCAATAAACATGTTAAGATGAGTAAATTCTAAACTAAGAGTAGTAGATAAACCCCAGGATCAAAGCCTCATACTCAGCTTTGTTGTTGGTTGCCTGAAATTCACAGGAAACCGCCTGGGGGATTAGCTCTCCTTCTGGCGACTTTAATAAGATGCCCAGTCCTATGACTTTTGAGTTGGAGGCTCCATCTGTGAACAATGTCCAGTACCTGGGGATATTATTACCTTAAAGGTTTTGGACTTCTAATTCTACCTCAGATTGCAAGGTAGCACTGAAATCGGCCACAAAATCCGCCAGAGCTTGGGACTTAATGGCACTCCTAGGTTCGTAAGAAATTTCGTACGTACTGAGCTTGAACGACCACTTGGCCATTCTTCCTGACATCTCTGGAGTTCTCATAACAGTCCTGATAGGATAGTTAGTTTTCACAATAATAGGATGCGTTTCAAAATAATGACGTAATTTAGTAGATGCAGTTATTAAGGCGAGGATATGTTTTTCGAGATGAGAGTACCTGGTTTCTGCATCGAGGAGGGATTTACTTACATAATACACAGGATGTTGACTGCCTTGATCTTCCTTTACTAGGATAGCACTTACGGCGTTCTCGGATACGGCTAGATATATATAGAGGGGTTCACTTGGTTATGGCTTAGCGAGGAGAGGTGAAGACGTAAGGTACTTTTTGAGATTCAAGAAGGCTTCTTCGTGTTGTTTGGTCCACTGAAACAACTTGTTCTTCCACAACACGTCATAAAACAACTTGCATTTTTCAAAAGATTTGGGAATGAACCAATTCAAGGCAGCCACTCGTCCCGTCAATTTTTGCACGTCCTTGACATTTTTGGGGGACTGCAGGTTGAGAATAGCTTTGATCTGCTCTGGGCTGGCCTCAATTCCCCTTTTTGTCACCATGTACCCCAAGAATTTCCCGGCTCTAACCCCAAAATTGCATTTAGACGGGTTCAGCTTCATATTGAAGGCTTCTAAGATGTCAAAGGCTTCAGCCAAGTGTTCTACATGATCTTCCATATTCTTAGACTTTACCACCATGTCGTCTATGTATACCTCCATTGTTTTGATGTGATGGTCCCTGAACATCTTATTTACCAGTCTTTGATAGGTTGCTCCTGCATTTTTTTAACCCAAATGGCATGGCAATATAACAATATATACCTTCAGGAGTTATGAAGGTGGTATCTTCTTGGTCACACGATTCCATTTGGATTTGCTGATACCCCGAAGAGGCATCCATGAAGGTTAACACATTGTGGCCGGCTGTCTCATCTACCAAAGAATCAATATGGGGCAATGGGAATGGATCCTTGGGACAGGCTCTATTCAAGTCTGTAAAGTCTACGCATACACGCCATTTCCCATTTTTCTTTTCAACTACTACCACGTTGGCGAGCCACCTAGGATATTGCACTTCTCTGATCATCTTCGACTTGAGCAGTCTCTCCACTTCTTCCTTGATGATTTGATTCCATTCGTGGGCAAACTTCCTTCTCTTCTGATGGACCGGTTTGATGGTAGGATCTATGTTCAATTTATGAGTTAGGATGCTTTTATCTATCCCCGTCATATCTTCATGTTTCCAAGCAAAACAAATCTTCCTACTTTTGAGGAAGTCGATCAATTCTACTTCGATTTCGGGGGGTAGGTCAGCTCCAACAAACACATGGGAACCAAGGCTAGAGGCTTCCATGGGTACTTTCCTTACATCGTACTCAACAGCCTCCAAGATGTCCTTGACGCCTTTCTGTAATTGCTATGCTGGACAGGGAGCAGAGCGGGCTTTCATGTTTGTTTTATAACATTCCTTAGTGGCTTGCTGATCTCCTTTTACCCTAATTACCCCCCCAAGGCGTCGGCATATTAAGGCATTAGTGATACGTAGATGGAACAGCCTTCATATTGTGGATCCATGGTCTTCCCAAGATGAAATTATAAGCCGATGGGCAATTGATCACGCGAAACCTTTCCATGGAATTCAATCCCTCCACATACACTGGTAATTTGATTTCTCCAATTGTTTGTTTGGTCTCCCCACTAAATCCGACTAGGACGGAAGAATTCTTCACAACCTCGGTCAGAGGAATTGACATCTCTTCTAACGTGCTCTTCATAACCAAGTTTACTGAACTTTCGTTGTCGACCAAGATACGCTTTACCTTGCAAATGGCAATTTACAAGGTGATGACAAACCCGTCATTATGAGGGTCCAAAATATTTCCCTTATCATCTTGATCGAAGATGATTTGCTGGCCCATAGAAGCTTCAGGACGTCGTGTCGGTAACTCTATCTTGTCCTCCTTAGAATCTTTGGCATGACGTTTGGCTGCAGAGTACGTGGTGCCACAAATGTCTGACCCCCCGGTAATAAAGTTGATCACCTTAGTAGTAGGAGGAGGCGAAGATGGAGTGTCAGCGATGGCTTCCTTTGTTTTAGCCCGCCCTTTTCTTTTTCCGAGTAAATCCTTAAGAAGGACTTTAGAGAGTATGTGGCTAATTTCCTTCCTCAAAGCAATGCAGTTTTTTGTAGTATGGCCGAAATCTTCATGGTAAGCGCACCACTTAGATTTGTCCTTCCAAGGTGCTGCCTTGTCTCCTGTCTTCGGCCATCGCGCCTTGCTCCCTAAGTTGTCCATCGCATGTCGGAGCCCTGAAATGTCAACAGAAAAACAATAATCACTGATCTTAGGGTAACGGTTTCATCTTCACCATTATCATCTTCTACAACATTAATTTTAGAAGAGTCAGTTTTAGAGTAGGGTTTCCCCCTGTTATATCGATGATGGGAGGATTCTGCTTTTCTGTTGGGATTATCGTATGTTGACGCCTTCTTGGACGTCTTGCCATGGATCATTTCATCTTTTTCCAACCTGATGAAACGGACAGATCTTGTCCTGACTTCTTCTAAGCTTCGAGATGGGAACATGACAAGATCTTGATAGAAGGGTGACTCTCTTTTCAGGCCCATCCTGAAAGCTTCTGTGGCAGTCGACATGTCAATGTGAGGAATGCTTACAGCCTCCTTATTAAACCTGAACACGTAATCCTTGAGGGTCTCGTCAGGTTGTTGTACAATCCTGCAGAGGTCGCTGGTTAATCTTTCAAAGACACGATTACACGAAAATTGGTTAAGAAACATGCTAACTAATTAAGAGTAGGATGAGATAGAGTTCATAGGTTGATTAGTCAGCCACATCAAGGCGGGACCAGACAAGGTGGAGCCAAAGCCCCTGCATAAGCAAACTTCTTTAAGATGCGAAGGGATGCTGATGATATACGTCTTTTCTTGGTATAGAGCAATGTGTTCGGTAGGATCTGTCGTGCCATCGTATTGCTTCATGGGGGGTACTTGAAATCTCTTAGGGATCTCCACTCCAGCTATTGCAGGAACAAAGCATGAATCATGATAGCTGGTCGGAGATGCTTGGTTGAATGGCAAGGTGACTCCGGGAATCTTCATGAGGACTTCCTTGAGTTGTTGTACTTCTCTTACAAGGGCAGTATCTGTAACAGGGTTAGTGGCAACTATAGGACTGAAAGGGGTATTAAACAAATTAAAACTCCATGTCTGACCCACGGGGGATGGAGTCACAAAGGGGAAACATGATGACAGCGTCATCGGGTTGGATGTGACGGTTGTGCCTGCAGTCTGAACGGTACTAGTGTAGGTGTTAGTGCCCTAGGCCTATAGTGATAGACTTAAATGTAATGTCATTATTAATTTATATAATAGATTGTTATTTTGATTATTATATATGTTTGCATGTTTATTGTAATAATCGTGTCCCTAGTACTTAAGAAGCACTAGTATGAAGTTTAATGGATAATCATGTGATGAATATATGCATAGGGATGCTCATTAAATTCATGAGTACTTGTTAGAGAATAAGGTACTGGACTTGACCCATTATGAGATTTATGTCATGGTCAAATGTCATAATTAAATCTCATATAGTTATATCATTGATATCCTTTGACCTGAGATTTTCATCGTCTTCCACTCGATAAATATTGTGTTTGATATAGTTTAACGTTATCTTTAACCAGATAACAATAAGGGCTATATTGGCATGATAGGATTCTAGTTGGGAAGAATGATAAGTCAAGATGGAAATTTGTCCCTCGTAAAGAGAGATGTTTGCTAGGCCACTCGTAAGTAAGATTGATGATGTACATGGCCATGTCCGAATGAATTATTGTGATTAATAACATTCGATTGATCAATTTACTTGGTAATGAGTAAGCATGAACAATATGAGTTGACGTGGACCATGACTCATGTTCAATATAACATCATGTGACAATGGGATTGTGATATGTTCTATGTAGGAAATTAAACTTGATATTATATTATTTGGGTAGGCATGATGGCTTGCTAGAGTCCGCTCATGTCTTATGAGGATCGATGTGATCGAACTCATTACCAACATAATATAATCCTATGGGGTCACACACATCGAACGAATTGTCAAAAATGGAATATATGAAGTTTTTGTACTGAGGGGATGACTCGTCCCTTGGCCAGAACCAACTATTCCCTTAGCCAGGGACGAGTGTTTCAGAGGCTATGTCCTGGGGGACGACTCGTCCCATATGGGATGACTCGTGCCCAAAGGACGACTCGTGCCCAAGATTTGTACTATCTATTCCCCTTAAGGGGGACGAGTGTATCTGAGGTAGTGTGAAAGGGGACGACTTGTGCCCTATGGGACGAGTCATCACGTCGCCGCTGGCAGATACGTAACTGCTTTGGAATTAGGGTTTTCCAAATAGGAAAAGGTATTTATAGAGTATAAATACTGCCTCCCTTTTTCCCTAGCAGTAACACACGAAATTTGGGTTTAGAGAAACACAAATTGAGAGTTTTCAATTGAGAATTGAGAATCAAAACACAACCAATTCCATATTTTTCATAGATTGAAAGGGGTTTCAATCAAAGGGATCTAGAAATCCACCTAGAAGAGTTCTTGGGTTCGTTCAACGTGTGGATACACATAGAGGATCTTCGCAATTTAAGATCTTAAGTTCGTGATTCAAGCTTCGTTTATCAAGGATTCACAAGTTCATCAAATCCGGAATCGGAACAAGTTTGTCAAAGACAAAGGGCATCAAGGTTGGTAATTCTATTTCATCTTATTTAATTAATCATCTAGAATGGATCCATGGCTCCGGGTTTTCGTGTTAATTTTCTTTCTTCCGCTGCGCATGGACCCACGAAACCCAACAGTTGTATCAGAGCCCCGTTCATGATGTTTATTTTAGATAATCATGATAATTATATAATGAGATTATGTGAATTACTATGATGAATATGATTTAGAATATGAATCAATATGGGTTTTGCTTATGGAAGTAATTGTATATTTTGATATGCCATGATTATGAAGGGTTGAATTGTATGATTAATATGATTAATCTAGATTATGGGATATCAATTTCATTAATATGATTATTGTTGATTGATAAATTTCTAGATCTTGAACAAATAGTTTGTTGTAGGGATTATGTTCATATTAAATAAGATTTTGCATGAATCATTAAACCCTAATTGATTAGAAATTTTGATGTAAAGATCAAATATGATTTGTGATGCATCATCCCATGTTCATAATTATGCTCATATAGTTTTCATGATCAACCTTGCCATGTTAATTGATATACATGAAAAATTGAACCTTCATTGAAATTTAAGTTTGTTTATGCCACCCATGTTTAAACACTTATGAATACATGGATAGTTTTATGTAGGCTACGCCATAGCGAGGTACATTAATTCTATCTTTGTATGATCAAGATGAGGAAACGGTGATTCCTATACGTTTAAAATGGTTGAACTTAATTGGGCTATCAAAACAGTTTTGGGCCTAAGGCATAAGATGATATTGAAACATGTGACATATGATGTCTATAATCTCATAAAGGATCTAAGAGTCATATGGAGATATGATTTATAAAAGTTATCTACCTTTTTAGTTTAATTTTGAGTAGTTGTGCCATAGCCGACTCGAAATTAAATTAAAGTTGGGTTTTAGCCTATTAAATTATATTATGCATATTTGTATAAGAAGGTTATATAATTTAGTGGGAGTATTTGTAAAATACGTTATTTAATCTCTTAAATGAAATCGGTACTTATATGTGTTCATATGTGTTGCATATCTTTGTAGATCAATGGCATCAAACACTAATCAAACTCTATCAATGCGATCAGTCCTTGAGAAGGACAAGTTGGAAGAGAATGCCAACAACTATGTGGATTGGATCCGCAGTTTGAGAATTGTTCTCAAACAGTAAAGGAAGTTGTACATTCTCGATGGACCCATTCCACCCAAGCATGCTGCTAATGCACCTCGAGCTGAAAAGGACAAACATAAGAAACATATGGATGATTCTATTGATGTTGGTGTTGTGGGTAAAATTCAGGATTGCTACATCTTGAGTTGTTATCAACATGTCGACATCTTCACACTCGAAGGCAAGGTAAAAATTATTTACTTAATTAATCAATTATTTATTTCTGTTATATTTAATTACAGGGATAAATAGAACGTGGGGACAAAAACATGTCCAGTAGACTCCTTTCAACGGCTTGGAAGACTAAGTCAAGATGAAGATAACTTACCGAGATTATAGGGGAGTTTGTTAGGATTTTATTTTTTCTGTTATTCTCTTTTTTACTTATTTATAAGCTCATGGCTGGAAGCACACAACAGAATACAAAAAACACACGCATTACACACACATAGCTCACAAGTACTTTGTAATCTGCCATAGCTTTCTATCTTGTAACTCAGTGATAATACAATTGTTTGGGAAGGTAGGTGCTCATAATCACCTCCAGAGGTTTTGTGCCGGCGAGATAGTTATCTCAAGGGTTTTCCTCATTACATTATCGAGCTATCCTAGTTCCATTGTTGTACCAATTATACTCCATTTCACCCTCCTTAGCTTCATTTCAAATTCTTTCATTGTTGACTATTTTTAGCCAAAACAGTTTGGCGCCCACCGATGGGCCATTGGTTTTTTAATTGGTTCAAAATTCTTGCGTTTCTATCATGTCTACCCAACCTTTGACTTCCGTCGTCACCAAAGCCCTTCCTAGTAGTGTGAACCCTCAAACCAGTAGCCGGTCGACAACCGGAGGCCAAGAAACATTGCCTCCTCCTCCTCCTATGAATTCTGACAAGAAGCAGATGTCGCCATCTCCTAATCTTGAGATCAAGAGCATGCTAATGCAGATGAAGAATCAGCTGGATCGTCAACAGAATAGCACCTCCTTGATAGCCGAAAGCTTGATCAAGGTGCAGAAAAATCAGGAGTTACTCTCCAAAAGAATGGATGCTGTCTCTCCTTACCGTCCCAGAGCCCTTGATTTCAACATTGGGGACAGCTCTCAAACTTTCAATGAATTTCTTCCAATGGCTTCATCTGTGAGGATGTCGACATCCACTCCTCCCATTACTTCTGTGGCGATGTCGACACCCTTAGCTACCAGTGCCTACAGGATGACTTTTCCAGAAGGGCCCATCTTCACTAATAGCACCATTCTGACGTCCTCTACAGATAATGTTAATCCTTTCATTAATTTCAATACTAGTTCTGCTTTAGATAATACTGCTCGTACCACTAACCCTTTTGCAGGAACCTACATTGCAAATCAGCTTCAGGAATTGAGAGATATGATCATGAATGTGCCAGGTGTCACCCCGCATATCCAACAAGTCTCCCCAACATGTTACAATCAATCTCGTTTTACTCCAGCAATTACGCATGTCGACATCCCGAAAGGATTCAGCGTTCCTGCCATGAAGTTGTATGATAGAAGTTCTGATCCTGAGGAGCATGTCGCCCACTACCAAGAAAAGATGGAGATCGTTCGCATCCCGCTCCAGATTCGTGAGGCTTGTTTGTGTCGAGGGTTCGGTTCGACGTTGGTAGGACCGGCATTGAAGTGGCTGATCCGTCAACCTCCTGGTTCTATTGGCTCGTTTGCTCGGCTTGTCAACCTCTTCAACAATCAATTTTCTTGCAGCCGGCAATTTGAAAAGCTCACCAGCGATCTTTATCGTATCACTCACCAACCCACTGAAGCCTTAAAAGACTTTCTTAACAGGTTTAATAAAGAAGTCTTGGAGATCCCCAACCTAGACATGGCAACAGCTGCAGAAGCTTTCAAAATGGGCTTGAAGAAGGATTCCCCTTACTATGAAGATCTGGTGATGAACACGTGCAAGAAGATGGAGGATATCCGAAATTGGGCCCTAAGATTTATCAGGCTGGAAGAGGACAAGGTGCAGCAATCCAAGAACCCTGACAAGGCTTCATCATATGACCATCCTGACAGGAAGATAGAGTCGTCTCACCAAAGACAGAACAGATCCAAACCCTACCAGAGAAATGACCATAACAAAGTCAATTATGTGGAAGATGATGGAGATGATGATGATTTTGAATCTCCTAAAATTTCTTATTATTGTTTCTCTGTTCATGTTTCAGGTATCCTTTGTGCAATGAGCAATCTTGGAGATAAAGCAAGGTGGCCTCGAAATACTGACAAGTCATCCGGCTGGAAGGATAAATCAAAGTGGTGTGCCTATCATGAAGATTTTTGACATCTTACCGAAGATTGCATCGCCTTGAGGAGAGAGATTAGTTACCTGTTGTCTAAGGGACATCTTAAAGAGCTACTTGGAAACTGCAAGACCAAGACGGAGAACAAAGAGCCTGTTGCAACCAGACCACCATCTCCTCCACCGGTAACAAAGGTAATCAATGTTATTAGTGGTGGTTCTGATATTTGTGGTACTTCTTATTCTGCAGCTAAGAGATCGCCAAGCAAGCTAAGGATGAGAAATCCGAGAGATCCTCCAAGATGTCGCAGCTCACATCCCAAGATGTCATCTCCTTCGAAGAAAGTGATAGGGACAATGTTATGGACCCACATCATGACGCCTTGGTCATTGCACTTCAGATAGCCAACTGCAAGGTCCGACATATCCTAGTAGATGGGGGCAGCTCTGTGAATCTCATTATGCTGGATGCTCTGAAGGAAATGAAGATCCCTGAAGACAGCATTGTAAAAAGAACCTCGGTGCTCGTGGGTTTTAGTGGAGAAACCAAAAGTACAGTGGGTGAGATTACACTTCCAGTCTACGTCGAGGGTATCAATTCCATGGAGAGATTCTGCGTAATTGATAGTGCAACGTGTTACAATGTACTCTTGGGAAGACCGTGGATCCATGGGATGAAGGTTGTACCATCCACCTATCACCAATGTGTCAAGATGTCGACACCTTGGGGGGTTGTCAAGGTTTACAGTGATCAACAGTCAGCTAAAGAATGTTATATGACTTCCATGAAGGCATCAACAACCCCTAAGATGGCATAGCAATTAGAGAGAAAGGCCCGTGAGGTTCTGGAGGTGAAGGAGCATGATTTGAAAGAGATACTTTTAGACCCCTCAAACCCAGATCTCAAGGTGCTGGTTGGCCAAGATGTTCCAGCAGAAATCGAAGAAGACCTTATTAATCTCTTGAAAAGCAGGATTAGAAGCTTTGCCTGGAAACATGAAGATATGACAGGCATCGGTAAAGATGTGATCACCCACAAACTCAACATCGATCCATCCTTTAGACCAATCCACCAAAAGAGAAAGAAGTTCGCACAGGAGAGGAACATTATCAACCAAGAAGAAGTGGACAGATTGCTCAAAGCTAAGATGATCAGAGAGGTCGAATACCCAAGATGGCTAGCAAATGTGGTGGTAGTAGAAAAGAAGAACGGAAAATGGAGAGTTTGTATTGACTTCACAGACTTAAACAAAGCTTGTCCCAAAGATCCTTTCCCCTTGCCACACATTGATACTTTGGTAGATGCTACTTCTGGATATGAAGTGTTGACTTTCCTGGATGCATCTTCAGGATTCCAGCAAATCCAGATGGAGCCATCCGACCAAGAGGATACCGCCTTCATCACCCCAACAGGTATTTATTGTTATATTGCAATGCCTTTTGGACTAAGAAATCCAGGTGCTACATACCAGAGGCTAGTCAACATGATGTTCAAAGAGCAGATTGGGGACACCATGGAAGTATACATCGACGATATGGTGATAAAGTCAAAGAAAGATGAAGATCATGTTCGAGATCTTGCTCAAGCATTTGACATTCTAGACAAGTTCAACATGAAGCTGAACCCAGCAAAGTGCAATTTTGGCATGAAGTCTGGGAAATTCTTGGGATACATGGTGATGCAGAGGGGATAGAAGCAAGCCCAGAGCAAATAAAAGCCATCATCAATCTAACGTCACCCAAATCCATAAAAGATGTTCAAAGATTGACAGGGAAGGTGGCAGCACTGAATCAATTTATCTCAAAATCCTCAGACAGATGCAAGCCGTTCTATGACATCTTAAAGAAGAATTCTAGGTTCGAATGGACTGATAAGCATGAACAAGCCTTTCAAGATTTGAAGTTGTACCAGTCAACACCTCCCCTACTTTCAAAGCCTCAAGAAGGTGAGCCATTGTATGTCTACTTAGCTGTCTCCGAAACTGCAGTTAGTGTTGTCCTGGTCCGTGATCAAGATGGCATCAAGAAGCCAATATACTATGTAAGTAAAACATTGCTCGATGCGGAAACCAGGTATTCACACCTTGAAAAGTTAATATTAGCTTTAATTTTTGCTTCAATTAAGTTAAGGCATTATTTTGAAACTCATGTTATTGTCATTCGTACTAACTATCCAATAAAAAGTGTAATGAGAAAACCAGAAATGTCAGGGAGGATGGCCAAGTGGTCCGTTCAGTTAAGCACTTATGACATCAAATATGAGCCTAGAACAGCAATAAAATCACAAGCACTTGCAGACTTTGTGGCAGACTTTAGCCCAAGCATGCAACCAGAAGTAGAACTTGAAGTCCAACAACTCCAAGATGGGGACATCCTGAGGAAGTGGACTCTATTCACAGATGGTGCTTCCAATATGAGGGGCACAGGGCTAGGCGTTGTCCTAAAGTCACCACAAGGGGACATCATACCCCAGGCCATTAGTTGTGATTTTAAAGCCACCAATAATGAAGCAGAGTACGAAGCCTTAATCGTGGGCCTAACCGTAGCTCTAGACATGAACATTAAAGCAATACAGGTATATAGTGATTCATTATTACTTGTAAATCATTTTAACGGTTCTTATGCAGCAAAAAATGCCAAGATGACAGCTTATTTGGGCATTGTAAAAATCTTGGCAAGCAAATTTCAAATATTCTCTTTTGAACAAATACCCTGAGAAGATAACTCTCAAGCAGATGCATTGGCCAATCATGGATCAGCTTTCAAGAGCTTATCTCCTACCAATATCCCAATCATACATGTTGACATCCCTACTGTGGAAAGGTTAGAACTATTCTGCATAGATGACGACATCCCAGACAGTCAGATGGAGATATCTTGGACGAAGCCAATAATAAAATATCTTCAAGATGGTACTATCCCTGATGAGGAAAAGAATGCTAGAGCATTCAGGGTAAGGATTTCAAGATTTATATTAATAGATAATGTGCTATTTAAGAAATCATTTGCAGGCCCATAATTGAGATGTCTCGAAGCCGACCAAGCCAAAGAAGTCCTAAGAGAGTTACATGGAGGATCATGTGGTAACCATTCTGGGGGCAGAAGCTTATATACAAAGGCTCTAAGAATGGGTTATTACTGGCCAACAATGCGCCAAGATGCTGCCATCTTTGCTAAGAAATGTGATTCCTGCCAGAGGCATAGCGACATCTTGCATCAGCTCGCAAAATTGCTTCATCCAATCCTCTCTCCTTGGCCGTTCATGAGGTGGGGAATGGATATAGTGGGAAAATTGCCTAAAGCTCCCGGAGGAAAAGTATTCTTGCTTGCTATGACTGATTATTTCTCTAAATGGGTTGAGGCTGAATCCTACATGCAAGTTCGTGATAAAGAAGCCATATCCTTCATTAAGAGAAATATATTTAGTAGGTTTGGCATCCCCTCTGAAATAATATGTGACAACGGCTCTCATTTCATCAGCAAGAAGACACAAGATTTTCTTGCTAGGTGGGGAGTTAAGATGGTGACATCTTCACCTGTGCATCCTCAAGCTAATGGCCAGGCAGAATCAAGTAATAAAATAATCATCAATAACCTAAAGAAGAGGCTGGATCAAAAGAAAGGAAGATGGGTAGAGGAGCTTCCATTTGTCCTGCAGGCAGATAGAACCACACCAAAGAACGCGACAGGCCAAACCCCCTATTCCTTAGTGTTTGGAACAGAAGCGGTCATCCCTGCAGAAGTTGTCGTCCCCACTGCCAGATTCAAGATGTTGACACCCAAGCAAAATGATGCCAACCTGAGTTATGATCTAGACACCATTGACGAACTAAGGGACCTTGCCAAGATCAGGATAGCAGCATATCAGCAGAAGATTGCAAGATCCTACAACAAGAATGTTAGATTGCGAAAATTTCAAGTTGGTGATCTAGTCCTATGAAAGGTGTTTCAGAATACAAGAGAGACAAATGCTGGAAAGATGGCTCCCAAATGGGAAGGGCCATACCTAGTAGATGCTGAAGCAGGCAAAGGTTCCTATTGGCTATCTACTCTAGAGGGAGCAAGGATTCCCAAAAGCTGGAATGCCATCCATCTCAAAACCTACTTTATGTAAGTTTACATGATTATTTTACAATGCAAATAAAACCAAGGTACGATCTTTATCATTCTAAATTCAATAAAAGTACTTGTTTCCGTTTTTATTTATTTATTGAATAATTACTGACTTAAGCATCAGAGGGGCGTTAGCTAAGCTAACGCCCACCCCTAACATGTTTCTGTTTTGCAAGGAAACAAGAAGCATTAGAATAAAACTCATTGGTTAACTAAGATGTAAGCATCCTCCCAAGAACTTAACATCTTAAATCAGGTACAGACTATCTCTTACTCTTTGTTTAGAAAGTATTTTTATAGTTCTTTTATCTTCTTTTATAAAATAAAATGTGACATCAGAAAAGATGTCGAAATCTCTCATTAACTTGTTATTTTGCAAGAAGTTGACACCTTAAATTGGAAGTCTCCAAATTCAGTCCAAATCCTCGTGAAAACAACCGTTTTGAGACTGGCCATCTCACTTCCGTTTAAGGTACTTAATCCCTTCAAAGGTTTAAAGAAATTACTTTATTTCACCGCATTAAGGTTTAAACACCTCGCCTGGAGCACACGATGTCAACCTTGATTGAGGTGTGTGGTGGGCCCGTATGTTTAATATATATGAATTACCTATCACCACTCAATCAATGTGTTAGACCCTAAGATCTTTACAATTGGTTATGACACATACGTGTCATCTAAGAACAAACGGTTATTGACATTTACATGTCAATCTAAGTAATTGCAAAGGATTTCTACATCCACTTGCAAGTTGTTACCTTCCACGAAGAGGTTAACATATCAACCTCCTAAAAACATTTTCATAAAGATACTTGGGGAAATTTTTTACCAAAACCCAAGCAAAGGTTTTCCTACAGAAAGCATAAAAAGTGTTGGACCAACCCAACACTTGAAAAACAAATTGTCTTTACCCTTATGGGCCCATTACAAACCAAAAATATTGTCTTCGGGACGCAGCCCAATTCAAACCAAAGTTTTTAAACCAAATTTTTTTCAAAACCAAAAGTTTTTTTTACCATGTTACTTTCTTCCTTCACGGGGTGGCTACTGCCGCTGATGTTGTTGCTGCTCCTTCTTTGAAGATATCATCCTCCTTGGCTGCTGAAGAACCTTCTCCTACCTCCTCTCCCTTAGCATCCAAAGCCTTCAAAAGGGAACGTTGTTGTTCAATATTCCAATCTTTGTGCTTCCCATCCTGAAACTCCTCAATCATTTGAACCTTGATCTCTAACATGCTTCGAGCAGCGGAGGCCATCATGTTCTTCTTTAAATCTTCAATCTCATGCAGCTGCGTGTCTTGAAGGGAAGACATCCCTGTCATCAAGCTTTTCACCTCCTTCTGTAATTCTTCATTTTTCTTAGCCCCGGCTTCCCCCTGTTTCTTGACTTGAATAATTTCCAGCACCAACTTCCTATTTCTTTCCTCGAGACTGCTTATTTTCGTCTTAGCTGCATCAATGCCCTGCAAAAATCAAAATTTTGAGATGCATTGTTCAAATGAGAAACTTCCTTGAAAGACTCTGTTTTTTCAAAGAAACTCACCGCTACAACCCTAGTAAGTGACTCCTCTGCATTAGCCAAGCCCGTTTCATATAGATTGATCACCTCCTTGGAACTGCTCTTCCTCTTCTTCACTCTGGCTCCTACAGATGGTGCCTCCATCTCCCTTTTAGGAACCAACATCTGATTGCTTGCCTGGGTTTGCCCTACGAAATCTTGAAGATCCTTAAGAGAGAAGGCAGCGGTAGACTTTGAAACTGTCAAAGGAAATGCACTATCAGAAGAATGCAGAGTCCAGAAACACCAAGAAAATTTGCACAAAGATTAAAAAATCTCACCAGTAGACATTTCGGTGGAGGGTGGTATCTCCTTGTCCTCAAAGTTCGCTATATATTCATAAGGTTGGAAAGATCTTTCCCCCTCTAAGAAATCCAACAACCTATTCACCTTCCCAATTGTCTCAGAAGATGGAGGGAAAAGCTTAACCCAATCAATAGCTTTAAAAACAAACAAATAAATTACAACAGGTAAGTGCGGGAAATAAGGGAAAATTGAAGTTTGAAAGAAGGATACCTTCCCTATTCCATTCAATCGCCAAGAAATCTCCTTCCTCCAAGGAATCCTTCTCGACAAAAAAAAAATTTGATTTCCAACCCCTATCACTCACAGTTACTTTCAAGAACAAAGGTTTCATTCCAGACCTAGTCTTAAGAAGGTATCTCGTGGAACCAAAAGTTTGGAGCTCATACACAAAGGCCAACTCCTTCAAACCTATGTGTAAACCGAATTCACGGTTCACCCTCAGAACACAAGAAAAGATCCTCCAAACCATGGGCATCAGTTGTACAAAAGCAAGGTCAGTCTTTCTAAAAAACTCATTTATCAGTGCAGAGAAGGGATAAGAAAAACCTAGAGTAAAGGGGTACTCATAAAAACAAACCCATTTCGGAGAAACGAAATCAGACCTAAGGAGAACATCAAATGGCCTAAAGATGGTAGAATTCGGGAAGCAGTGTCAATCTTTTACGGATTCAATCAGTTCATTGTTATAAACACATATTTCCTCATCTGGTTTTGTCAACAAACCTTCACACGAAAAACCCCTGTCCTCGTCTAAACTCAGACGATTTTTCGCGGCTTTTCCCTTTTTTGATTTCACCATTTTTGAAAAAGAAACAGGAAGAATAAGAGAGGGAAAGATTTTACCTTCAAGGAAGAATCACCGCCGTGAAGAAGAATGGATGAAAGTGATTGGAAAAAGTGAAGGAGAAAGTGAAAAGAGTTTTCAGTTTAAAGCCCTAGATCTTGGGGGTGGTTACGCTAATTAAGTGGGGATTAACTCCTTAACCGCCACGTATCCTTTCAATTAATTAACCGCAGAGTTTCTAGAAAGAAGTGGAAAATACTGACCTTTTAAATTCATTTAAAAGACAGTTTTTTGGGGACAATTGTTGTGGGTAAATGGAGGTGCCGTTATGTAATCAAATTTTTACCTTGCCTTCGTGTTTATGCTAAATGGAGGTGCCGTTTGTTGGAAGAGTTCCAAGCAAAGCACTGTTGTTGATTATAAAGGGTTTCACAGATGCTAGCTTCCAAACCGACAAAGATGACTTTAGATCGCAGTCTGGGTTCGTGTTTATGCTAAATGGAGGTGCCGTTTGTTGGAAGAGTTCCAAGCAAAGCACTGTTGTTGATTATACAACCGAAGGCGACCAGGTTGGTCGGACGGCTGGACCCTTTGATAGGATTCTTACGTATCCCTGAGTGGGAATCAAGCCAATCGTAGTTCGCGTGTGGGGTGAGTGTTGTGTACGAGGACGTGAGCTATCCTCTAACTGAGACTCTGTGTGTGGATGTGATGGTATCCTGTGGGTGACCGCATAGGTTGGTGGTAAGGACGTGGAGGCATCCAGGGTGACGTGGAGGCATCCAGGGTGACCGCATAGGTCGGTGGTAAGGATGTGGAGGCGTCCTGGGTGACCGTATAGGTCGATGGCTGGACCCTGTGACAGGATTCCTACGTATCCCTAGCGGGAATCAAGCCTGGTCGTAGTTCAGAGGTCGTGAATTTGTGAGTGCGAGCGTGGTGGTGCCCTGAAGTGTTGTGTGACCGCCGAGGTCAGTGATAAGGACGTGGTGGTGTCCTGAAATGTGGTGACTGCCGAGGTCAATTGTGAGGACGTGGTGGTGTCCTGGGATGGAAATTTTACGATTTTCCTAATCGGGTGGTTTAAGGCCTTCCGGGCCGGAGATAGTTGTGAGGACTTGAATCGTCTTCTGATTGCGGTTGCGCCATGTTTGAGGACTTTGAATCGTCTTCTGGCTGAGGTTTGATGTCATGCGCGAGGACTTTGAATCGTCTTCTAGCCGCAGTTGATGTTATGCGCGAGGACTTTGAATCGTCTTCTAGCCGCAGTTGGTGCCACGCGGGAGGACTTTGAATCGTCTTCTGGCGGCGGTTGGTGCCACGCGGGAGGACTTTGAATCGTCTTCTGGCGGCGGTTGGTGCCACGCGGGAGGACTTTGAATCGTCTTCTGGCGGCGATTGGTGCCACGCGGGAGGACTTTGAATCGTCTTCTGGCGGCGGTTGGTGCCACGCTGGAGGACTTTGAATCGTCTTCTGGCGGCGGTTGATGTTATGCGCGAGGACTTTGAATCGTCTTCTAGCCGCAGTTGTGGAGGCATGGCTGCCTTGTGCTTTGATTGCGAGAGGCGTAGATGCCTTTGTGTTTTTGCATGTTGAGTAGAAGGTTGGACTTACGATGACGGCCGGTGATTGCTTCACCATTTAGCATTTTGGAGGCGCTTCGTGCCTTGGGACTTGTACTCGGAGGTGTTGGCTCCTTCTTGAATTGCCGTTGGGCGTTTTGGAGGCGTCTCGTGCCTTGATATTCGTACTGGGAGGTGTTGGCTCCTTCTTGAATTGCCGTTGAGTGGGCGAAGACTGGTCTTACATTGACGGTCTGTGGTTGAATTGCCGTTGAAGTGGGCGAAGACCGGTCTTACGTTGACGGCCGGTGGTTGAATTGCCGTTGAAGTGGGCGAGGTTCGGGCTTACACTGACTGCCGGTGCTTGCGTTGCCGTTGAAGTGGGCAAGGATGACGGCCGGTGATTGCTTCACCATTTAGCATTTTGGAGGCGCTTCGTGCCTTGGGACTTGTACTCGGAGGTGTTGGCTCCTTCTTGTGCTTGTTTTGCCGTTGAGTGGGCAAGGATGATGGTCGGTGCTGGGGATATGTAGTCTTGTATGACTTCCCTTTGACTTGTTGGGGGAGGAGCTCGGGCTTACTTTGATGGCCAGTATCTGGGAGAGCGGGTCTTCTGGCAGCATGGCCCAGGTGTGCTTCCCGTGGCTCCGAGGGACCCTCCTTTTGGGATGCTTGATTCCCGGGATATGGATGTGCTTGATTTTGAGAGGTACCTGGGCGGTGTCGGCGCCGAGGAGTTCATTTTATATGGAGAGGAGTACGGGGCCTTCGTGAGGAGGAAGCTGAGGACGCCGCAGTGCACCGGCGAGGAGAGAGAGGGCGGCCGCGAGCTCCCAAAGGTTCCGATGCCGGGCCGGATTTCACATATGTCCGTGGGGACGGGTCGAGGCGGAGGGTGTACATGCCGTTCTGGCGAGCTCTGCGCATACGAGTGGATCCCGATAGATCGGTGAGTGTGCGACTCTTTTCCATCTTGGCATCTTTTACGCATTTTTCTCTTTTTGTTGTTGAGTATAAGCTGTATTGCTTTGAGCGTTTCCTTGGCGCTTGTTGGTGCGAGTCAGGGAGAGCCTATGATATGCTGACTCGCCGTTATGTGGCAATGAGGTCGTTTGCGAAGAAGATGGCTTCGAAGATATCTTGCCGGTCTTCGCGACGCGTGCCGGCGTACGAGCCTATGCCTTCGAGGCATTCTGTAGACGTTCCTCCGCCTAGAGCCGAGCCGGAGCCGCAGCAGGAGGGGCCTTCGAGGGGGCGGCATAGCATGGATGCCGGGACGTCTTCAGGAGCTCCGGGGCAGCAGCCCTTTTATCAGTTCTTCCCTCCTCAGGATGCACAGGGCGAGGGTCCGTCAAAGCCTTCCTTCTTTGATCCTTTCGCCGGATTTGATCCTTCAGATTACTTTGAGTGGCAGCCTCCGGCGGGGGCTCGGTACTCTGATGACGAGGATGTGGCGGGCGAGTTCACAGGGATGCCCGACTTCTCTCTGGAGGACCTCGGCGAGGATGATGATGATGCTGAAGAGTTGGATTAGGGTCCATTTGCTTTCCCTCTTTCCATATCTTCTCTTTTTTTTTGTTTAGCAACAGACATTTGATATTCCTGTAATAAAACACTCATATTTGCACGGCAAACAACATTTTATTTTAAGATGTAATGTCATTTTTGTGATTCCCGGGATTTGTCCTAGAAATGGTTGCTATTATTATTTTTTATTTTGTGTATGCCACGTGAGCTGAGAGTGCGTTTGTGGGTAGTGTATGTTGGTCGGGAATGGCTTTGGCCAGTGTTTGGGCAGTTTGGAGCAAGGTCCTGCTGAGGACAGTGGTTGTTGTACTGTTTGCTGGGGAAATGGGTTCTGTTTGCAAGGAGGTCCGTACGGACGTACTTAGCATGCAAAGAGGTCCGTACGGACCAACCTTGCTTTTGGGAAGGACATAAATGCTTTCCAGTGTCTGGTTCTTCCCCATTTCCCATTTGCAGCCATTTTCAAGCTTTCTTCCCCATTTTCTCTAGGAACCTCCATTTTTGCCATGGATTCTTCGTACGTCCCTAGAATTTTGCTGAGGCTTTCGCAGGAGAGGCAAGCACACTTCCTTGAGCAGCTGAAAATGTGGATGCGGCGCCGTATGAGGCATCAGAGACGGGTTTTCGAGGTAAGGTTTCGTCTTTGCTCGATTTGGTCTTTTAAGGAGCTGGTTCCCGATTGGGATTTGTTGCGGGGCTGCCGCGAAGTTGCAGGATGTTAGGAGGCATGTGTCTTGTTTCTCCTACAATGAAATGGTGCCCACTTTTGAGGATTTTCGGGCTTTGATTGGAGGGCCAGGAGGTGGAGGCCATCTCGCTTCCTTTGATTGGTGGTGCTGCGGTGAGCGTGAAGCTTGCGAGCTTTCTTCGTACTTCGTTGGAAGAAGTGCGGGGCATGATCCTTGATTCGGGTCATATCGACATTTACGAGCTGCCGGAGCGGTTCATGGGCGATGATGAGAGTGACGTCTCTGGAACGCATTTGCCTTGTGCGTGATGGCGACGCTTTTCTGAGTCGGCTCCCTTGGCATTTGCGATGGCGCTTTGCTAGATGTGGTAGGAGACGCTTGAGTTTGGAGAGGATATTGTCCCGTTGGTCTTTGGGGAGACTCTTCATGGTATCGACCGTCGCGGCCCAGGGGATCGGTTCATGAGAGGGAAGCCCCGCTTTGCTCACCTTGTGGCTGCGAGAGAGACTCCGAGGCCATGCCGAGGCTCCGACGTCGTTGCCCGTGGTCATTTGCTCGGCGACCTCTTGTGTTGGATATGGATCGAGTCACTTTGGGAGAGATGGATGGCACATCTTGGTACGCATCGAATCATTGGTGGGTTCCGCTGGAGGATTGAGACTAGGAGGATCTTGCAGGAAGGGTCCTACGTTGTCGAGTTCCGGTTTGTCTTGGTCCTCCTTCTATATTCCGTCGCTTGTTTCCGACGGTTTGGGATGAAGCGAGGAGCCTTTGTTGGGTGCAGGATGACCTTGCCTACTTTGCGGAGGTAGTTCCTCTTTGTATGGCGGCTTCGAGGTGCCTTCTTGCATTTTACGAGGGTATGGAAGTATTCCGCTTTCCCTCTGTGGTACTCCTTAGACGTCGGGGAGCGTCGTATTGACGACTCGGTACCTGGCTTTGGTATGAGCGGCGTGTTGGGAAGTCCCAAGTGGTCTTGGAGAGCAAGCGTGTAGCGATTACGGGACCCGATTGCCGTAGTAGCTATTGCCTTAGGAGTTCCGAAGCACGGGTCGACCCTTTGGATGTGACGGGAGACACTTTTTTGACTACGAGACTAGAGTTGACCGGCCCGACGGGGAGAGGTCTTCTTTTGCGGGCTCGCGGGGAGGAGATCCGAGCCGAAGCACGGGCGAATGAAGCCACGAGAGCTCTTGGATTGTTTGACTCTACGGGGAGGACCCCGATCTCGGGCGAGAGACGCAGAGTTGGTTCACGTGGAGCGAAAGAAGACTCGCCGGGGACGAGGGAAGAAAGGAAAGAATGGCGAGGGGACAAGCGCAGATGGCGCGGAATGACCTCCTAGGTATCCATTCATTGCATTGCAAACACATTATTAGTTAAATGTATTAAGTTGTCTTTTAGCATGTTGTGAACTTGAGAGTAGACCGTGCTTGAACTCATCAAGAAATGTTGTAACCGTTAGTGATTTGTGATTTACTTTTAAAGCTTTGTCGAGACGCAAGATCTCTTGTTTGCCTTTGCTTTTGTTGTGCACTTTGTCGGCGTCCGTCCTTGGACTTTTTTGTTGCATTTGCGGACTTGAAGCAGTCTGGGCTATGACGGCAATCCCTTTTGCTTAGGCTTTATGCTTGGCTGAGAGGTTGAATGCTCCCTTGACAAGTCGTTTTGACGGTCTTTTCCACAGCTTTCTTGCATCTTGTTGGCGTCGGGCTCTTGACCTCTTTTTTGCAGCTTCTGCTTGAGCTTCTTTTTTTTATTTATTGTTTTTTTTTTTTTGTGAGCCCTTGCTCGAGCACTCTCTTTTTTTTTTTTGTGAGCCCTTGCTCGAGCTCCCCTTTTTTTTATTGTTTTTTTTTTGAAGCGCGTGAGGGCGAAGACAAGCCCCTGGCTTGGAAGCAGACATGAGTCGGTCGTTTGATCTTTGAGTGACCCTCGGATGTCCTTTGATGTTGCCGCCGTCGTTTGACTTGGTCAAGGTGGCCTGTTGGGGCGTGTTCTTGAAAAGTGCGTAGCTTGATGGAGGTCTTGATTGACATTCAAACTTTTGACTTTTTTGTGTATTTTTAGACCGGACCAATTAAGGTTGCCTACGTTCCCGGACTAGAGGGCTCGAGCTGCGTAGTTCGACACTACATGGAGTGCCAAGAGATGCCTGGTTGTTCTTCTTCGGGCGAAGTATCTGCGAAGTTTGCTTCCGTTATTTGGATTCATGAAGGGATTGCCGTCTAGGTCTGTCGGCTTCATGGCGCCTCGGAGAAGATCTTTTGAACCACGAAAGGGCCGATCCATGTTGGTTCCCACTTTCCCAGTGGGTTGGTTCGAGTGGGAGGCTTTTCTTTGAGTACAAGGTCGCCTTCACGATGTCTCGGGATTTGACTTTCTTGTCGAAAGCTCTAGCCATCCCGCTTTGATAGGCTCGGACGTGTTCCATGGCCTTTAGTCGTCGCTCGTCTAGCGAGCCAATTCGTCATGTCGGCCGGAGCCATTCGACTTCGTTGATGTCATTTTCCAGCGGCACTCGGAGTGAGGGAATTTCTAGCTCGATGGGAAGGGCTGCTTCTATCCCAGTATGTCGGGGCAAATGGGGTTTCTCCCGTGGCTATTCGGCGATGTGTGGTAGCCCCAAAGTGCAAGGTGCGGCTTCTCGGGCCAATCTCGTCCTCGGGTGGTCATTTTCGGATGATCCGTTCGAGGGTTTTGTTTGCTGCTTCCACGGCGCCGTTTGTTTGTGGTCGGTAGGGAGAAGATTTGTGGCGTGTGATCTTGAATTCAGCCGGCGATCTGTCGAATTCCCCTTCGAAGTGTGAACCATTGTACGATATGACCTCATTTGGGATGCCGTATCGGCGAGATGATGTTTTCCTTGAGGAAATGCGCGACCTTCTTGGAGGTGAGTACCTTGTAGGACTTGGCTTCGACCCATTTGGTGAAGTAGTCGATGGCTACTAAGATGAACTTCGTGGCCAGTTTTGCTACCTGGCGGAGCGATTTTCCCGATGACGTCAATTCCCCAAGTGGCCAATGGCCAAGGTGTAGTCATGCAGTAGAGATCGTGGGGAGGTAGATGATTGAGGTTGGAGAACCGTTGGCACTTGTCGCAGCTTCGGACAAAGTGGATGCAATCTGCCTCCATGGAGATCCAGTAGTAGCCCATCCTGAGAATGATTTGCATCAGGGCTCTGGCGTTCATGTGGGGACCGCAAGCCCCATTGTGGACTTCGTTCATGAACTTGCTTGCTTCTTCTTGGCTGATGCAGCGTAGGAGTGGCCCATGGTAGCGTTTTTTGTATAGCATGTCCCCGAGGATGATGAAGTGAGAGGCAAGGCGTTTTAGGGCCATGATGCTCTTGGTTTTGACCCCTCCTGTGTGTGGGTCTTCCTTGTTCATGAAGGTGGCTTCCTCGCTCTTGAGGTATTGGAAAATCTGGTGTGTGCTGGAAATGGCGTCGGACTTGCGTCTCTTTGGCTCTTCAGCAATCTTGCAAATCGTTGTGATTAAAACCTTCTCGGCAGCTTGGGCCCGGTTTTTCTCTCGTTTGACAACATGCTTAAATGTTTGCTTGATGCATTTATTTAATTAATGTGTTTTCCTTTTGTATAGATGAATTGTTATTAACTATTTTGATTAGTTAATATCATCATTTGTTAAAGATGCAATGAAATGATTTTTTAGGAAGGTCGGACCTTTTATTGAAAGCGTGAAGACTGTACATTGTTGATCAAAGATTCACAATCGTCGGGCGTAAAGCCGTCAAAAGACTCAAAAGATGTGAATACACAGACAACAAGACTCGAAGCTAGACTATAGGCGATGAGGGATTGGACCAGGCTTCATTACTCTCGGATGGCTGTAGCTCTAGAGGGAGTGGTGCTGGTTCGGGTGGCCAATCTTCCCTTGGCATGAGTCCCGGAAATTAGCTTGCATGCGGTTCGATTTCAAACCAGATCGCGGAGGTTTTTGGCTGCTCCCCTGATGATGTCCCTCCATTAGTGTTGCCACCAGTCCTTGGGGGTTTTTGATGATAGAAGTCGGCGAGGGCTACTTCTAGGAGGGCGAAGCATTCGGCGGTCGGAGTTGATTCTTGGCGATGTTGATCACTTTCATAGAATCTTGCCTCTTTATGCAGGATCTTTGCTTGGACGACGTTTACAATATCCGATTCGAGCAGACATGCTATATCTCCTTCCACGATTAAGCCTTGGAGGAGGTTGCGCCATTGTTCGTCAGGTCGGACACCGGAATGTTGAATTGAACTAGGCTGTGATGGTTTGTCCCCATAAGATCCGAGAGTGTCGGCTAGAGGGTTGTCTTGTGCGGGGGGATCGGTGATGAGCCGGTTGCAAGGGGTTTTGGCGAAGTAAGGGTCTACTCCTCGATCGATCTCCATTAGGGCACCCATCTCTTGATCCTCTCTCAAGCATTCTTCACGATCGCATATATCGAGTTGTCATCTGACCCATGAGTTCTTCAATTTCCGGCTCGTCGCGGCTTAGAGCGTGGATGTGAGGATCCACTTCGTAGCGGGACGGGGTAGGAGAATCATGCAGGGAAGAGTATTCGGTCATGTCGGGACCTTCTTACGGGTCATAGCTTGCGGCCAAGCACTTGCCATTGCTGCTTTGCTTCCGCGGATCACTTCGATCGCTCCATTGGCATTGATGAATTTCACGCATTGGTGAAGAGTAGATGATCTTGCTTTCATCTGATGTATCGAAGGTTGTCCCAATAAAGCGAGAGAAGGTTGGTTTGATTTCCACGACTTGGAACTCTACCGACTCCGGTTGTACGTCGGGTGGATCCTCAAATTGATGACTCCTACGATTGGTCGTGCGGTGGAATCGTAGGCTCGGATTACCCGGGAGGTGAAGGCCTTATCGAAGAACGGTCAATGCGGAGTCGTTTCGGTGTGCTCAAAGCGATGATGTTGGCTAACGGAGCTGTTATCAATCAAGACGTTTGGGAGGAAGAACATCTCTATTTTTATGAGGATGAGGAGGGCTTCGTTGTGCCGATTCTAACATATTGGCAAGTCATCGTCTGTGAAGGCTAAACCGCTTCCCGTGCTACCGTTGGACTCGAGTCTCTTAAGGGAACGTTCGATCCATCCATTTGTATGCCTTGGGTGGGGCAAAGATCGTAGGGAGACATTTGCCCTTGGGCGTTCTTGTCGGAATTCCCGGTCACGAGATCTCTTGACTTCGGTTTCACGCTCCCAGTCGTAGCGGGACGGCATGCCGACGGTTTCGGAAATTGCGGGGGTCTGCTCTCGCTTGGAGTTTCGTCAAAGGCTATTGAGTTTACCTGTCGTTCGGGAAATGGATTTCCGATGGTATTGGGACCACGAGGGCGTTCCAATTTTCCCTCCTCAATGAGCCCTGGACCACCCGCTTGAGCACGAAGCAATTGTCGGTGGTGTGGTCGGGGTAGTTGTGGAAGGCGCAGTGCTTGCTCATATCCATGTTGGGTTTGGGAGTCTTCGGTTGGAAATTCTCGAGTGGCTTGAGAAGATTTTGTTTCACCAAAGCTTCAAATACTTGACCCAAGGGCATTTCCAGGTTATCTAAATGCTGGAACTGTGGGAAGCAAGGGGGATTGTTATTCTTTGGGGCTGCTTGATCGCGGTTTACTTGAGCTCCGTTCCGAATGTAGTGCCTTGTTCCGGCCGCTTCCTTTCCTTTGAGTCGGGCGGGGAGTTGAAGTTGCCGGGGTTTGTTCGATAGCGGTAAGATGAGGCGGGGGTTGCACGTTGCCTTTTGAAGACTCGAGTCTTTTCAAACTTCGTCCCGGCGTTGACCATGGCACGGAGATCCGGATAGAAATGGTGGATGTTCAAGGTCCTCAAAGATGGCTTGAGGCAGGAATGGAAGATGTCCATCTGCTCTTCTTTGGAAAGTGGATCCATTATCTCGCTTAGCTTCCAGTTCCATCTTTTGTAGAACTCGCCCACTGGTTCGTCATCCTTTTGTTCGGTAGCTTGCAGGTCATGGCGGTTTGTTTCCCATTCAAGGTTGGCGCGGTACTTCTCCAGGAAGATTTCACTGATCTGATCCCACGTGGAGCGGTTTTCTGCCTTCACATTGAGGAACCACCTTAGTGCTGTGGATTTGAGGGAATGCCGAAAGTGATGCGCCATCCGTTGAGGGGTTGCCCCTTTGGCTCTCATTCCCAGGACGTAGGTGTCTATGTGGGTTTTTTGGGCATTCTGTCCCGTCAAACTTTTCCATTTCCGGCATCCTGAACTTTGGAGGAGAGGGACCACTTTGTTCGGATCGCAGGCGGGGAGGGAGTCCTTCCGAGAACTAGCTAGTTTGCCTTGCATGTCTTTCATTTGTTCGATAAGCCAAACCATGTGGGGATCAGCTGTCTGAGGTGGGTTACCGTTTTCAGGGACGGACACCGAAGATGGGGGTGGATTGGCTGATGGGATCGCCATTCGGGAGTCTTGGGGAGGTAGTTGAGTGTATACCAACCCATACCCTGGGGTGTTGAAGTTGAGGGCGTGATTGCCAGGTCCGCTAAGGGTTGTGTTTGGGAACTGGGGAAACAATTCGTTAGCCCCAATTGGCAGACTAGCAGGTGGCATGCGTGAGATATCAGGATATCCGCTTGGGATGCCTGTCCCTGGTAAGCATGGGGACTTTTGATTGTGATTGCGAGGCTCGTATAGAGGCAAAGGATTGAATCACGGGGATACCGAGATGCATTGGGATGCGGCGGAGCGGGCACGTATGTGTGCCGTTGGTACCGAGCTTGATGTGCGTGAGCCAGGAAACCGACCGTGCCTTGAGGCGGGCATGCCTGAGCCGCTTGGCCGATGCCCGAGGAGCTTTAAGCGAGAGCCGCTGCGTTGCCGGGTCTCGTAGCTTGGCGGGGCGGAACTTGCCGATAGCTTTGAGAGACCGGGAGCCGGTATGTCTTCGTCCTCTATGAGAACAAAGGTTCCATCGGGTTGGAGGAATGGCGCATTCCTCGAAGACGCAGGTGTCTACGATCCAGGCTTGATGTTCCTCTTGGCGCTTCTTGATGGTTTGAAGGCTCGCAGCACCACCTCCATTGTCTGGAGGTTCCTTAGTGGCGGGGTTCAGTTTCCCTCACTGTTATCTCTGTTGATCCCGTCATGGGGAGTATCGGACGGTGCGGGCCGTTAACTGGAAGGGCTATCGGACCTTGTGACCTCGATGCGAAAAGGCGGCTTCAGGATTCTCAACCACTCTCGGTTCGCCGGAGGGGTGACGGGCAAGGTTTAGACACAGGAATGGCCTAATGGGATAAAAGGGGAAAGCACACGTGGCATGCGGTTCCCGTTTCTTTTATTTATTTTTTTTTTTTTGTTGTTTTAATTTACTTAAAACGTGTTTTCTCGTAGTCCTAGGTAGGTTGGAAAAGATTGCTCTTCTTTTTCGCAACTATGCTAGATCTGGGTCGATGGAGACCATCTCGTGCGGCTATAAGCCCCTCGTTTTGCACCCGTATTTCGACATCCCGGGGTGGACAGCCCCAGGCGAGGGTCCTATAGTGCAAGCGGTTTCCACCGGCCTAAAAGAAAAATCGAACCTAAGGACCGAGCTCGTCATGTTCGTTTTGACGCGTTAGCCATATAAATAGTGAACCGAGCCGGCCACCGATTCAAGATCAGGTCAAGAGTTCGGCATGACCTCTCTTTACCTTGCTTGCGCAAGGGATCCGTGACGTTAGGCGTTGGCCGGGTCACATTGTCATGGCCGACGTATCAAAGGCGTGATGACATGGTGTCATGTGAGCATGGATGTATATCCGGGACGGAACATCGTGCAGGTGTAGCTTCGGAAATCAAGATCAGGTCAAGATTTTAGCATGACCTTTCATCGCTTTGCTTGCGCAAGGGATCTTGAGTTCCGAGCCTTGACTCGAAAAATGGCCGGCATGGTATATGTATCCAGGCCGTATGACATGACCGGGTAAAAACCAACCGAGTCCGGACAGAGTGTGACTCAAGACTCAAACGTGCGGGGTTGACGCTTGGCTAGGATGGGATGTTTGGAATGATCCCGTGCGCGTCCAAGAGGCCTAGGAAGACCTAACGGATCGCAACCGAGACCACTCCGGGTTGAGGGTTGTAGTGTGCAGTGTATCCGAGGCAGCGCGGTGCGTGTAGCGTGCGGTGTAACCGAAGCGACGGTGTGAAGTAGTGTGCGGTGTAACCGAGGCAAGAAGGCGCGAGTAGTGTGCGGTCTCTAAAATTCTTTTTCTTAGTAAAACAGAAGCTTTTGAAGAATTTTAAATGTATGCACAGATGTATATTGATGCATTTTTTTGTATTTTTATTTTTTTTGTAAAATAAAAACGAAGCACGTGCACACACACACAACAGTTAAAGGAAGGGGTAAAATGAAAGTTTGACCCTCATCATCGTTTTAAAAATCTTTTGTTTTGTTTAAAAAGATTTTAAAACAAAAATAGTTCCCCAGCGGAGTCGCCAACTGAAATAGCCCGGATCCGAGTAGGCTTCGCAGCCCCGGCATCTGGCAATCTTTCGCGTTGGCGGCGGTTGTCTCGCCGTTTTGCTTTCGCATTTGTAGAGTCGCCACGCCGTTTTTATTAAGCCCAAAACATTGAAAAAGGGCATCAGTTTAAAGATAATTTTAAACTGTTTTTGTGTGATGAGATTTTGAGTTCGGAGGTCAGATGACTCCTCGGGAAGAGAATATTAGAATATTAGAGCTCACCCGAGTCGCCTCGTAAAACGAGTCTTTCGGATACCCCTAATATCCTTTAAATGTTGTGTGTGTGTGTGTGCTTTTAAAAATGCATGCTGTATCGGATGTCTACATTGTATACTATGTATTGAAATGTATTGAAATAGTAACGGAAGGAAGCCTTACCAATGTTGGTTCGTGTCTGTCTTCCGCTGAGGAATAGTGTTTGAGGTCGGAGTAGCGTTCCGGTACTGATCGGGATTGCTTCGGGAGATGCCGGTTGTCTGCGGACAGAGTTTCGGCGTGAGTTGAGGTTGCAGGCTGCGTTCGGGCAGAGGTTCGGCGTGCGTGGGGATCGTCGGGATCACTCGGGCAGAGGTTCGGCGTGCGTTGGAATCGTCGGTTAGATTCGGGCAGAGTTTCGGCGTGGTTTGGGATCGCCGGTTTGACTCGAAAAGAGTCGGGACACCGTGGAAAGACCAGGCAAGGCCTCGGAGTACCACGAGGGGCCTCAGAGTACCTCGAGAGTGCCTCAGCGCAGCGCGGGAGCATCGCGGGAGCGCTCGGGGAGGCTTCGGAGCACCACGAGGGGGCTCGGAAGGCCTCGGAAGGATCCGAAAGGGGCCGGGAATGCCTCGAAAGGACTTAGAGGGGAAGCCAGAAGGCCTAGGGAGGAAGAGAGAAGTGGGAGGTGTCCGAAAATGAGGAGGGGGAGCCCTCTATTTATTGTGCCAGATTAGGTGCAAGAAGGTCCGTACGGACCTCCCTGGTAATCCAGTTTTTTGGTTTTCCTCGATTTGAGGGAATGATGAGGATTTCTGAGATGATTATGTCCCCTATGCAAAGAGGTCCGTACGGACCACCTCAGCATGCAAAGAGGTCCGTACGGACCAACCATGCATGAGGGTAATCATTTCTCCGGGATTTGAGGGAATCTCGTGGACTTTAAGCGTATTTTGCAATTATGATGCAAAGAGGTCCATACGGACTTCCATGCTTTTCCACATTTTATAATTGTGATGGCCAGCTAGTTCTCGTCGAGAGATTTCCAACTATATATGGCACGTCTCAATCGGAGTTCGTATGAAGGAGTTATGACCTCCGGAAGTTTGCTTGGATGGAGAGCGATCCAGATTGGGGTACTTACAGCTGGGGCTACTTACCAGCGGGCTACAACAGCCCTCATCCATGACATGATTCACAAGGAAATCGAAGTATATATCGACGACATGATCATCCACTCCAGAGGATCAGACATGCAGCACATGACAGATCTGAGAAAGTTCTTCAACAGACTCAGAAAACACTCCATGAGATTGAACCCTGCGAAGTGCACCTTTGGCGTCAAGCGCGGCAAGGTACTGGGGTACATGGTCACAGAAAGAGGTATCGAAGCCGATCCCAAGAAAATCAAGGCTATCATCGACATGAAGCCGCCTCAGACTTTGACAGAAGTGAAGAGCTTCATGGGAAGACTTCGGTACATCAGTCGCTTCATCAACCAGTTGACATCTCTCTACGAGCCCATGTTCAAACTGATGAAGAAGAATGCTGACATCAAATGGGACTCCGAGTGCCAAACAGCTTTCGAGAAAATCAAGACCTACTTGGTGAATCCCCCAGTGCCTTGCCACATGAAGACAAGCCACTACTCCCGTATCTCGATGCAATGACACGTCAATCGGAGCAATGCTGGCACAAGAACAAAAAGATTCCAAAGTTGAGCATGCAATCTACTTCGTAAGCCGGAAGCTTCAAGGAAGTGAACTCAGCTACTCAGCATTAGAGAAAACTTGTACCACCTTGGTATGGGTAGTCGGGAAACTGAAACACTACATGCAGTCACATTCGGTGCTCCTGGTCTCCAAAATGGACCGTCCGATATGTCTTTGACAAGCCATCCTGTCAATGCGACTTGCCAAGTGGTCATTCTTCCCGGCTGAGTTCGACATCAAGTACATGGTCGAGAAAATCAACAAAGGGCGAGTAATGGCGGATCGGTGGCCGACTCCCGATCGGTGAGCCCAAGGGTCACGATCCGCAGTTTCCGAATGACGGAATCTTTTCACTTGACAGCGCAAACCGCTGGCAACTCTTCTTCGATGGGGCAGCCAACAAGAAGGGAAATGGTATTGGAATGCTCCTTGTCGATCCCAAGGACGAGCACACTCCCATAGCCATCAAGCTGAATTTTGAAGCAACCAACAATGCAGCAGAATACGAAGCCTGTGCAGTCGGTCTAGAAGCCGCCCTCGAGCGCAACATTCGGAACTGGATGCATACGGAGACTCAGCATTGATCATCAATCAAGTGTCCAACAAATGGAAGACGGTAGATTCTGGCCTCCAGAAGTACCACACGTACATGGAGGAGCTCATTGCTTAGTTCAAGGACATCTCTTTTCATTATTTGCCAAGAGACAGGAACCGCTTCGCAGACGCCCTGGCAACCCTCGCCTCTCTTGTCGAAATTCCCGATGGGAAATTAGTAAAACCCCTCAGAATAGGCAGAAGGGAAACACCCGCCTATTGATGCGAGATCGAAATAAAAAAGGAAACGATCGACGAACCCTGGTACAATCAAATTTACCAGTACCTCCAAAACGGAGAAGCTTCCTTCGCAAATGAAGATGGAAAATACAAAGAAGGGATCAAAGCCAAAAACATGATGGCATTAAAATGCCTGGCATCCCATTTCGTCATTCTGGGGGTATGTTGTACAAGAAGCGCCACCAAGGGCCACTCCTTCGGTGTGTAAACAAAGAAAAAGCCAGCGAGCTAATGAACGAAGTTCACAACGGAACCTGCGGTCCGCACATGAACTCCCGAGCATTGACACAGATCATCCTCCATATGGGATACTACTGGATATCAATGGAAACAGACTGCATCCAGTTCGTCCGAAGCTGCGACAAATGTCAACGGTTCTCCAACCTCAATCACATCCCTCCTCATGAACTCTATTGCATGACTACGCCATGGCCTTTCGCCACATGGGGAATCGACGTCATCGGTAAGATCACTCCACCAGGGAGCAATGGTCACGAGTTCATTCTAGTCGCAATCGACTACTTCACCAAATGGGTAGAAGCCAGATCGTACAAGGTACTGAATTCTAAGAAGGTGGCCGAGTTCATCCGAGAAAACATCATATGCCGATACGGAGTGCCCAACGAGATCATCCGACAATGGGACCCACTTCAAAGGAGATTGTGACCAACTGCTGACCGAGTTCAGAGTCACGCGTCACAAGTCTTCTCCTTACAGACCACAAACCAATGGTGCAGTAGAGGCAGCCAACAAGACTCTCGCCATGATAATCAGGAAGATGACCACCAGAGGTCGGGACTGGCCCAAAAAGCTACATCTAGCCCTCTGGGGATACAGAACATCAGTCAGAACCGCTACAGGGGAGACTCCGTTCGCGCTTACCTACGGAATGGAAGCGATGTTACCTGTGGAATTGGAAATTCCATCCCTCCGAGTCCTCTTGGAAAATGGGATCAATGAAGTCGAATGGCTACAGAGCCGTCACGACGAACTTGCTCTACTCGATGAGCGCAAATTGAAAGCCATGGAACACACTCGAGCCTACCAAAGCAGAATGGCCCGAGCATTCGACAAGAAAGTCAAGATCCGAGACATCAGAGAAGGCAACTTGGTGCTAAAGGAAAAGCCTCCTACGCAGACCAATCCCCTCGGAAAGTGGGAGCCTACCTGGATAGGACCGTTCGTGGTACAAAGAATCTTCTCCGGAGGAGCCATGAAGCTAGCAGACTTGGACGGGAACCCTTTCGTTAACCCCGTGAACGGAAGCAAGCTCCGCAGATACTTCGTTTGAGGAAGAGCACGAGTCAACTCTCCTTCCCCATACACCGTCCCTTCAGTAAAATTAAAGTGCTAAAAGAGTAATACCCAACTGGATACATTCCCGCTAATGATCCAGGTAAAAAATAGGGTCGCACTTCTTTTGTCTTTATTTTTCTCAAATTCACCTAAATTGTCGAACTACGGTGACCTGAGCCCCTTAGTCCAATTGTAAAAAGGGGAACGTAGGCAGCCATCATTGGTTCGGTCTAAAAAACAAAAAAAAAATACATCAAGCATCAATTGCTTGTGTTTCGAAAAACTCTTTTCATTTAACCTACAAATTCATGACGGTTAAAACAATCTTTGATGAGTTCAAGCACGGTCAACTCTTGACTCGCTACACGCTAGCAAAACTACAATAAAACATTAATCAGTTAATGTGTCTGCAATGACAATGGGTGGATACTCTGGACAGCAAGGTCAACCTAGTTTCCCGAACTTGGTCCTTCATCCTTCTTCCCCTTCCCCTTTCCGCGGCAAGTGTTCTTCACCTTCACAGGGAATACTCCGGTAGTCCTTCTACCTGGCTCAGGGACCCTTCCCGACGCCTCCGTCAAACCTGTAGCTGTCAACGCAGCCCTTTCCCTAGCTCTGTCTCGAGCTGCCTCGCTTCGAGCCATCATAACCGTGCTTTGATTGGCCTCCCGATCAGCATTGGCCTCATAGTCAGCCATGTCATTCCCAGTACGATCCCCAGGATTAGCTCTCGCTTCGGTCCTCCTCAAGGTCGAGCTGTCAAGGTGTCCAGCACCCAACAGCTCACTCCGTCTCCACAAGATAGACATCTGTGTCTCCCCTATACACTCTTCATACCAGTTCAGATACTGCATAGACAGAACAGTGCCCCCTCTCCGGTGAAAGAGAACCCTGGCAGGAAAGGACGTGTATTGCCACCACCGTGTGAGCAGCAATAGCGTCGAAGGATCTTCCATCAGCAGAGATCCCACCTCGAAGGTAGCAGCATAACTCAAGCCCGTCAATGGCACCTGCTCCAGCCCGTACTGTCGCAGAACCAATGATGGAATGTAGAAAGACGTCTGAGACAGCCCCGGCACTCTGAATCCAATAGACCCTCCTGAGCGGTCTGACAAGTCTGTAACTTCTAATGGGGAACCCACCATCGCAAGTGATGCGTGCAGAGTCTGGCCATCCAGAGCTCCAGCTCAGCCTGATTGCCCCCTATCACCAGAGGACGTCGAGAGAAGGACCAAGCGTCACAAGACATTGGCACCTCAGGCATCATCTGCAGTCTCTCCCTCAACCACATGGTAAGCATAGCGGGACTCCCTCCCCACATGTATCGGCTACCGATTGCCATCCGACCTATGCCCAGGAACGTCTCGCCCAAGACCAACGGCATGATGTCTCCCCCACTCCGGCACTGCCTCACCAAGTCCAGTACACTGTGATGGCACACTCCCAGGGACGTGAACGTGAACAGAGTAGCGATCGCGCACAGAGCAAACGCGTCCCACGCAAAGACGCTTCCCTCAGCTCCGGCAAATCTATCGGGCAGTCCCGAAATGTCGACATAATCAGTGTTCAATATCAGCATCCCGTATGCTTCTCCAGCCGAGATACCAAGCAAAGACACTAGCTTCTCAACAGTGGCCATGCCACCAGCATACGGAAGAACTAGCTGTTCTGTCTCAGGTCCTCCCAGAATGGCCCAGAAATCTTCAAATGTAGGAGCGATTTCGTTGTACGAAAAGCTGTACACATTCCTCCGTACATCCCAGAACCGAGACGTGGCTCTCAAAAGATCCCAATCTGGCATGAGCTCCTTCAAAGCCCAAACATATTTCATCCCGTAACAGCCTTCGAAAAACCCTTTGTTCTGCCTCGTGTGGTTCCGTACCAACGACTGAAAGTTTTCCAAGTATCGCTCTTGCATCCGAGACGATAGCTTAGGAAAGGGAGCCATGAAAGAAAGTGAAGGAAACCTTGGGAATTTGAGAGAATTCAGCTAACTGATCAGAGGTGAATGCGCAGTTCTTAACAAATTGCAAAGATGAAACTGCAATTTAAAAGACTCTAGAAATTCACTCTCAGTCCGGCCGGACTCCCCCTTGATTGACTGGTCAACTCTGCGGCCATTGCTCCTAAATTGGAAGCAATTCCAAACAATGCCCTGTTCATGCCTTATGAATCTGCGTGCTGCCCCTGGTTTCATTTAACCAATGTCAATATCCCTTCCGCCCCGGGCTCGTGCAACAGTGTAAATAATTAATAATCAGTGCATATAGACTTAAATTTTGACCCGTTCAATTTTTAATGCATGTTCCATTTTATTTATTTTTGATTAACCTACTTGCTTATTTGCCGAAAATAAAAAGAAGGTGATCACAGAATAGATGCGCGAAGTACAGGTTCCGCCCCACGGGCGCCTTTTCAAATACAGTTCAAGTCAAATCGTTCCAGACGATACATACATTTTGTCTAAAAGAAAGCAATAAAAAGGAGGACTACTCCGAGTCCTGCTCATCATCCGAGCACTCGACGCACTGCTCCGCAGCTGTCGGATCCGTCGCAAACAAGAAGTCGCCGAATTCCTCCAGGCGGGAATACGCGAAAGGCCTCCTCTGCGCCTGCGAACTCGAAGACTTTGCCCTCTGGTACCCCGAGTGCGAAGGAGGATGAGCTCCAAACCCAGTCGTTCCGCCCGCGAACTGGCCGAATCCCTGTGCAAAGTCCTCTCCACCAGCCGTGGGAGCAGATGAACCTCTCGGCCTAGACGGCCTCGGCTCACGAACATCCACGCTCCTCCGGGAACTGCACTTCATAAACTCCACGAGCCTCCTAGCGTAGGCGGTCCACCCGTCCACCAGTCTCATAGCCTCGTTGTACGTGCAGCCAGACACCTGCTAACCAGGAAAGTCATCAAAAGACGAGCAGAAAGTACAGATGCAACATTTACAGAATGCTACTATCAAATGCATAAAATCAAAAGCACTCACCGAAGTGTTAGGGTCCACCCTATACTGAGGTCTCGGCTCCTCCAGAATCGGGATCACCAGTCGCCTCCGCGAACCATCCAGCCCCTCGTACGCCAGCCTAGCGCGTGGGAGCGGGAGATCGCGGGGATATCCAGGGCCCTCGCCCTCCCTGTGCTGCACCTGTGGGCTCCTCAGCCTCATCCTCAAGAAAGTCTTATAGTCGGTCCCCGTTATGACGTACTCGGTATAGAACACGCCCTGTCTATACCTCTCCAATTCCTCCATCGGCATCAACAGAGGATGCTGCATGCGCAGAGGCGGATCCACCGGCACCATCGGAAGTGACCTCGGGCCATGCTGACGGGTCACCCTCTCCCCCAGATACATAGCATCGCAGTGAAGTCCCACCAGAAAGATTCCTTGCCACTTTGGCCCCTCAATTTTTGGCAGTTTCAATTTTACCCCTTTTGGCCCCCAAAAGTGTAAAATTTCCCCCCAGTTAGACATTTCTAACATCCCATCCCCCGAGGATAAATTCCCAGTTAGTTTTCACTAACGCTAGTCTCCAGACGTTAAATTCTCAGTCAGTTTTTACTAACGCTCGTCTCCAGACGTTAAATTCCCAGTTAGTCCTCACTAACGCTCGTCTCCAGACGTTAAATTCCCAGTTAGTCCTCACTAACGCTCGTCTCCAGACGTTAAATTTCCCGTTAGCTCTCACTAACGTTTCGTCTCCAGACGTTAAATTCCCAGTTAGTTTTCACTAACGTTCGTCTCCAGATGTTAAATTCTCAGTTAGTTTTCACTAACGCTCGTCTCTAGACGTTAAATTCCCAGTTAGTTTTCACTAACGCTCATCTCCAGACGTTAAATTCCCAGTTAGTCCTCACTAATGCTCGTCTCCAGACGTTAAATTCCCAGTTAGACCTCACTAACCCTCGTCTCCAGACATTAAATTCCCAGTTAGTTTTCACTAACGCTCGTCTCCAGACGTTAAATTCCCAGTTAGTCCTCACTAACGCTCGTCTCCAGACGTTAAATTCCCAGTTAGTCCTCACTAACGCCCATCTCCAGACGTTAAATTCAATTCCCAGTCGACGTTTGACGTTCAAACGCTCAATCAGGTCTCCGAACATTCAAGTAACAATCCCGTCTCCAGACGTTAAATTCAATTCCCAGTCGATGTTTGACGTTCAAACGCTCAATCAGGATTCCGGACATTCAAGTTACAATCCCGTCTCCAGACGTTAAATTCAATTCCTAGTTGACGTTTGACGTTCAAACGCTCAATCATTTCTCCGGACATTCCAGTTACATTTCCGTCTCCCGACGTTAAAATTCCTGTGGTTTTCACCATCGTTCACTTCCCCGGCCGCCAGTCGTAAGCCTGATCGGCCCACCTCAGCGGCCATCAAGGTAAGCCCGCACAACAATCCCTCTTCGGCCAGCCGTAAGCCCGAACACTCCTCCCCAGCAGGATCCTAAGACCATCCGTCTACGGAAGAAACGTCAATCAACCCCTTTAGTTCCTAACTAACCCCGTCAGAATTTGGGACACTCTTCCCCAGTGATGTGTCAGTCTCTCCCGAGACCACATCCCGTTCCTAACCCCGTAGTTAGAATGTCAATCCTTTCGTGCTGTTAATAACGCCAGTTTATCACAACCGTTCCCATCATTTGTCACCCCTATCCCCAGCAGGATAAACCTGGCCGTCATCGTAAGCCCAGCATCCAAGGCACGAACGCCTTCATCTCAGGATAAACGTATGATCCTCGCAACTCCGATTTGAGGCGCCACACGCCCTCGTAAGTATCAGCAACTCCGGTTTGAGGCGCCACACTCCCTCACAAGTATCAGCAACTCCGGTTTGAGGCGCCACACTCCCTCGCAAGTATCAACAACTCCGGTTTGAGGCGCCACACGCCCTCGCAAGTATCAGTAACTCCGGTTTGAGGCGCCACACGCCCTCGTATGTTCAGCAACTCCGGTTTGAGGTACCACACGCCCTCGTCAGTATCCTCGCAACTCCGGTCTGAGGCGCCACACGCCCTCGAAGGTTTCAGAAGTCCCAGGTTCAGACGCCTCCCAATAGTCTCCATTCAGGTTTCGGTACCTTGTAATGGTCTCCAATCAGGTTTAGACGCCTCCCAACAGTCTCTCTCAGGTCAAGGTCCCCATGCGCGGCCCTTGCACCTATGAACTACGATCGGCTTGATTCCCGCTCGGAATACGTAGAAATCCTTTCGCTAAGGGTCCAGCCAGCTAACCGCCCAGGTCTCTTTCAAAGTAAGGCATCCCGATTTGGATCCTTATCTTTTTCGACGACCCCACTTCCTTCGAAAGTGATGTCGCCGAGGGGATAACTGTAAGTACCCAAATCCGGATCTTCAAAATCCGTCAGAAAGTTAACCGAAATCCTTTAACTGGCCCGCTCCAGGTTAACCGGAACTCGTTAAGCTCCCCGTTGCCATGCCAACGAGACGTCCCGGGACTGCCCCATGCATCCCAACGTCGAAACGTACTTGACACACTTCATCGCACGTAAAAGTACGGCTTTCCCTGAAAAACGCACTTTCCGGCACTTTCCGGGGGCATTTCGGACATTATCCAGACTGTTATTTAAAAAACGGATAAAACCGGGACCCGGGAACGAACTCCCACACATCTGGTGACTCACAGGGCACGTGGCAAGCATGCCACCTCCCTCTAGTCACCCTACAATCAGAAATCAAGGAGAAAAGACTAAAATACCCCTGGTATACAGTCTAAGTCCGACCGGACTCCCTCTGCAGATTTTCAGATATTGCCAGCAAGCCCCTCCAATTTCCAAAGTTTCATAAAACCCCCTGGTTTCAGTCTAAGTTCGGCCGGACTCCTACTGAATTTTCACCTATAAATAGAGAGGCTATCAAAGCCAAAAAGGAGGAACATTTTCACTCTCAAAAATCACTCTACCCCACGGCCCAAGCCAGTTTCACCCCCTCCCAAGCTCCCATTTGCCTCGATTCGCATGAAACTTCCGTATTTCGATCAAATACGCCCCTCGCCACTCTGAAACACCGTTCAAAACCACTTTCCGTATCTCGTATACACCCCCGAGCCAAAGGAGTCGACCCTAGCCATATGTATAACTCCCTCTCTCTAATCTCATGTTTCGTCTCGGTTTACGCGCCAGTCGCTACAACCGTTTTGAACAACATTATCGAAATGTAGATGCCTCCGTCTAACGGGGTCCAATACGTTTTAGCCCCTCGATCCTCTTCTCTTCCCGTAAGAGAAGTAATCACGGGTTAAAACGGCGTTCTGACCCCGTTCCGTTTACTTTTATGTCATTTACCATTCCGGATCGATCTATCCGTCGATCGTCATTTACTTTTCTGTCATTTACAATTCCGGACCATTTGATGCGTCGAACGTCATTTACAACTCGAAGCCGTTTTGGCTCATCGATCGTCATTTACAATTCCGAGCCGTTTTGGCTTGTCGATCGTCATTTATGATTCCGGATCGTTTGATTCCGTTGATACCGCATTTAAATACTGTCATTTACAAAGTCCGACCCGTTTGGATCGTGATAGTATTTACTTTTCAAAGTCCGAGTCGCAACCCGATTCGTTGATCGCATGTCATTTAATACGCTTTTTCCCGTAAAAATCGTTTACAATGTAATGGCCGGTTCAAAACCGGAGTTCGTCCTTCGAACTCTCTTTCAAAACGCGCGAAATGACGTCTGGAATCCAAACGCTCATCTTCAAACTAAAAGCCGCCGTTTGACACTCAAAATCATTTAATACGCTTTTTCCCGTAAAAATCGTTAACAATGACTCGCCCGGTTCAAAACCGGAGTTCGTCCTTCGAACTCTCTTTCAAAAAACTCAAAATCGACATTTGCCACGCAAACGCTCATTTCAAACTCAAAATCGATGTTTGCCACGCAAACGCTCATTTTCGTCTCAAAATCGACGTTTGTCATTCAAACGCTCGCCTTTCAAACAAAGTCACCTAATCAACGTTTGACATTCAAACCAAGATTAAGCTTGTCATTTAAGCCCCCATTTCAAAACACACACACACACATGCACACGTTTTCTAGAAAGGTAGAAAGACTCGTCATACGAGGCGTTTCGGGTGATCTCGTAATACTCTTCCCGAAACGTAATGTGACCTTCGAACCTAACAATCTCTGGTACTCAAAAAGCTTTTTACTCGTTTTTACTACCAATAAAAATGACTCCCCGTTTTCAAAGCCTTTTCCTAAGTTTTTGCTACCAATAAAAACGACACCATTTTCACTAAAGTCGTTTCTCAACGTTTGGGCTCAAAATACAAAAACCGCATGGCGACTCCACATTCCTTCCCGAAAAGCGAGGTATCAGACACCAACACCCCGTGAAAGACAACCACGCCTTTCGCCTCCGCCAGAAATCCCGGGTAATTTCACAACAAAAAACTTGTCTCAAAAGCAATTAGAACCCTTCCTGAGCGTTTTAATATAAAAGTTTCATCTATTGAAGAGGCTCACAATCTTTCAACTATGGATATCAATTATTTAATGAGTATTTTGAAAAACTTTGGGTTAAATCTCCTAGATCAAAGTGAAGCATCCAAGGGGAAAATGTTGTTTTGAAAACTCAAACCTCGAGTTCTTTGAAAATGAAGATGAGGTTTTTGAAGGAATTGATGAGAATGCTAGTGTTGCTTTACTTGCTAGAAAATAAAATTATATGGTTAGAAAGTATAACAATGAAAAAATGCAGGTGAAAGCAAAGGAGAAGCAAACCAAGGTTTATGATTCGATGCCAAAGAGGACCTTCCCATCTAACCCAAAGTCTAACCCAAGAAGAGCATCTTCAGATCAGTTAAGGTTTGATCCGAAACACATTGAATCCATTCAATGTCATGCATGCTAGGGTTGGGGTCACTATTCCAATGAGTGTGCAAATACTCTAAGGAAGAGAGGAAAGAACCTATGGGTTTCTCTCAGTGATGATGAGGATGAAGGACCATCTTAGGAGGAAGAATCTGATCAAACAACCATGTTTGTCACAGTAAGTGACACGGACAAGGATAGTGTTACCCAAGGTGTTATCCAGTCTGAGATAACATATGTAATCACACCCGACAGGTATAATGAATTATGTGATAATAATGATGTTTGTTTTCTTGGTTCTTCTAACCCTGATACAGGAAGTACACAAGAGGATGAGCACAGCAAAGATGACCTCATTTCTGGATTAAAAGATCTTTATGAGGAATTTCTCGTTGAATGGAAGAAAGAGAACAATTTGGTTAAGTCCTTAACCAAGAAGAATGAAGGACTCCAGGCCTATGTGACTCATATGGAGATACAAGAAACCAAGAGAGAAGTCGAGCTTGAAAGAGTCAAAGGCAAATTGACTCTAGCTGAAACCACCCTGAAGAAGCTCAACACCGGATCTACCAAATTGGATGAGATCTTGAACTTGAGTACACCTCTCAAAGCAGGTATTGGTTTCCAAGAATCTTTTAATAGTATTATTTCTACTTTGTCTAGGAATGATAATGAGAATTGGTTTGTTAAGGAATGTTTTTTTGACAAAGATTCTTCTTCAAAAACACCATGTGACAAAGGAAAGGTGTGTCAATATTGTTACACACCTAGACATTTTAAAAATAAATACCATATTGTTTCTAAAAAACTGTCCAGTCCCTTGGTGTTACCCAAGGTGTTGCCCAGCTCACAGTATAACACACCCAGTCAGAATGGTAAAAACACAAAAAAGGTGTGGAAACCAAAAGCTAATCTGAGATGTGATGTTGTTTACACTGCTTTAAAAACAAATATAGAAGGTTCTTGGTATTTTGATAGTGGGTGTTCATGTCATATGACTGTTGGGTTTTGGGGTTACAAACGCAGCGGAAGATTTTATTTTAACATCAAAACCCTAGCCCTAGAATCCGTTTAGCATGAAGAGATTAGAAATTAATATGAGATAGAATTTACATACCTTAATTGCGATGAGGATTAACAAAGTAGATCACAAAATTCAAGTCTAAAATTTTGATGTCGAAACGGATCTTCTTCTTCTACCTTGTTCAAACCTTGTGATGAATCAACAAACGGAGGCTTCAAGCTCTTGGTGATTAACCTATCACCCTCTATCGGTAATCCACACACGAACAAATCCAAGAACACCTTCTTGATGGATTGCTAGATGATCCTCTTGATTATTGAATCAATATTCAATAATCAAAGCCAAAACAATGGAATAATTGAGACTTTTGATTCAAAATAAAAATCAAAAATCTAGAGTTTCAAAAAACCTTGTATTATGATGTGAGAGATTGGAAAAATATGGCTGCAAGGCTGTATTTATATCACATATAAATCCCCTAACAATTAGGGTAGAAACCTAGCAAAAGACCAATTCCTTCCTAGCCAAGGAAAACTGTACGGACACGAAATTTGGTCGTGGCACGAGTCGTGCCATTTGGCACGAGTCGTGCCATTTGGCACGAGTCGTGCCATTTGGCACGAGTCGTGCCATTTGGCACGAGTCGTGCCATTTGGCACGAGTCGTTCCCTTTGCAAATCACTCGTGCTCACGAGTCGTTCCTTGAGCCCCAACTCGTTCTGATCAATGGGAGATAAAAACCAAGTCGTGTCTCAACCTTGATCACGAGTCGTTTTCCATGGCACGAGTCGTGACCCAGGGCACGAGTCGTGCTCCTGGTCACGAGTCGTGCCAGAACCCAAAATTTCAATTTTCAGCTCGAATCAAATTCGTCCTTTTGTGTGTGACCCTTTAGGAATTATATTTTATGTTGGCAGTGAGTTGAAACATCAACCTCACAAGACATAAGTGACTTCTAGCAAATCATTATGTCCACCCAATTAAATATAACATCAAAGCTTGATTCCTTAATAGATCCAACGTTATAATCCCATTGTTCACGATGTCCAATTGAACATGAGTCATGTTCTAGGTCAACTCAGTTCGTTCAATGCTTTCTCGATTCCGAATATGTTGATAATGCAAATACATTTGATCTCTATCAAATCATTTGAGTGCGGCCACACATTTCATCAACATCATTCATCGAGGGGCCCAAGCAAACATCTCTCTTCATAAGAGGAACAAATCCAGTCTTGACTTATCATTCTTCCCTACATGATTCTAATCGTGCTAACATAGCCCTTATTGCTATCCGATTAAAGAGAGTGTTAGACTATATTAAACACGATCTTCGTCATGTGGAAGACGATGATAATCTCAGGTGTAAGGATTCAATAACACGACTATCATGAGATTTATTCATGACACATATGACTATTGACCATGTCATAAATCTCATAAGAAGGTCATGTCCAATACTTGTTCTCTAGCAAGTATCCATAAGTGTAGTGTGCATCACATGCATATAATCATCATCATGATTATCCACTACCAACTTATACTAGTTGTTCTCAACAAATAGGGACGCAGTTCAATATTATAAACATGCAAACATATAATGAACGAAATAATACTTTCTCTATAATAAATGATAAAGATGATTACATAGTGGTTTAGATAATAAGTCAAATATAACTAAATGCCTACAACACTACACCAACAATCTCTCATTTGCACTAGGCTCCATCTATGTATCTAATACCCATGGACCTACCATGGCCATCATTCTTCGCTTGTGCGAGGGGCTTTGTAAGAGGATCCCCAATGTTATCATCGGTTGATACTTTGCATATCTTAACGTCCCTCCGATCAATGAACTCTCGAATGAGATGGAAACGTCTAAGTATGTGTTTGGATCTCTGGTGTGACCTTGGTTCCTTTGCTTGCACAATGGCACCATTGTTGTCACAATAAAGTTCCAACGGATTAGTGATACTTGGAACAACTTCCAAGTCACTAACGAACTTCTTGATCCAAACTGCCTCCTTAGCTGCATCGAATGCCGCTATATATTCGGCCTCAGTAGTAGAATCGACAATAGTACTCTGCTTGGAACTCTTCCAACATATCGCACCTCCGTTAAGCATAAACACAAATCCCGACTGCGATCGGAAATCATCTTTGTCGGTTTGGAAGTTTGCATCTGTGTAACCTCTTACAACAAGATCTTCTTCCATCCCTCCAAATACCAAGAACACATCCTTAGTCCTTCGTAAGTACTTTAGGATTGACTTGACTGCCATCCAATGGTTCTCACCCGGATCAGATTGATAACGACTTGTCATGCTCAAAGCATATGAGACGTCAGGTCTAGTACAAATCATAGCGTACATGATAGAACCAATAGCTGAAGCATATGGAATATCATTCATCCTCTTTCGTTCATCAGTTGTCTTAGGACACTGAGTCTTACTAAGAGTAACACCATGACCCAATGGCAAGTTTCCTCTCTTAGAATTTTCCATTTTGAATCTTCTAAGAACCTTGTCAATGTAGGTACTTTGACTCAAACCAATGATCCTCTTAAATCTATCTCTATAGATCTTGATACCAAGGATGTAAGCGGCTTCGCCCATATCTTTCATTGAGAAACACTTCCCTAACCAAGACTTGACAGTCTCAAGCACAGGAATGTCATTTCCAATGAGTAAGATATCATCGACATACAACAAGAAAAATAGCACAACACTCCCACTGAATTTCATGTATACACAAGGTTCATCTTTGTTCTTGATAAAACCAAACTCTTTTATTTTCTCATCGAACCGAAGATTTCAACTCCTAGAAGCTTGCTTCAATCCATAAATGGATCTTTGCAACTTGCACACCTAACTAGAATTTTGTGGATCTACAAAACCTTCGGGTTATGTCATATACACATCCTCTAGCAGTTTTCCGTTAAGGAAAGCGGTTTTGACATCCATTTGCCATATCTCATAGTCATAATATGCGGCTATGGCAATCAAAATTCTAACAGACTTAAGCATGGCAACAGGCAAGAAGGTTTCATCATAGTCTACACCATGAGTTTGCCTATATCCCTTTGCTACAAGCCTAGCCTTATAAGTATGCACCTTCCCATCCATGTCAGTCTTCTTCTTGAAGACCCACTTGCACCCTATAGTTTTTACACCTTCAGGTGGCTCAATCAAGTTCCAAACTTTATTATCCGACATGGATTGCAACTCGGACTTCATGGCTTCTAGCCATTTATCCGAATCGGGATCGGACATTGCCTCTTGATAGGAAGTAGGTTCGTCATTCTTAATGACTTCCACTTCATTACTTTCCGACACGAGAAATCCATATCTCTCGGGTGCAAATCGTAACCTATCCAATCTACGATGGACTTGTGGATCTTGAACCGGTTCCACAATTTCTTGTCGAGTTGGTTCAGTCTCTACTATCGGTTCCATGTTATTTTCAGGTTCTTGAACTTCTTCAAGATCAATTTTACTCCCACTAGATGCTTTATTGAGAAACTGTTTCTCAAGAAAAGTACCATATTGAGCAACAAACACTTTGTTCTCAGCACGGTTGTAAAAGTAATACCCTTTGATTTCCTTAGGGTAACCAACGAAAATAACCTTGTCAGATTTAGGTGCTAACTTATCAGAGACAAGTCTCTTCACATAAGCTCTGCAACCCCAAATCTTCATGAAAGACAAATTAGGTTTTCTTCCATGCCACATCTCATGTGGGGTCTAAGGAGCCGATTTAGTAGGGACTCTGTTCAGTGTGAACGCAGCAGTCTCTAATGCATGTCCCCAAAAGGATATAGGAAGGTCTACTTAACTCATCATCGAACGAACCATATCTAATAAGGTTCTATTCCTCCTCTCAGAAACACCATTCCATTGTGGCATTCCGGGTGGAGTCAACTCTGAAACAATTCCACAGTTTTTGAGATGATTGTCAAACTCTTGGCTCAATTACACACCACCACGATCGGATCGAAGTGCTTTAATTGTTTTGCCAAGTTGATTTTGTACTTCATTTTGAAATGTTCTAAACATCTCAAACGATTCACTCTTTGACTTCATCAGATAGACATAGCCATATCTAGATAAGTCATCGGTGAATGTAATGAAATATCGAAATCCTCACCTAGCAATGCTGCTCATTGGTCCGCATACATCAGTACGTATTAATCCCAACAAGTCACTAGCCCTTTTCACTACTCTTAGTGTAGGGTGGTTTGGTCATTTTGCCCAATAAACAAGATTCGCATATCTCATATGATTCATAATCATGTGAGTCTAACATTCCATCTTTGTGGAGTTTAGAAATGCTTTTTTCGTTTATATGACCAAGCCGGAAATGCCACATGAATGAGTTGTTCACATTATTCAGTTTAGATTTCTTATCCACATGATAAACATTTTCAACACTATCTTGTTTCTCATCAACATCAAGAACATAAAGGCCATTAAATGAATTTGCAATACCATAAAGCATATCATTTAAATAAATATAAAACTTCTTATTCGAAATAAGAAAATTATACCCCTCATTATCCAAACAAGAAACAGAAATAATATTCCTACTCAAATCTGGAAGATAGTAACAATTGTTCAAAACAAGTACTAAGCCACTAGGTAATGTTACATCATATGTCCCTACGGCTAATGCAGCAACTCTTGCTCCATTCCCAACACGCAGGTCCACTTCACCTTGTTTAAGTAGCTTCCTATTTCTCAGTCCCTGCACATTTAAACAAATGTGAGATCCACATCCGGTATCTAATACTCATGAACTAGAAAGAGAAAGGAAAATATCTATCATATAGATACCTGAAGTAGTAGCAATCGCATTTCTCTTCTTCGCCTTTAGGCCTTCCTTGTAAGCCTTGCAGTTGCGCTTCCAATGTCCAACCTCTTGGCAATGGTAGCAAACCGCATCCTTTTGAGATACCTTGGGATCCTCTTTGGCATCGGCAACTTTTGCCTTAGGCTTAGCAACACTTGCCATACCTTTGCCATCTTTCTTGAACCCTTTACATTTGTTAACCATTAACACATTATCGGTCTTAGGCTTCTTGATATTCATCTCTGCGGTCTTAAGCATCACATGCAATTTCGAGTGATTCTTATCCATGCCAGTCATGTGATAGTGCATAATAAAATGACTATAACTTTCAGGCAATGAATTCAATATCAAATCCGTGGTGAGTTCCAAACTCAACGGATTTCCAAGCCTATCAAGACGCTCAATGTGACCCTTCATCTTAAGGACATGAGCTCCCACCGATTGCTCTTCTTGCATCTTGCATGCAGTTAGGGACTTAACCACATCATACCTCTCATTTCTTGCTTGCACTTGGAACATTTCCTTTAAGCGCTCAGCAAGATCAAATGCTGCATCTATGTGCTCAAGGTCCTTCTGAAGAGCCTTAGACATAGTGGCTTTCATAAGGCATGCGACATCCATAGAATCATCATTATGTTTCTTATGTGCATCCCTATCAGCCCTAGGAGCATTTGGAGCAGGTTGAGGTGGAATGGGTTCATTGAGAACGTACAGTTTCTTCTCTTGCTTCAGAACAATTCTGAGGCTTCTGATCCAATCAGAATAGTTTGTACCGTTCTCCTCAAGCTTGTCCTTCTCAAGGACAGATCGCAGTGACAAGGGTTGATTATTGTGTATAGCCATTCTACAATAAAATATGCAAACAATATAAACATATATCAATATCAACACATTTATCATCTAAGAGCAAATAATGTATTTAATAAATACTCCCACTAAATTATACACCTTTAAATACAAGTATGTATCATATAATCATAGTAGGCTAAGATCCATATTTCACTTGATTTTGTTTAACTGAGTCAATGCCCAAAATCATGCTATTTTAGGTAGAAACATCAATCATATCACTATATGACTCTTAGATCTTTTATGAGATTTCAATAGATATCATATATCAAAAGCATGTTTTAAATCTCATCTATGCCTTGGGTCAAATCTCATTTGAAAGCACCAATTAAATCAAAACCTTTTTCAAAAATGTGAGACATGGAACGATGCACCTAACTGAGTCAAAACTACATCAACCATTATCTCACCTTGATCATAAATTAAGATATAAGATGCACCCAACTGAGTCGAAACAACATCAAATACCCTAAAATATCACAAGTGTTCTAATCAAGGAATGGCATAAGATTTAAATATTTAGAAGGTTTTCAACATGTAACAAACATCGTAAGGTTGTAACATAGATCTCATGTGAACATAATCATGAACATAGGGCTTCACAAAATATCATACAAACAATTTGATTCAATTTTGAGAAATTACAAATATAATTAAATCATATTAAAAGATTAATAACCTATGGGATAAACTAATCTAATTAATTTATCATTAATCATGAATCATGGCATATCATATATACTTGTTTTTCATAGAAACAAAACACATAGGATCTAAATCTATTTCATATCACATGGTAGCAAATAATCATATTAAATCTAGCATGCAATTTCAATCATAATCATGGCAAGACAGGGCTCTGATACCACTGTTGAGTTTTGGGGTTACAAACGCAGCGGAAGATTTTATTTTAACAACAAAACCCTAGCCCTAGAATCCGTCTAGCATGAAGAGATTAGAAATTAATATGAGATAGAATTTACATACCTTAATTGCGATGAAGATTAACAAAGTAGATCACAAAATTCAAGCCTAGAATTTTGATATCGAAATGGATCTTCTTCTTCTACCTTGTTCAAACCTTGTGATGAATTAACAAACGGAGGCTTCAAGATCTTGGTGATTAACCTATCACCCTCTATCGGTAATCCACACGCGAAAGAATCCAGGAACACCTTCTTGATGGATTTCTAGATGATCTTCTTGATTATTGAATCAATATTCAATAATCAAAGCCAAAACAATGGAATAATTGGGACTTTTTATTCAAAATCAAAATCAAAAATCTAGAGTTTCAAAAAACCTTGGATTATGATGTGAGAGATTGGAAAAATATGGCTACAAGGCTGTATTTATATCACATATAAATCCCCTAACAATTAGGGTAGAAACCTAGCAAAAGACCAATTCCTTCCTAGCCAAGGAAAATTGTACGGACATGAAATTTGGTCGTGGCACGAGTCGTGCCCTTTGCAAATCACTCGTTCTCACGAATCGTTCCTTGAGCCCCAACTCGTTCTGATCAAAGCGAGACAAAAACCAAGTCATGTCTCAACCTTGATCACGAGTCATTTTCCATGGCACGAGTCGTGATCCAGGGCACGAGTCATGTTCCTGGTCACGAGTCGTGTCAGAACCCAAAATTCCAATTTTCAGCTCGAATCAAATTCGTTCTTTTGTGTGTGACCCTTTATGAATTATATTTTATGTTGGCAGTGAGTTGAAACATCAACCTCACAAGACATAAGTGACTTCTAGCAAATCATTATGTCCACCCAATTAAATATAACATCAAAGCTTGATTCCTTAATAGATCCAATGTTATAATCCCTTTGTTCACGATGTCCAATTGAACATGAGTCGTGGTCTAGGTCAACTCATTCCGTTCAATGCTTTCGCGATTCCGAATATGTTGATAATGAAAATACATTTGATCTCTATCAAATCATTTGAGTGCGGCCACACATTTCATCAACATCATTCATCGAGGGGCCCAAGCAAACATCTCTCTTCATAAGAGGAACAAATCCCGTCTTGACTTATCATTCTTCCCTACATGATTCCAATCGTGCTAACATAGCCCTTATTGCTATCCGATTAAAGACAGTGTTAGACTATATTAAACACGATCTTCGTCATGTGGAAGACGATGATAATCTCAGGTGTAAGGATTCAATAACACGACTATCATGAGATTTATTCATGACACATATGACTATTAACCATGTCATAAATCTCATAAGAAGGTCATGTCCAATACTTGTTCTCTAGTAAGTATCCATAAGTGTAGTGTGCATCACATGCATATAATCATCATCATGATTATCCACTACCAACTTATACTAGTTGTTCTCAACAAACAGGGACGCAGTTCAATATAATAAACATGCAAACATATAATGAACGAAATAATACTTTCTCTATAATAAATGATAAAGATGATTACATAGTGGTTTAGATAATAAGTCAAATATAACTAAACGCCTAGGGCACTACACCAACAATGACAGGAACAAAATTGTTTTTAAAAGACTATGAAACGGTTCATGGGGGTAGTGTAACATATGGTGGTGGGAGCAAGAGTAATATCATTGGGAGAGGGACACTAAACGTGTCTGAATTTCCAACCTTAAAGAATGTCTTACATGTTGATGGACTTGTAACTAATTTAATTAGTATTAGTCAATTTTGTGATGACAACTTGGAGGTGAAATTTAATAAAGATACTTGTGAAGTTTATGATAAGACTAACAATTGTGTGATGACAAGTACAATATCTAATGATAATTGTTATCTTGTTGAAGACAGGCAAGTATGCCATTCGGCAAAAATTGATGACACTACATTGTGGCATCAAAAGTTGGGACATGTTCACTTTCGTAACATAGAAAAAATAGTTAAACTAGATGCTGTCCAAGGCATTCCTAGTCTTGATCTTAAACAAAAAATTGTTTGTGAGGATTGTCTCAAAGGGAAACAAACTCGTGTTACCCATAGTGCTGCCCAACACAATGAGCAACACACTGGTACGACACATTGTTTTCAACTCTTGCACATGGATTTAATGGATCCACTTGAGATAGAAAGTTTTGGAGGTAAGAAATATACTTATGTAATTGTTGATGATTTTTCAATATTTACTTGGGTTTATTTTTTAAGGAAAAAATCTGAGACTTTTGAAAAATTCAAAATCTTGCATTCTAAGATCAAAAACATGTTTTGTGCTTCAATTTTTTGAATAAGGTCCGATCATGGGAGGGAATTTGAGAATGTTTCTTTTTCAAATTTTTGTGAAAGAAAAGGTATTCACCATGAATTTTCAGCTCCAAAAAAACCTCAACAAAATGGGGTAGCTGAAAGGAAGAATAGGACTTTACTTGAAATGACTCGTGTGATGTTATTTTCAAAAAGATTTTCGAAAAGATTTTGGGCAGAGGCACTAAATACGGCTTGTCACACGGCCAATAGAGTTTTTCTAAGACCCGGCACAACCATGACTCCATATGAAATTTTGAAAAGGAAACCAAAAGTTCATTATTTTCATGTCTTTGGTTGTGTGTGTTACATTCTCAATGATCGGGACTACTTAGCAAAATTGGACTCTAATAGTGATAAGGCCATTTTTTTTTGGTATGCTTCAAAAAATCGTGCATATAGGATATTTAATCTAAGGTTAAAAACCATCCAAGAATCTATGAATATTGTTTTTGATGATAACTCAAGTATTGCAGGAGAAAGTGTTCAAGAGACACCCTTGGAGCTGTTGGAAGAAGTCAGTCCAGAAGGTGTTACCACAGGTGTTACCACGAGTGCTAACAATGATAGTAACACAGAAACATAGCAGGATGTTATCACTGATGAGATAACACCTCAGATAGCACCTGATTCCAATCCAGCAAATGAAGATCAATAAGGAGTTGAAAATGAGGTTCACGAGAATTTGGAAGAGATCCTCCACCTAGAATCACTAGGAATCATCCTACAACTCAAGTAATTGGGGAGGTGAATGAGGGTGTACAAACAAGAGGTAAAGATCCCATTAGTTACCGTGACATGGTGAGGTATGTGTGTATGTCCACCACATACTCAAAGGTAACATACTCTTGTTTTACTTCATCCATAGAACCTAAAAATGTGATTGAAGCTTTAAAAGATAATTTTTGGATTCAAGCAATGCAAGACGAACTTGATCAATTTTCTCGTAACAATGTTTGGTCTTTAGTACCCCGTCCCACAAATACTAATGTTATTTGGACAAAATGGATTTTTAAAAATAAGATCGATGAATATGGAAACATTATTAGTAACAAGGCTCGTCTTGTGGCTCAAGGCTATACACAAGTGGAAGGTGTCGACTATGACGAAACCTTTGCACCTGTGGCTAGAATTGAGTCAATAAGACTTTTATTGGCCATTGCTTGTTTTCTTAAAATCACATTGTTTCAAATGGACGTCAAAACAGCATTTTTAAATGGATACTTAGATGAGGAAGTTTTTTTTGAACAACCAACAGGCTTTGAAGATCCATTTCAACCAGACCATGTGTATAGACTTGATAAAGCTCTTTATAGGTTAAAGCAAGCTCCACGTGCATGATATGGTAGGTTAACTAGTTTTTTACTAGAGTATGGTTTTACTAGAGGAGAAGCAGATAGGACTTTATTCATTTTTAAACATGGAAAAGAACTTGTCGTGGTTCAAATCTATGTTGATGACATAGTATATGGCTCTATATCAAAAATTTGTTTAAATGATTTTGTAGAGGCTATGACATCAACATTTGAGATGAGCATGATGGGGGAACTTAACTTCTTTCTAGGCTTGCAGGTTAAGCAATCAAGTGAAGGGATTTTCATCTCCCAAAGCAAATATGCAAAGAACCTGGTGAAGAAGTTTATGTTGGAAGGGTCGAAGAGCTCAAAAATTCTTATGGGCACTTCTCTCAAAGTCGGAAAGGATCATGTGGGAGAAGATGTTGATCCAACCCTATATCGTTCCATGATAGGTAGCCTCCTTTACCTTACTTCTAGTCGTCCTGATTTGATGTACAGTGTGTGTGTATGTGCTAGATATCAATCCAATCCTAAAGTGTCTCACCTAAATTCAGTGAAAAAGATCATTAAATATGTATCTGGAACTAGTGATTTAGGTATATGGTATAGTAAAGATACTATAATACTAATTTAATAGGCTTTAGTGACTCAGATTGGGGAGGGGATATGGATGATAGGAAAAGTACAAGTGAGAGATGTTTTTACTTGGGAAATAATCTAGTATCATGGTATAGTAGAAAACAAAATTGTGTTTCATTATCCACCGCTGAATCAGAATATGTAGCAGCCGGTAGTTGTTGTTCACAACTAATTTGGTTAAAACACATGCTTGATGATTATGGTCTTGATAGTAATATTTTGACCTTATACTTTGATAACTTGAGTGCTATTAATATTTCCAAAAATCCTATACAACACTCCCGTACCAAACATATTGACATCCGTCATTATTTTTTAAGAGATATAGTAGATAAAAAGATAATAAATATAGAGCATATTGATACAAAGTATCAACTTGCTGATATTTTCACCAAACCCTTAGACTATGATAGATTCTCTAGTCTAAAGAGATCTCTTGGTCTTTGCATTCTCTAAAAAATGTCCTCTGTTGTAAGGTGTTACCTTGGGTTTTGATAACACCTAGGGTAACACATGTATACTAGTGCATATTTTTTGCGTGTTTGGTTTTATTTTCTGTGCTGTAAGGATTCCCATAGTTCTCTGAGCAATGAGAGTTCTCACGGCTGCACATGCTGATCGTTTTGTTATGGTAGGATAACACCCTGAATAACACACTTGCTAAAACTCCCTTTGTGCTAAAAGTGACAAAGTCACTAATGTTGGTATGTTATAAATAAAAAGGCAAAGAGGCAATTCTTATACCATACTATTCTCTCGAGCTCGGGGCACGACATTCGCTGCAACGATACACTCTTGCCAATGAGAATGTATGAAGTGATTTGTGCTTAGTATTAGGGACATGAAGCTCGCTACTACAGTGTACCCTGCTTGAACGACATAAATCAATGAAACTTTGCACTTGAAATAAGACTCGGGGCACGGAGCTCATTACTACGATGATTCCCTGTTTAAAGAAGTGTAAAAGAATTTTATAACTAGCTATGCCTCATGTTCTTACAAGCTTGTTATGGCTGAAATGCTTGAAAATGGCTAAGCTTGTTATGCCTGAAATGCTTGAAAATGAAAATATTTATCAAGGGGTTTTTATCATATGTGTTATCCTAGGTGTTACCATCATTTCCATTAACATATTTGTATGTGCTATATTATTTTTTTATTCCTTATTTTCTGTTTGTTATTTAAATTTTTTAACTTTGAAAGTCTTTCTACTGATTAAGAGTTTACAAAGTTTGAAAAAGTCTTTAACAAACCTATTTTATCTTTGATAAACATCTCAAATAACTAAGTCCTTAAATTTAGGGATTTGTTTTTCAAAAATCATGTGAACTAGGTATATTTGTTTTGTTTATTATTTTTATTTTCGTTTTTATACTTAAAAAATTAAAAATTTAAAAAAAATCTGAAAATGAAAAAAATATATATATATTTTAAAAAAAATAATGGTCGGATGTTTTTATTTGTGAGGAGTTTGTACTTGATTTTTTTGTGTGGCTAGAAATAGGGGGAGATTGAGTAAATAATTAATGTAATTATTTTTTTTTGTGGCTAAGAAATTGGGGGAGGATAGTAATTAAATGAGTAAATATAGGAGATAATTAGGATATTGGGATAAATCTTGTCAAATTTATTTTTCTAACTTAATTCCTATTTTTCTCTCTGTCTCTCTCTCTCTCTCTAAGCCAACGCCTCATCCCTCTCTCTCTCTCTCTCTCTAGGCGTTAAATACTCCCTCCGTCACCATCAGTCTCTCTCTCTCTCTCTCTCAAACCTTCCAAAATCAAAACCTTTCAAAATTCCAAAACCTTCCTAAACCCTAACCATGGCAATCCCATCCAAGAAGCAATCCGCCCCATTGGAGGTCTCTCCGGGCGTTAGCTCAAGTGGTCCAAGCCAAATGTACACTTCGACCACCCCTCCCAATGTGTCTCCAGCAATGACAATGTCGGTTGATGATCCTTCTTTGGTGACAACAATGGCGCAACCCTTGCCCATTGTGATTCTACCACCTTTACCCCCCGTTCCGTCAACCAAGAAAACCAAAAGAAAAGCCGTTGCTCACAAACCCTCGGGTCATCTCGCCAAAAAGAGGAGCTCAAGTAGGCTCACAGCTATGAGAAACAAAGGTACTTCAAAATCCAACACATCTTTCGAACCGGTTGAAGTTTCAAAAGAATCTTCTCTTGGTCTCTCCTCCGCACATGTCTCGGATGAAGATTTCCATGCCGACGCTGAGAAAAGCCAATCAGTTGAGACCTTTGAAGATTGGGGATTTGATGATGAAGAACCTATGTATGAAGTGGTGAAACAGAATCCAAAAGGGAAAGGCAAGCAGGCTACTGCCAAAGATGTTACCAAGAAGGCTGCAACACCCAACGTAACACCTTCTGTTTCTAAGGCTTCGAAGTCTTTAATCAGTGAGTTTGCATATTCTGAGTCCTCTGATTTTCTTGAGAAAGAGTTTGATGATGTGAATACCTCTTTTCCAAAACCTTACTTCTCGTTGGAATTTTATCTAAAAGAAAATATAGAGTTTTGGTTAAGGCACAGTGAAACGAAAATTCTCAAAGAAAAGTACATTGACAAGGTTGGTTTCAAAAAGCATGGTGTGTTTCAGTTCTTGGAGGATAGAAATTTTTTGATAGCTAACTTGCACCCTTCGAAATTTGTTGAAGCTATTATCAAAAATTTCTATGCAACCCTTCATGCCAACCTAGAAAATGAGAAGTCCGATCAATTTGGAAAGGTGATTTTAAGGAATCGAATTTTTTCTATTACCCCTTCATTGATCAACAAGACTTTAGGACTCCCAAATATGGATGATGATGGTCCTATTGTGCATAAGGATGAAATTGCTAGGTTTATTTCGAATAATGTCGTGCATGAATGGCCCAAGAATCCCAATCCCAAAACCAAAGTTTATTTTCTTGCTTCTCGTCTCACTTCATTCTTTGCCGTGCTTCACAAGCTTTGTATTTTTAATTGGTTTCCTACTTCAAATGAGCAATATGTGACATTGCAACAAGCTGAAATTTTGTACAAGTTAGGAAAGAATCAAAGAGTGAACTTGGGTAGAGTGATTTTCAAACATTTGGCTTTGTGGGGTAGAATAAAAGATATTGCAATGTTTCCTTACCCTTCCTTGATTTTCCAAATTTTGAAATCTCAAAAATTGCCTATGGAAGAGTCGGATGAGTACACTCCTAGTCTTGATCTCTATGCTATAGATTCTCAGCTGACTAAGAAGAACACCAAGAGTGTTAGATACACAGGTGATCTTCCTTGGTCAAAGATAAATGAATTTGGGTCAAGTGATGCGGTTCATGCTCAGGGTGTTACTCATACTGTTACCCCGAATGTTACTCCGAAATCTCCAAGTTTTTCAGGTACAGATGCAGCTCATGTTCTTGCAAATGTGTACAATTTGTTGGGGAATGCTTCACCAACAATACCAAAGACCACAGTTTTAGCGTTTCTCCACAAACAAACTACTGCCATTGTCGAGATTGTGCAATGATGGGCTAAGCTCAAGGAAATTACTGATGGGTTTATTCAGCAGGTTTCTTCCCAAACTGGGGGAGATAATATTGCTGATGGAGCTGGTCCAAGTGTTGGTGGTGGTGGAGATGCCAGTGGTGCTGCTGCAGATGTTACTGAAGGTGCTGTCACAGATGCTGGAGATGAAGAAAGGGAAGAACAGGAGGGAGAAGAAGCTGATGATGAGAAAGAAGATTGATTGCAAACATTGCCTAGAGGTTGATGTTGCCACTCTTATGGTTGTGGTACTTTGTGGTTGATAAACAATTTACTTTTATGTTTTTATTCGGAACATGTTCTAAATACTTTGGTGGTTTGTTTATTTGCTTTTGGTTAAACTTTTAAGGTTGTTTAAACATGAATTAGCTCAGTAACTTTGATTTATCTTTGGAACTTTAGGTTGCTAGTTATTTGGAAAACTTATTTTGGAAAATATGTTTTAATAATATTTTGTGATAAATCATTGTGGTTGTTAATTCCTTGATTATGGGGGAGTTGATAACTATGGAAGTTACTTTGTTATGCCTAACATTTTCTTGCAGGGATCAGCATTTTGGAGTTTGAAAAGAAATTATAAATTATGGGGGAGATTTTTAGTGCAGACTGTGGGTATTACCACAGGTGCTATCACTGGCAGTTGGGTGTTACCCGAACTGGAATGATTTGTAATTTAATAATTCTTTCCATATTATTTTATATCCTAATGTCTAATATTATTTGCAAGATATATGTGTTTGTTGGTCTATATTTCAGGTTAATACATGGTTGGAATAATAGCTAAAGACATGGAATAAGGTTGAAGATAAGTTCCACATAAATAGGAGATTTATGTGTAACTTTTACTTGGTCCATATTAATTGTTGATAAAATAAAAACGTGGGAAGACTAAGTCTTGAGAGTTGTTGCTGTTTATTGAAGTGTACAAGATCAAGAAAGCAAGAGAGTACAAGGTGATAAAGCAAGGACTTGGGCTTCAAGATTTCGGTTGCTAAAAAGGTGGGAAGGTTGCGCATGAAGAGGAGAATAAGCCAAGAAATATCTCCACTCCTCTCACACGTTTTTAACATCAAGAGATGTTATTTTGGAGTAGCCTCCAAGGCAATTGAAGGCTATAAATAGGTTAGGTGTGATTCATTTAAGGATATGCCAAATACCAAATATCAAACACACACACCTTAGAACAAGAGAGACAAAGTTTCTTTGGTTCGTATAATCCTTCCTCCCTTGTGATTCTAGCTTAAATACTGAGTGTTTAAGAGAGTGTTGGCTAAGGATAGAATTCGTGCTTTGTCTCATTAGTTCCATAGAGCATTATCATTGTTTTAGCTATAGGGAACTTTTGACTTTGTAATTGTTCTATATAGCTTATAAAGTCTTCGCCATCTAGGCACACTCAAATTATATATTTATATAACTTGAGAAAATTATATCTTGTGTTATTTATTTCCGCTGCACAAAGTTTTTACAAACTATTTTTTTATATATGTGTGTTGTCCGTTAGTATGTTATCCAAGGTGTTGGGTAACATCTACGGTAGCATCTCTTTCCAGTGAAGCCATTGACAATTTCACCATTTTTGTGGAGTTTAGAGATGTGTTTCTCATTTATATGACCAAGCCGGCAATGCCACATGAACGAGTTGTTCACGTCATTCGGTTTAGACTTCTTGTCCACATGATAAACATTTTCAACACTATTTTGTTTCTCATCAACATCAAGAACATAAAGGCCATTATATGAATTTGCAATACCATAAAGCATATCATTTAAATAAATATAAAACTTTTTATTCTTAATAAGAAAATTATACCCTTCATTATCCAAACAAGAAACAGAAATAATATTCCTACTCAAATCTGGAACATAGTAACAATTGTTCAAAACAAGTACTAAGCCACTAGGTAAAGTTACATCATATGTCACTACGGCTAATGTAGAAACTCTTGCTCCATTCCCCACACGTATGTCAACTTCACCTTGTTTGAGTAGCTTCCTATTCCTTAGTCCCTGCACATTTAAATAAATGTGAGATTCACATCCGGTATCTAATACCCATGAACTAGAAATAGAAAGAAAAATATATATCCTATAGATACCTGAATCAGAAGCAATCGCATTGCCCTTCTTCGCCTTTAGGCCTTCCTTGTAAGCCTTGAAGTTGCGCTTCGAATGACCAACCTCTTGGCAATGGTAGCAAACCACATCCTTTTGAGACACTTTGGGAGCCTCTCCGGCAACGGCAACTTTTGCCTTAGGTTTAGCAACACTTGCTTTACCTTTGCCATCTTTCTTGAACCCTTTGCCTTTGTTAACCATTAACACAGTATCGGTTCGGGGATTCTTGATATTCTTCTCTACGCTCTTAAGCATCGCATGCAATTCCGAGAGACTCTTATTCATGCCACTCATGTGATAGTGTATTATAAAATGACTAAAACTTTCAGGCAATGAATTCAATATCGTATCCGTAGCGAGTTCCAAACTCATCGGATTTCCAATCCTTTCGAGACAGTCAATGTGAACCTTCATCTTAAGGACATGAGCACCAACTGATTGCCCCACTTGCATCTTGCATGCATTTAGGGCCTTTACCACATCATACCGCTCATTTCTTGCTTGCACTTGGAACATTTCCTTTAAGCGCTCAGCAAGATCAAATGCTGTCTCCATGTGCTCAAGGTCCTTCTGAAGAGTCTTAGACATGGTGGCTAGCATAAGGCATGCAACATCTGTAGAATCATCATTATATTTATTATGTGCATCCCTATCTGCCCTAGAAGCATTTGCAGCAGGTTGAGGTGGAATGGGTTCATTGAGAACGTACAGTTTCTTCTCTTGCCTTAGAACAATTCTAAGGCTTCTAATCAAATCAGAATAGTTTGTACCGCTCTCTTCAAGCTTGTCCTTCTCAAGGATGGATCGCAGTGACAGGGGTTGATTATTGTGATTAGCCATTCTATAATAAAATATGCAAGCAATGAAACACATAAGTATCAACACATTTATCATCTAAGAGCAAATAATGTATTTCATATATACTCCCACTAAATTATACACCTTCAAATACAAGCATGTATTATATAATTATAGTAGGCTAAGATCCATATTTTACTTGATTTTTGTTTAACTGAGTCAATGCCCGAAATCAAGCTATTTAGGTAGAAACATCATTCATATCACTATATGAATCTTAGATCTTTTATGAGATTTCCTTAGACATCATATGTCAAAAAAATGTTTTAAATCCCATCTATGTCTTGGATCAAATCTCATTTAAAAGCACCAATTAAGTCAAAACCTTTTTCAAACGTATGAGACATGGAACGATGCACCTAACTGAGTCAAAACTACATCAACCATAATCTCATCTTGATCACAAATTAAGATATAAGATGTACCTAACTGAGTCAAAACTACATCAAATACCCTAAAATTTCAAAAGTGTTATAATCAAGAAATGGCATAAGACTTAAATATTTAGAAGGTTTTCATATTGTAACAAACATCGCATGGTTGTAACATAAATCTCATGTGTACATAATTATGAACATAGGGCTTCACAAAATTTCATACAAACAATTTGATTTAATTTTGAGAAATTACAAATTTAATTTAATCATATTAAACAAATCATCAACCTATGTAATAAACTAATCATATTAATCCATCATAAATCATAACCATGGCATATCATATATACTTGTTTTTCATAAAACAAAACACATAAAATCTAGATCTATTTCATATAGCATGGATAACAAATAATCAAATTAAATCTATCATGCCAACTTCAATCCTAATCATGGCAAGACAGGGCTCTGATACCACTGTTGGGTTTAGGGGTTACAAACGCAGCGGAAGAACTTAGAAATAACAATCAAAAACCTAGCCCTATGATCCGTCTAGCATGAAGAGATTAGAAAAATATATGAAATAGAATTTTACATACCTTGAATGTGATTTGTTTGTTCGAAACGAATCTTCAAAAGCGAATCTCAAAAACGAATCGCAAACCCGTTGATGAAGGTTTTGATCTTCTCCTTGTTCTAGGGCTTGTAATGAATTAACGATTGAAGTCTTCAAGCTTTTGGTGATAACTTAATCACCCTCTATCGATAATCCACACGCGAACGGACCAAGAACGCTTCTTGTTTGATTGCTAGATGATTTCCGATTTTTGAAACGATTTTCAATAATCAATGGCTAATAGTGTTTTTGATCTTTGATTCTCAATCTAGATCTCTATTTAAGTTTTTCATAAACCCTTAAATAACATGTATTTTTGGCTGACCAAAGGATTGTATTTATATCAAATATAAATTCCTAACAATTAGGGAAAGAATCCTTGTCAAAATCAAAACCAATCCTGCCAAGGAAAACGTGTACGGACAGATTTTGACCGATGGCACGAGTCGTGCCCAGTGGCAAAGTCTGTTGCGCTACACATCGAGCCAGTGAACCAGTTTTGCAGATCAAAGGGCACGAGTCATGCCTGAGGGCACGAGTCGTGAGCACGACTCGTCCCTTAGGGCACGAGTCGTCCCTTTATGATCGCTCTCTGATACAGTCGTCCCTTCACAAGGCAGGACTTGAGCCAAATCGGGACGAGTCGTCCCCTGAGCCCAGATTTCACTCTTTTAGCCATTTTCAATCCGTTCTTTTGTTTGTGACCCTTTAGGAATTATATTTTATGTTAGTAGTGAGTTGAAACATCAACCTCACAAGACATAAGTGACTTCTAGCAAATCATTATGTCCACCCCAATTAAATATAACATCAAAGCTTGATTCCTTGATAATCAAATGTCACAATCACTTTGTCCACGATATCCTATTGAACATGAGTCATGGCCCATGTCAACTCACATGTTCAATGCTTTCTCGATTCCGAATATGTTGATAATCCAAATGCATTTGATCTCTATCAAATCACTTGAGTATGGCCACACATTTCATCAACATCATTCATCGAGGGGCCTAAGCAAACATCTCTCTCAACGAGAGGGACAAATCCTATCTTGACTTATCATTCTTCCCTACAAGAATCCAATCATGCTAACATAGCCCTTATTATTATCTGATTAAAGATAATGTTAGACTATATCAAACACGATCTTCATCATGTGGAAGATGATGATAATCTCAGGTACAAAGGATTCAATAACACAACTATCATGAGATTTATTCATGACACATATGACTATTGACTATGTCATAAATCTCATCGGTAGGTCATGTCCAATACTTGTTCTCTAGCAAGTATCCATAAGTGTAATGTGCATCACATGCAAATAATCATCACCATGATTATCCATTACCAACTTATACTAGTTGTACACAACAACTAGGGACGCAGTTCAATATAATAAATATGCAAAATATATAATGAACCAAATAATACTTTCTCTATAATAAATGATAAAGACGATTACATAGCGGTTTAGATAATAAGTCAAACATAACTAAACACCTAGGGCACTACACCAACACAATCAAGGTCCCTTCTTACTCCAACAAGGGACTTGGCAGTTCATTATGTTCTTACTTCCTATGAGTTATTTTATATCCTTCTATCCTGCCCATTTACTCATATGTGTGTACACTTTTATGGTATTAAGTTTCATATGCATCTTCATTTCAATACAAATATGATCAAGTATCATTTTTCTTGTTGTGAATAACTTATGATCAGCTGCTTCCATAGATGTAATTGCACTTTGTTCTTGTACTTTTAATTCTGATTAAAGTATCACATGAACTTCTCTCTGTTTCCACAAGTTATAGGTGCTTGTTTGACTAGCTAGATATTTATAATCATATCACTTTGCTACTTTCTGGTTTCGTAATATTGTGTGCTTAGGTTGTCACATGAAGTTCTCTCTATTGCCACAAGATATGGGTGCTTGTTTTAATGGCTAAATATTTATAATTATATGATTCTCTCTCTAAATTAGCAAATGGGATTATCATTTTGGGACGGGGAGGGAGTATTATTTTTTCTTACTACGAACATGCTTTACTAATGTGCGGAATATAAATTGAGAATACTTTCTTGTGTTGTTTGTTTCTTTGTACTAAAGGCATTGTAAAACTAGTATTTAGCGAGGAAAGAAATTGGATAATAACTAGTCCTACAGGAGTATGAATTCTAGTGTTGTTTTATGCACAGTATTTGATTGGCTGTCTAAGATCATGTATGATTTGTGGCTGCTGGTAGTATGAAGTTTAATCTGGAGATGGGCTTGTCTAAGAGCATAACTAAGCATCTCTAGTTGCAATATGCGATCTTTTAAAAGAGTCTCAGCTATTGGATTTACATATCTTCATTTCCACTCTCTGAATTGCTGAACTCTTACCTTGATTTTACATTTAAATACCTATATACTCCCTCCGTACCATTTAAAGGTTCACTTTTCTTAAAATGGAAATGGTTCCCACTTGTCATACTCACAATAATAACAACGCATCATCTTTTTCATCCTTTTCTTAATTCTTGTCCCTAAGCCAAATGGTGAACCTTTAAATGGGACGGAGGGAGTATTGATTAAAAGGAGAGAGTTTAGTTTCTAAGCTCTTCCATTGTTTGCTTGCTTGCATTTGTATCATTTCATCTCTTTTATTCATGGTTTCTCGGGCTCTGATGTCATTCCCTTCTTGGACCAGAAGCTATTTTGCATGTATAATTAATCTTGTCAGATTAAAAAAATGGATTTTGCAGTTTTCTGCTATTTCTTTTTGAATTTCTTTTATTTATGTTTTCCTTATTTGCAGCTTCATACCAGAATACTCAGGGATCTCAGACTGAGGATGACCCAAATAATACAACTGTTAGTATTTTGTTCTATTGGGAATCACATATGGCCTCTTAAATTGAATACTCACACGTTGACATTATTCATTGCATATATTTGTTGGTGGTTTGGATTCCAATGTTTCTGATGAGCACCTAAGGCAAGTCTTCAGCCAATATGGTTTTGATTTAGAAATTTTGTCAGAATAGTTTTCAAAGCTGTGTTTTGAGTTAAAGATCTATGTTTTTAGTATTTATGTGGTCGTTGAGATATTATGAACGAATGTGGATGTTTAAGATATTGGTTTGAATGAACAAGTGGTTCTTCGATATTGTTTCAAATGAATGTATGTTTTCGGTATATATTAGGATTTTGATTAATACAGGTACCAATAGTATTTGTAATTTTTAATAAATATAGTGACATTTTACCTAGAAATTATTCCTTGCTAAATTTTATTGGTAAAATTTATTTTACTAATGAATGCTTCCTTGGTAAAATTCCTTGGTATACATGCCAAGGAATTTTACCAACGCATCATTCATTGGTAAAATAAAATATCACCAAGAAAATTTAGCAAGGAAATTAAAATATACTCCCTCCGTCCCATTACTTGACACTTCTTTCCATTTTGGGCCGTCCCACTATACTTGACACCTTCCAAAAATAATCAAGTTTTTATATTTTTATATTCACTCTACCCCACCACTCATTCTCTCTCTTCATTTTCCACCACTCAATTTATTCAACCAACACTACTATTTACCCCACTCATTCTCTCTCTTCATTTTCTACCACACATTTTTTTTATTTTATTCTTTTTTCTTAGTTTTTGAACCCACCCCTTGGGTGTCAACTATAGTGGGACGGAGGGAGTATGTAATAATGTTTTATTTATACCAAGGAAATTATTCGTCAGTAATTTCGTAGGCAAAATTTTTCCAAGGAAAATCATCTATTTTTTTAAGGGCAAATTGCAAATAAGGGCCTGAAGTATGCACCCCGTTCGCGGAAAGGGGTCCGATGTTTTAAATTTGGTGATTTAGGGTCTCAAGTAACCCAATGTTGACAATTAAGGGCTTTTTGACAGAATCTTTAATTTCTGGGTTAAATCCCCACGTGCGGGTCAATTGCCACTTATACAAGGATATTTTGGTCAAAATCCCCTTCCGTCAAATTCAAATCCAAATCCCATAAAATCCCCTTTCGTTAAATCCAGAGCTTTTTCTTCAATTGTCAAGCGCATCACCATGATTAAGATTTGCAGGTGTGGGAAGATAGCTCGCATTGTTACATCGTGGACGGACAATAATCCCGGCCGAAGATTTCTTCAGTGTGCAAGCGTGAAGGTAAAGTATTTTTTTCTTGAACCCTAATAATCTCTAAAAAAAAATTTCTTCCACTTTATGAATCCTTATACAGATTTGCAAAATTTTCGTTAAATTTCTTCCACTTTATGAATCCTTATACCTTGTAAACTCTTTTGCAGGGTGAAAATTGTGGTTACTTTGCTTGGCTTGACCCTGAAATGTGTGGAAGGTCTATGGTGTCATACCTGGATTACTAAGAAAGAGGAACATCATGGAATAATAAATTGGAAGGCTCAAAAGAAGGAAAAAATTGTTGGTGATTTTATTAATTTTGTCATGGGTGTTTTACTTTATGTTCGGCTGAACAATTGAAGTTGTAGTGTTATTGTAGTTTGGTTAGGGTTGTATTGGCTTATGATGAAGGTTTTGAAGTTGTAGTGTTATTGTAGTTTGGTTAGGTTTGTATTGGCTTATGATGAAGGTTTTGAAGTTGTAGTGTTATTGTAGTTTGGTTAGGGTTGTATTGGCTTATGATGAAGCTGTAACATGAATTGTTTATGAAATGAATCATTTGGTGAAAAAATACATGTTTGAATCATATAATTCATAAATCTTCTTTGTGACCTCCTTGATTCTTCCTGGTCACAAATACATGTTTGAATCAAATAATGTAAAATATAAATCTTGAAAACCACTTAATCAAGATTAATAACACGTCAACCATTCAACAAATTTGTCCAAAAGATGATGTTCCAAATCCAAAATACAAGTCAAGGCCTAATATACTCCACAAGTTAGTTTCAAGTACCTTATGTCACATGCATCATACTAACATATGTCCAAAAAAACTTTCAACAAGGCTATTCAAAAGAGAATCAAATATGCTATATGATTTTGTTGTCCAAAAAAGAATCAAAACAAAAGCAACAGTCTTGTTCACTTCTTCTTTTTCCCTGGTGCATTAGATGTTGCACAAATCTTCTTTGTGACCTCCTTGAGATTCTTCCTGGTCACAAACAACTTGCCACCCACCTCAATATGGCCTTGTGAATTACTTGATGTCCCAATGTTACTACTCCTTCCATCCTCACCACTAACTAAAATGCTATTAAATCTGGGATCAGTACCTCTATTCTGGTATAAACTTTGCATAACACCAGGTGGAGGCTGAGACAAGTTAGCATTGGATGAAAGAGATGGTTGAGAACACATTGGCATGTAGAGGCATACAATAACCAAGGACATGGATTCTTGCACTTCGCTCTAACCCTAGTTGTACCATTCTTCACAATCTTAATTTGTCTTCCCTCAGAAATTGAATGCTTTTTAATTGCAGCCTTCAACACCTTATGATCTGCAAATTCCATCTTCAATTCAAACTGAGGATTCTCCATGGCAGTCTTGGGATTAAACACTCTCCAAACATCTCTATTTACTTGTTTGTCATCATCACTTTCATAATGTTTCAACCCATCATCTGAATCATACTCAGGAGCAACATTTTTATCCTTTACTCCTGCACCATATGACCAATCAACCATCTTTCATTTATCTTTTGCAGTAGACTGGAACTTACTGTTTTCCTGACTCTTATTAACCTCAACCTCATAATTCATATCACCATCATCTTCATCATACTCACTATCATGGAGATATTCAAGTTCAGGATCATCACATGCTTCATCAAATAAGTCATTAACATTGGCATTGGCATCAACAGACCCCCCATTATTTCCATCAACTGAATGTAGATTACTAAAAGTAAACATCGATTCAATATCACATGCTTCAGCAAACAAGTCATTAACATTGGCATTGGCATCAACAGACCCCCCCCCATTATTCCCATTATTTCCATCAACCCTTGTCTCCTTATCTAATTCCACATATAAATCTGCAATCATTTTACTATTATGAATGAACATAGCTATATCACATGCCTCATTATCATTCCTGACAATTCTAAAGTTATTATCAACCCCAGCTAATTTTTGGAAGATTGTGTAATTTTCAGTATTAATCCCAGCCTCCTTCACCATTAGCTTAAGCTCTAACATGGACATGCAGTCATCCTCAAGGTGATCAAACCAAGTCACATTTCCCCCTATAAACTGAAATAGGTCCATCTTTAAAGTGACCCCCATGATGAAGCTTATTGGTAAAAAATTGTAGTGATTCTGCACACAATAAACAATAAACACCAACAAAGTCCATATAAGATTTTAAAAACTACAACACTATGCAATAAACCCTAAATCAATTACATAGAGAGTATCATTTTCCACGGTCAAAAAGAACAGATTTTTGGAAATCAAAGATTGTAAACATACCATAAACTGGTATAGCATGCCCTATGTAACCCTTCATTTATCGTTTCGACCATGTCATCTTGAATCATTCACCTTCGATTTCTTTTTTGATTTCACCTTTGATTTCACCTTCGATTTCTTCTTCGATTTCTTCTTTGATTTCTCCTTTTGACTCTGCAACTCCCCTCTTTCTTCAAATGTTCAAATCACTGAAGAAAACCCTCCATTTTACGTTCATGTTTTCATGTTTTGATCGGATCATTTACAGCCTCATAGTTTAGCTACCTGCGAAATTATCAAAAGCCCTCACATTTTGACCAAAATATCCTCGTATAAGTGGCACGTGACCCGCACGTAGGGATTTAACCCAGAAATTAACGATTCCGTCAAAAAAGCCCTTAATTGCCAACATTTGGTTACTTGAGACCCTAAATCACCAAATTTAAAACATCGGACCCCTTTCCGCGAACGGGGTGCATACTTCAGGCCTTTATTTGCAATTTGCCCTTTTTTTAATAATAAATCAGTAATTATCAAGGACAAACTCTTTGGCGATTTCCTTGGTAAATTACAAAGGAACATATTCCTTGACAATTTCCTTGATAAATTGCCAAGGAATTTCATTCCTCGGCGAAATTACCGACGCCTCGTTTGCCAATGAATTTTCTAAGTTTGCCAAGGAAATATTTTCCTCACTAAAGTATGTTTACCAAGAAATTTTTATCGATTGCCAAGGAAATTTGTCCATCGCAATGACGATTTTTTTCGTAGTGTATCCTCTAAACCCGTCCATTTATGAATTTAGGTGGTTGGGTCTCATTAAATTGGTGTCACAAATAATTCAGAGATATCGACTACTGTCCCTGCCATAAATATAACTTAGGACCCATTAGAAGAAATGTTTTCCCAAAATAGAGACCCATTAGAGAAATATTATTCCAAAAAACTATACGAGAAAGTTGTCCAAAAATATTTAGATATAGAATATTAAAGATTGTTATCCCAAAAACAAAGAACTTTATATCTAGTGGAATCTGGTATTAGCTTATATAGGGAATGTGGAGAGAGTTCGGATCCTTTTAATATTTGCTAGCCTATTTATATTTCAATTGATGTATAATAAGTTGCATTTTATCTATCATTAATACAAAAAAAAAAACCAATTTTTTTATAAAAAAAGATTGTTATCTGAAATAAATAGTTTTTAAAAGACATTTTTCATTTTTAGTAGAGTTATTTTGAAACACAATATTTATTTTGAGATTAGATAAAAAGAAAAGTGTGACGTTTATTATATTATATGTGATGGAGGGAAGTAAGAAACAAGCACTTAAAGTCGAACTTATAGATGATTCATGATCAATATAGGTTAATTGTGGTCCTATGGAGTTGTTGGGACTTAACTAACACAGTGATAAAAAGCTTAAAGAAACGCTCCGTTTGTTTCACCGTAAAATATTTTTCGAAAAATATTTTTCGTAAAATAACTCGTTTTTCATTGTTTGGTTGTTTAACGCAAACACCGTAAAATATTTTCCGTTGTTTGGTTGTTTTCCGTAAAATAACTCGTTTTCCGGTGTTTGGTTGTTTTCCGAAAAATGGAGAAAACGTTTTCCGGAAAACATTTTACGCCATTTCTAAGTAAAACAACTTACTGACCTTGTCCTAAGTAAAACATTTTTCAGAAAATGATGCCCTTCATGTACAACTCATATTTCACAAGGTACAACATTCTACTTCTTCATTCTAATAATAATAATAATAATAATAATAATAATAATAATAATAATAATAATAATAATAATAATAATAATAATAATAATAATAATAATAATAATAATAATAATAATAATAATAATAATAATTAAAAAATAATAATAATAAAAATAATAATAAAAATAATAAAATAATAATAATAAAATAATAAGAATAATAATAATAATAATAAAATAATAATAATAATAAAATAATAATAATAATAATATAATAATAATAATAATTAAAAAAATAATAATAAAATAATAATAACAAAATAATGATAATAATAATAATAATAATTAAATAATATTAATAATAATTAAAAAATAATAATAAAAAAATAAAATAAAATAAAATAATAATAATATTAATAATAAATAATAATAATAATTAAAATAAAATAATAATTATAATTATAAATTAATAATAAAATAATAATAATAATAAGCCAAAACTTGTAAAAAACGCTTTTTTTTAGCTTAAAAAAAACGTGTTTTAGATATCCACTCTCTCTCTCTACCCGTAGCCTCTCTCTCTCTAAACGCAATTCACATAGATCGTCTTCTCCAATTTCAATCGCCATCACCGAGCTTCTTCTTTCCAAACCAACCGGCGACGTCTCCCATATCCAAAACCCATTCACTGGCGACCTCCCCCACCGTCTTCTCCGGCTACCATCAACAACCGCCGCTTCATCACCGTTCATATCAAGAATTTAGACAGAGAAATTGAAAATTGAAGTTGCAAAGACGGCAGTCATGGAAGAAAGCCTCCAACGGATGACGAAGAGCCAACTGAAGGACTTGATCGCCAGGAATAGGGCAAATATCCTAAAGCTTGTCCCCAAATTATCGGACCACGACGAGAAATTGAAGCTCACACTCAAGCTGTACGAAGACGAACTTGAGCGCCGCAAAAATCTTCAGCTCGAGAAGGTAATTAATTAATCATTTCAGGTGATGAGAAATGATAAATTGTGAAAATGTAGACTGTGTGTGTAATGTGCATACGTTGTTTGATGACTGGTTACTTTGCTCTTGTGAAATTCGTGAATACGGGTTGGCTTCCACTTCCAGGATTTGAGTGCCAGTGCATTAGTTTTTAAGTGCCAGATTATATGTTGTTGAATACCAGTTTATAAGTATTTGAGTACCAGTTTGAGAATTTGATACATTGGTGGACTGGGTAATTAGATGCCAGTGTATGTGTTTTGGAGTGCCAGTCCATGTATTTTGGAGTGCCAGTTAGTGTATAATAGAGTGCCAGTAAGTGTGTAACTGAGTGTCAATGTATTTTTTGAATGTCAGTTCTTGTAATTTTGAATGCCATTCCATGTTTTTTTGAATGCCAGTTCATGTTTTTTTGAATATCAGCAAAAATAATTATCAGCGTTTTTGAGTGCCAGTATATGCATTTTTGAGTGCCAGTAAATGTGTTTTCAAATGCCAGTCCATGTATTTTTGAATGCCAGTGCTTGTATTTTTGAGAGCCAGCAAAAATATTAGTGTAACAAAGTGCCAGTGTTAGTGTAACAGAGTGTCAGTGTGAAGAGTGCCAGTTCATGTATTAAAAAGTGCCCGTGTAAAAAATGCCAGTTTCATGTTTATAAAATGCCAATATGAAATCACTGGTCATTTGTAATATTAACACTGGCATTTATCATGGTTACCAATAATTACAAAAATGACACCGTTTACTTTGAACATGGTTGCCAGTAATTACAAAATTGCCACCGTTTATTTTGAACAGCTCTTTGGAAAACACGTTTTTCCTTATCTTAAGAAAAAACTAGTTTTTTATAAGACTAACTCTAATAATAATTAAAAATAAAAATAATAAAATAATAATAATGAAATAAAATAATAATAAAAATAAAAAAAATAATAATAATAATAATAAAAATAATAAAAAAAAATAATAATATTAATAAATAAATAAATAATAATAATAATAATTAAAAATAATAATTAAAAATAATAATAATAAAATAATAATAATAAAATAATAATAACAAAATAATAATAATCATAATAATAATAATACTAATAAAAATAATAAAAAATAATATTAATAATAATAATAAAATAATAAAATAATAATAATAACATTAATAATAACATTAATAATAATAATAATAATAATAATAATAATAATAATAATAATAATAATAATAATAATAATAATAATAATAATAATAATAATAATAATAATAATAATAATAATAATAATAATAATAATAATAATAATAATAATAGTAAAACTAATGGTAAAACATTTTCCTTACCAAACAACCGAAAATATTTTACGCCCGAAAACATTTTACGTTCTTTCTGAGTAAAGCATTTTTCGAATAACATCTTCTTAGGAAAACATTTTACAATAAAATATTTTACAGGAAAATATTTTACAGTAAAATATTTTTCGAAAAACGTTTTTCCGAAAAATGTTTTACGTCCAAACAAACGGAGCCAAAGAGGCTTAGGCTCCGTTTGTTTCATGTAAAACATTTTTCGGAAAATGTTTTCCTTGTTTTCGGGTGTTTGTTTCAAGTAAAATGTTTTCCGAAAAATGTTTTACCTACTTTCGAGCGTTTGGTAACCACTTGTAAAAGAAAGTCAAATGTAAAACATTTTACAAGGATGTAAAAAAAGGAGGTTTTCTTTGTAAAATGATTTACCAATTTCAAATTCGTAAATCATTTTACAACTCTTGTTCTTGACCTTAATGTACAACTCATATTACGCTCGATACAACATAATAATAATAATAATTAAAAAAATTTAACTGCTCCCACCCACCCCACCCCACTCCCCCAAAAAAATTTTTTTTTGAATCCGCCACTCCACTTCCCCCCAAAAAAAAAAATTTTTTTTTTTGGAAACCGCCCCACCCACCCCGCCTACACCACCCCCCACCCTCCCCCCCAAAATTATTTTTTTTTTTTTTGGAAACCGCCCCACCCGCCCCCTGCCTACCCCACCCCCTACCCACCCCCACCCCCCAAAAAAATATTTTTTTTTTGGAAACCGCCCCACCCACCCCGCCTACCCCACCCCCCACCCTCCCCCCAAATTTTTTTTTTTTTATTTTTTTATTTTTTTGGAAACCGCCCCACCCACCCCCCGCCTATCCCACCCCCTACCCACCCCCACCCACCCCAAAAAAAAATTTTTTTTTGAAACCGCCCACCCACCCCGCCTACCCCACCCCACCCCCACCCTCCCCCCAAAAAAAAATTTTTTTTTAATTTTTGGAAACCGCCCCACCCACCCCCGCCTACCCCACCCACCTACCCCACCCACCTACCCCCAAAAAAAAATTTTTTTGGAAACCGCCCCACCCACCCCCGCCTACCCCCCCACCCACCCCCCAATTTTTTTTTTATTTTTTTATTTTTTGGAAACCGCCCCACCCACCCCCGCCTACCCCACCCCCTACCCACCCCCACCCCAAAAAAAAATTTTTTTTTGGAAACCGCCCACCCACCCCCGCCTACCCCACCCCCCAAAAAAAAAAAAATTTGGAAACCGCCCACCCACCCCCGCCTACCCCACCCACCCACCCCCAAAAAAATTTTTTTTTGGAAACCGCCCACCCACCTACCCACCCCCCCCAATTTTTTTTTATTTTACACCCCCTACCCACCCCCCCCCAAAAAAAAATAATTTTTTTTTTATTTTTTATTAAAAAATTAAAAAAAAAAATTTGGGGGGGGTGGGTAGGGGGGTGGGGTAGGCAGGGGGTGGGTGGGGCGGTTTCCAAAGTTGATTTAAATTAATAAAAAAAAAGTGTCATTTTCGGAAAACATTTTTGTCAAATTTGCCAAACAACTGAAAACAAGACCATGATATTTTACAAGAAAACATTTTACATGGAAATCTTTTTACATGAAAACATTTTACAAGGAAACCTTTTTACATGAAATCATTTTACATGAAAACATTTTTCGAAAAATGTTTTACGCGAAACAAACGGAGCCTTAGTTTTTTTATAAATTGTGTGAAAAGAGAATTGAGGGAGAAGGTGGGAAATGAGCAAAAGAATGTAACGGGGGACAATGTTTCCACATGATGGAGCTTTTGCAGTCTTTAAGAAAAGAAAGTTACAAATGGCACCCTAGCTTTTAAATATTGTCACTATCTATATAAAGCTCTTTTCTTTCTACTATTTGCAACTAATCTTTTGCATGAAAGTAAGGGAATTCAGCCTCGGATCTGTAAACTCCAAACAAACACTCTATCTCTATGGAGAGGGAGAGGGAGAGGGAGAGGGAGAGGGAGAGAGAGAGAGAGAGAGAGAGAAAGAGAGATGGTGATGCAAATGTAGAGCTAGAAGACCCAGTCAAAAAGAGAGGGGGCCATGGAAAATAAAAGTGAAACTGATCAGATTTTTGGATATGTGGGTAAAGTGTAAAGATTTATAATGTTGTTGTTTTCAATCATTGTGGTGTGTCTTTAGCAATCAAATTAAAGGGAAGGAGGGGTATAGTACATTTTGCATGCCAATGCCATGCCTGATCAATTACACTACTGCAATCCTAGATGATTTAATTTCTCATTTCAATTTTATGATTTTTTTTTAATTTTTTTTTTAATCAAACTATCATTAGAATTAGATTAAGGGCCAAAGAACAAAAATATGAGTAGCCTCACTACAAATATCAGAGGCTTAACCCAAATATTATCATTCATTACAATGACAGTTACGAATGTATAATAAATGTAAAAAGAATGATGACAAAACAGAGCATTCGTGTATAAAGTTGCATTATCATTCTCGATCTTTCATCATGTACCTCTCGTAGAAATACCCTGTATAGCACAGATGCCTCTCCAAGCGTAGTTTGGACAATGCCATATATCAGCATTCACAAAATCTCCCAATAGAAAATATTTAGCGTTGGGAATACTATGATTTAATGCGGTTAGCAATAAATCGCCCAACCAAACTTTTCAGGCCATGCTATCATCCTCTACTTATGATTTCACAATGATTATCGTATAACAAACGAAAAAAACAAGACTGACACAATGGAGATAATATAAAGGCTCTCACAAATGAGAGAATACAATTATTCAAAAACTAAAATGAAAAATTTAAATATGAAAAATAGAAAATAATTGGATCTGAAAGTAGATTTAGAGAGAGATCTGTCTAAATCTAAATTCAATCCAGGATTAAAAAGATGGATAAATTGAAAAAACAAAAAACTTACGAAATCTGTGGAGATCTTTGAGAGAAATGAGAGAGAGACGAGAGAGAAGTTTCTTGGGGGTTACCTTTTTTTTTATTTGTTGTTAATATGAATATACATTAATTAGTTATTTTAATGAAATTTAAAACTTGTTACTGATACAATATATCATTATAAATACTTTTAATAATTTTTCTGTTAATTAAAATAATTTAATTAATTTAAAATTATTGTTCAAAATATTTTTAAGTTGGTCTTATAAAAAACTAGTTTTTTCTTAAGATAAGGAAAAACGTGTTTTCAAAATAAACGGTGGAAATTTTGTAATTACTGGCAACCATGTTCAAAATAAACGGTGGCATTTTTGTAATTAATGGCAACCATGATAAATGCCAGTGTTAATATTACAAATGACCAGTGATTTCATACTGGCATTTTATAAACATGAAACTGGCACTTTTTACACGGGCACTTTTAAATACATGAACTGGCACTCTTCACACTGGCACTCTGTTACACTAACACTGGCACTTTGTTACACTAATATTTTTGCTGGCTTTAAAAAGTACAAGCACTGGCATTCAAAAATACATGGACTGGCATTTGAAAACGCATGGACTGGCACATCAAAACACATGGACTGGCATCTGAAATTGGAATTAAAATTGGAACTAACTGGCATTCAAAAACACATGGACTGGCATTTGAAAACACATGGACTGGCACTTCAAAACTCATGGACTGGCATCTGAAATTGGAATTAAAATTGGAACTAACTAGCATTCAAAAACACATGAACTAGCAGTTGAAAACACATGGACTGGCACTTCAAAACACATGGACTGATTCACGAAACAAGTTTAAACAGATTAGGAACAGGGTAAATAATTCATCCATAACAAGGAGACCGGAGAATCAACAGTAATACAATCAAAACTCAAAATCAGATTCAACACTGACAGGCACAACACTAACCCATCGGTCAGAGATTCAAAATTAAAAATAAAAGGATTCAATTTAAAGCAAAAAATGCTTCCGTGGTGATGGGGGTTGGCCAGAGAAGTGTCGCCGTCACTCGTCACCGTCTCGCTGCTTTAGTCTGCTTTCAGTTTCTGGCTTGCTCAAGGTTAGTTTTTTTTTGTTTTTTTAAGTCAAACTCTAAACTGTGGTTTGTCGTGATTTTTTTTTATACAAACAGAAAGATTTTGTTAAGTAGACGATTGAGGGAGCCGACAATGGTGAGGAACTCTGTTTGCGTTTAGAGAGAGAGTAGAGAGAGAGTCCAAGCGGGACGGGTGAAAAACACGTTTTTTGTTAAGGTTATAAAAAACGCGTTTTTTATAAGTTTTTGGCAATATTTTTGTTTTGACAAAAGAAAAATTGTGTCAAGATAGACGGATCACTTAATAAATAAAAAATAAAAAATTGTACTTTTATTTGGAGGCATGTACAATTTCCTGACATGAATTTGGATTAATTCGACCGTACACCAATCTCTCTGGAAAAATTCCTTTTTAACCACAAATTCCAGATCATATTCCATCAAAACCCAGCCCAGATAAAAAAAGACTGACTCCTTTGTTATTCCAAATTGAAATCCCTTTAAACCCCATTATACCATGGAACGGCCAAAACACCGTTAACTTCCGTCAAATCAGTATTTGTTCAAACCTGTTACAATCCTCAAGCCACATATCAATGGCCGCTCCACCAAAACTCCATTTCCTCTTTCTTCTCCTCACTTTCCCTTTACTAGCAATTTCCTCTACCGCTAACCAATCCAAATCCAAATCCACAGACCCAATTCCAATTCCAGCCACTTGGCCCCTCCAATTCCATTCTACCCTCGTAATCAACACCAATGGAAGCCTCCAGAAGACCGACATCTGGTACGACTACCCAAATGGCCGCAATTTCAACATCATTCAGAAACAATTGGGCGAACTCCTGTACGACCTCGAATGGAATAATGGGACTTCTTACTATTACACCCTTGACGCTAATAAGAAATGCAGGGTTATGAGCTTTTCGGTCAGAATTCTGCGGCCGGATTTTCTCAAAGATGCCGTGTACGATGGAAATTTCATTGTCGGTTTCAATTATTAAATAGCAATCAATTGAAATATTTCTTCAAAAATCTCTAATACCAGGTCCTATAATCATTGATATAGGACATTTTTTAGTGTGCATTTGTTGTGGAGATGACTTGCTTCATTTTGATTGTGTTTGTTGATGTGTTATATGATCTGTAACAGGTCTTATAACACTTGCTATAGGACCTGTTCGAGTGTTTATATGATTCAGAGTAAATATGAGTTTTTTTAGTCAAATAATTATTAATGTCGTTTTGTACACTTTTTATTTGACATTTTACACCATTGATCTGAATATTATACATTTATATTCTTTTTAGAATTTTGATTACTGGAGTTTTTATATCCTAAAATAGTATGAGAATTTTATTATTAATGCTTTTAATTTTCTTTTCTATAGCAATTGGTATAGGACCTGCCAACTTCATATACATAGCTAATAGCCCTTTAATTGGTCATATACTAATTGGTATAGGACCTGTAAACATCATATACATGATTTTATACAATTTAGTGCAAACTAGTACATCCCCTTTATAAAATCATAGGCAAAACAAGTGGACATACAATGAAATGCATAATAGAGCAGGTCCTATATCACTTGCTACAGGACCATTAAAAGGTCTTAAAGCTTTGTATATGATGTTGCCAAGTCCTATAGCACTTGGTATATGACCATTTAAAGTTCTTTTAGCTGTGTATTTGATGTTGCCAGGTCCTATACCAGTTGCTATAGGACCATTCAAAGGGCTTATATCTGTGTATTTGATGTTGGCAGGTCCTATACCAGTTGCTATAGGACCAATTAAAGGGCTTATAGCTTTGTATATGATATTGACAGGTCCTATAACAATTGCTATAGGACCATTCAAAGGTCTTATTGCTTTGTATATGATGTTGCCAGGTCTTATACCAGTTGCTATAGGACCAATTAAAGGGCTTATAGCTTTGTATACGATATTGACAGGTCCTATACCAATTGCTATAGGACCAATTAAAGGGCTTATAGCTTTGTATATGATATTGACAGATCCTATAACAATTGCTATAGGACCAATTAAAGGGGTTATAGCTTTGTATATGATATTGACAGATCCTATAACAATTGCTATAGGACCAATTAAAGGGATTATAGCTTTGTATATGATGTTGCCAGGTCCTATATCAGTTGCTATAGGACCATTCAAAATTGAGTTTTGAATGGTCCTATACCAGTTGCTATAGGACCATTCAAAGTTCTTATTGCTTTGTATATGATGTTGGCAGGTCCTATACCAATTGTTATAGGACCAATTAAAGGGCTTATAACTTTGTATATGATGGTGGCAGGTCCTATACTAAATGATATATGAAATACTATACTCCCTCCGTCCCGCCCGTCTTAGGACGTTTAGGTTGGGCACGGGGATTAAGGAAAAAGTGTAAGTGGGTGGATGTTGTGAGTATGAAAAGTGATGTAGGTGAGAGAAAGTGGGGTAGGGAGTAATGAGTGAAAATTTGTTGTGAGTGTAAATGTGGGTCCCATTAATAAAGTACTTTCCATTTTGGGGTTGTCCTAAGTCGGATGGAATGCCCAAAATGGAAAAATGTCCTAAGTCGGGCGGGACGGAGGGAGTATGTCCTATACCAATTGCTATAGGACCATTCAAAGTTCTTATTGCTTTGTATATAATGTTGGCAGGTCCTATATGAATTGCTATAGGACCAATTAAAAGGCTTATAGTTTTGTATATGATGTTGACAGGTCCTATACCCATTGCTATAGGAACAATTAAAGGGCTTATATGTCTTCTCTCTCTCCTTCCCTCTCTCCAGCTATTTCTCTTTTAACACAGTGGGCCTTTCATTATGACCACTCCCTCTCTATTTCGTCAACAATTGATTCAGACTCCCCTACTCCTTCACGTTATTTCCTTTCCTTCTCTCCCCATTTTCATTTTTCTCTCTTTCTAGAAAACTCACACACACTCCTCTCTAGAATACAAACAAACACCTTCCTCCTCCTCCTTCTTCATCACCCGTGAACTTCTCCGACGCCGGTCTCCTCCGATTCACTCACTCAGGCTAGATCTACAGTCATATACATATGAAATCTCTTCTCCGGCGGCATGCTAACCACCACCACCGTCTCATCTTCTTCTTTCCTCAGATCAGAGTTCAATTCGTTTCTGCCGGATGAAGATCGACCTATTGATTTTCGTTTTCGATTTGAAATTTTGATTAAGATTTGATTACGTGATATTAGGAAGAGATTTTAGGAACTAACGTCCGTCTACCTCTGTTAACGGTGGGTTTATTTGGGATTTTCATCTCAAATGGGTTTAAATGGGTTATTGATTTGTAAGTTGGGTCTTTGGGTCCTTAGCTCAATCTCTCTCTGATTGCTTAATTGTTTAGATTCAATTTTTTTTATAAAATAATGAGTGACAATCGATGGGCGGGGAAGGAAATTAAAAGACTATAATACCCTTACAAATAAATGAGCAAACATTATAAAGTACAGAAAGTAATGTACAGTAACAACAACACATTCCCATCCCCTCCAAACAATGTTAACTTACTCTACTCCTCTAGCAACTTATTATATGCGAAAAATGGGATGACCTTACCTTCCTACAAGCATCGTACACCGAAGGTCCCAAAACTAGACATGTCCAAATAGAATCGGAAATCGATGGAATCGGCGGGTAGAACCAAAATCGGGAACCGGCGAGAATTGAGAACTGCCGGAACCGGGAACCAGATTGAAACGGTTTGAATACGAATCCACCATGTTGAGAACCGAAAAACCGACGGTTCCGAAACCGAAAATCGAAACCGAGAACCGAAACCGAAAACCGGGAACCGAAGTTTCTCCCGACTCTCCCAACTCTCAAGTCCAATCCCATCCATCGCTCCCTCCAGTCTTCCTGCTGTCCTGACTTAACCCACACCCACCCACCATATTCACTCTTCACATCACAGTCACATTCATGCCTAAAGGCTGACACACATTCACCCACACACGCCATAATTCTATCAACCTTTTATTTCTTTTTTTTTTGTTTTAAATCTATTTCTCTTTTTAGGTACATAAAATCCACACTGCTTATAGTAATTAATGAATTACCAAAGACATTGTATGGGACACGACAGGAGCTGGGTATCATAAATTAGATGTAGAAAGCTGTATAATAGCGTGATGTAAGGGTGTCCCCTCATTGTAATATTTTCAATTATATTAATAAAATTATAAGGGTGTCGCCCCTTTTTTTTCTAAAAAATATTGTTAATTTTTTTTAAAAAAAAAAAGTTAGATGGTTCCGGAACCGGTGGAACCGTGGAACCGGAACCGACGGAGGGAACCGAGAACCGGGAACCGGATTAATATGGTTCGAATACGGTTTCGGCTATTTGGGAACCGGGAACCGGCGGTTCCAGAACCGGGAACCAGAACCGAATGAACATGTCTACCCAAAACTACTACTCCCTCGTTTCAGATCAAGACTCCTACTCTCTTTTTTAATCTGTCCCAAATTAAGAGTCTCTTTCCTTAAATGGCATGTTTTTTAATATATTTATACCCTTATAATTTAATATATTTACAAAAAAATCATTCATTATACACTTATAAAGTTAACATATTTACAAAAAAATCAATCATTAACTTACTATTCCTCCCACTCAGGCCCGATCCTGTCACGAGGAGAGTGGGGCCGCCGCCTAGGGCCACCAAAAAATTTTAATAATTAGGGGCCACAAAATTTAAAAGTTAATGTATACTAATATGACTCTAGTATGAACACAAAGTATTCTTTGTTCCAGCGTCTCAAAAGTTCTATCTTGGCTAGTAGCTCATGTTTGAGACATGGCGCAAGCGTAGAGCTTTCTATTTCTCCGTTTTTTCTTCATGGTTCTTCATTTGTTTAAAATAAAATTTTATTTTCTTCTGGCTTTTTTATTTCTCTCTTTTTTCTTCATGAATCTTCATTTGTTAAACAAATTTTCATTATTCTCTTTCCTTTTTCTTTCATTCTATTACTCTCTTTCCATTTTCTTCATGTTTTTAATTTTTTAAACAAATTTTTATTATTCTCTTTTCATTTTCTTCATGTTCTCAATCTTTAATCTCATAAACAAATTTTTATTTTCTCCCGCTTTCTGCCTTTTTCTTCCTTAAAGTCACTCTATCCATTTCCAAATGAATTTACAAAAATATTTAACCAGATCTTTATTCTCTCTCTTGCTTTTATGCATTTTTGTTCTTTAAAGTTTTTTTCTCCTTTAATCTTAAAAAGAATATACAAAAAAAATTCAAATTTGATGAATGTTCATTTTCAAATAATACTTGTCTCGAAATTGTTTTTTTTTGTTTTAAAAAAATAAAAATAACTTTATCCATATTGTATTTTTTTCATTGGTCACATTATGTTGCAAAACTAAATATTTAGAATACTTAAAAGCTGCAGCGCTATCTATTGGGAAAAATATTAAAGGGTCTCGACCAAATAAATGGCCTAGGGCCACAAAGTTCACAGGACCGGCCCCGCTCCCACTCATTCTCTCTCCTATTAAAAAATCAATCATTAACTACTATTTCCTACCTCATATTACAAAAAAATCATTCATTATATCCTTATAAAGTTAACATATTTACAAAAAAATCAATCATTAACTACTATTCTCTATCCCACATTTAACTTTTATTCATTTTTTAAAAAATTTCTTACGAAGCGTGAAATCCCCCCGAGGACCCTTGGTCTGGGACGGAGGGAGTATCTTTTTTTGTAAAAAAATGTCCCTAACATTTTTCTACTAATTTTTTTGCTATTCATTTTATTATGTAAAACTAAATGTTTACAAAGTGAATAACAAGAATGTTATTCATCTTTGTTATTAATATATATGAAAATACACATTTACAAAATTTCTTTAAAATGGAATTTGGACATTCAATTAGGTTATGGAATGAGGAAGTATTTAATATCTTTGATCAATCATAGATTTAGGGGTGTAAGTGGTTTAGCTCAAATCGCGGTTTGAGACCGAACCAAGCTAAACCGTGGGGTTTAGCTCATTTTTTTTTATTTAAGTGGTTTAGCTCGGTTTATAAAAATTACAAACCACGTGGTTCAGTTTAGCTTGCGGTTTGAGGGTGCCGAGCCAAACCGAGCTAAATCGAACCGCCAAACCGAGCTATGGAACCGAACCGCCAAATCGAGCTATGAAACTGAGCTATGGAATCGAGCTATGGTCCCAGCTCTTGTAGGCGGCTATTTTTTGTTGTCTTTCCGAGAAGCCACAAAATAAAATAGGGATTAAATTAAGAGTTTCCCTTAAATATTACTCCTTCCTTCCCCTAAATGAATAACCTAATTTTATTTTACTACAGCTCCGCCTCCTTTCTTCTCTTTCTCTCTCTCTAAAATTTCTCTCATCAAACCACAAAATCATTCCTTCTTCCTCACTAAATATTGATTCCCATCCCATATACTTCCGTTTATCTAAGATTATCAAGCTCGAATCTTCAATTTTGAGCAAATATTTGAAGAAATTTGAAGTTTGAAGAGTAAATGGGCTTTGCGATTTATTTATGTTGAGCTCAAAATTGAAGGAGATTTTTATGGGGTTAGCTTCGCAAGGAAGGTCTCTATCTTCTCCGATGATATTTTCACTTTTCGGTGACAAATTCTGGCCAATTTTCGGTCACTCTCCAGCGAATTCTCCGCCAGCAAATTGAAATTGCTCGCACTTTCTTGGAAGCGAAATGAGGTACTAAACATCTAATCCATCTTTAATCTTGCATCATCTCTAAAGATTGTCTTAAGATTGTTGTTTGGTATTTTGATAATGCTGTGTTTATTTTAGTAACTTACTGTTTTATATTGATTAGTCATAAAATCAAAATGATTAAACCGCGGTTTAGACCGAGCTAAACCGAACCTTGGCGGTTTAGCTTAGCTCGGTTTGAATTTTTTTGTGGTTTAGTTCGGTTTGAAATTTCTCCAAACCGATACTAGCGGTTTAGCTCTAAAATTTCCCCAAATCGAGCTAAATCGAACCGTTTACACCGCTACATAGACTCGATAGAAGAGTAGTTAAATATCTATTATGGGAATTTTTTATATAATTTGTGAATGTATGCCCGGCCAATACTCGTCAATCAACGAAAGGCCATTGCAGCCAGGGCTGGTTAGACATGTCCAAACGGTTTCGGTTTCGGTTCCCGGTTCCGGAACTGCCGGTTCTCGGTTCCCAAATAGTCGAAACCGTATTCGAACCATATTAATCCGATTCCCAGTTCCGGGTTCTATCCGCCGGTTCCGGTTCCGGTTCCAACGGTTCCACCGGTTTCATCATCATCTAACTTTTTTTTTTAAATCCAAACCTCTTAAGACAGTAAAGACGCTAACTAATCTTTTTTTATTTTTTTTTTCACTTGGGGAGTATGTTTTTGGAAAGAATGAGAAGTGGACAAAATTTGGTTAGTATATTATTAAAGATAGAATAAAAATTCTAACAATATTTTTAAAATTTAAATAAAATAATACTACACTACAAGTATAAATACTAAATAAATGCTAAATATTACATTTAACTTATATTGAGTTCCGGTTACCGATTCCGATTCCCGGTTCCGGAACCGTCGGTTCACGGTTTCGCCGGTTCCTCGGTTCCCAATATAGTGGATTCGTATTCGAACCATTTCAATCCGGTTCCCGGTTACGTTCGGTTCCCGGTTCCGGCGGTTTCCGGTTCTCGCCGATTCTCAGTTTCGATTCTACCCGTCGATTCCGTCGATTTCCGATTCTATTTGGACATGTCTAGGGCTGATATTGCTCCAAATTCAATTGGAGCCTTTTTTTTTAAGCCCAAACACAATACAGTACACATTAAATTATTCTATCTAGAAAATACCCATTCGTTCAAAATGAATGTTTATAAAAAGAGGCATTTACAAAAAAAACTATTCCTTCCGTTCCACTCCTACTTTCCTTTTTGATCCGTCCCATTTCAAAGTTTTCTTTCATAAATGGCAAGTTTTGAATATATTTATACCCTTATGATTTAATATATTTATAAAAAAATCATTCGTTATACCCTTATAAAGTTAACATATTTACAAAAAAATCAATCATTAATTTACTATTCCTCTCCCTCATTCTCTCTCCTATTAAATATTTTTAACTTTTACATTCTCTCTCCTCTAATCTTCTACCCAGTTGCAAAAAAATCAATCATTAACTAATATTTCCTACCCCACATTTAACTTTTACATTCTCTCTCCTCTAATTCTATCCACTTTCAAAAAAAAATTCTTAAGAAGCGTGAAATCCACACTAAGGAACCTTGGTGTGGGACGGAGGGAGTACTTTAGAATTAGAAAGATGAAAATAAAAAAAAAAACACTCATAAGTTCGAAATTACAAAAAAAATTAGGTTTTATTTTTTTTTATCAGTTTTGATCAAACAACTGATAATTTAAGTTATCACTTGTTTACAACTGATAACTGAAATTATCAGTTGTTTGAAGCACAAATTACTCTTCAAACAATTGATAATTTCAGTTATCAATTGTAAACAACTGATAATTGAAATTATCACTTGTTTGAACAACTGATAACTGAAATTATCAGTTGTTTGATCAAAACTGATAAAAAAAAGTTTTTTGTAGAAAAAGAAAAAAATGTAGTTTTTTGTAATTTCCCATCTTACATAATTTTTTTGTAAATGCCATCTTTTTTAGTGAGTTTTTTGTAATAAACCCTTATAAAAATTTTAATCGTTATCAATATCAACAGTAGATTTAAATTTTTTTTTGTTCATTCATTTTGGAAAAGAGTGAATAATTGAGATAGGTAAACATTTAGAATTGAGATAGTTGTTGCAAAACAAAAAAAAAATGTTTACAATTAATTTTAGTGATACTTGTAAAAAATTCAAAGATATATTGCGATGATACTAAAGAAAAAAATTAAAAACATGTTGCAAAAACATGTACAAAATTATAAACAAATGTTGAAATAAGATAACAAATATATTTAAAAAGGAAAAAGAAAAATTGCCCCATACTTGAAAAAAAATTGAGGCAGGATTTGAGCATGGGTCAGATTAGGAATGGTAATGGAGACAGTTCGGGACAGTTATACATTGTATCACCCACATTCTCCAATTTAATTTTTTGCCCCATAACCGCCCCATTCCCCAGCGGTTAATCAATTTTCCATATCATACCCATTCCCCACGGGTAACAGTTAATCAGGAAATTTTCGTGGGGAATTAGTCAAACTAATATTTTATTTTAAAGCACTTTATCGATAAAAAAACTCAAAAATGAACTTTGATAAAGGATAATTTTTCTACATAAACTCATATAATCACATTTATAAGAGCTCAAAAAAATTAAATAGTTGTGTATGACACAATTCACCAAACATAAGGAAAGATTCACTAGATTACAATAAGAAAACTATAAATAACATTTTATATAAGGATTTAACACATACTGATAAAACAATTATGATGTCTATATCATGGAAAATACTTATATGAATAAGGATAAAATTATATTACTAAAATAAGCCGTTCGGGTAACATTCGATTCAGGTAATGGGGCGGGTAATGGGGCGGGTAATGCTAATATCAAAACCAAACCGTTCCCCACTTTTTCATTTCGGTTATTCCCCATTACCTGCCCCATATCCAGTCAAAGCAATTAATAATAACCGTCAACTTCGATTCGATTCGATTCGAGTATCCACGGTTCGATTCAAAATTGCCATCCCAATCCCTAGGTCAGATGTAAAGCAAGTTCCTGAAACCATCACCCTATTCAAAGAATATTTTCCACAACTGATATTCTTATTTACCAATGTATTTATATAATTTACAAAGACTTGAATCTTAAATCTAGTACTATATCTAAGGAAGTAATCAATATTAGACATGTCCAAATAAAATCGGGAACCGACGGAACCGGCGGTTAGAACCGAAACCAGGAACCGGCGAGAACCGGGAACCGCCGGAATCGAGAACCGAACGTAACCGGGAACCGGATTGAAACGGTTCGAATACGAATCCACCATATTGGGAACCGAGGAACCGGCGAAACCGGGAATCGGCGGTTCCGGAATCGGGAACCGGAATCGAGAACCGAAACTCAATGTAAGTTAAATGTAATATTTAGCATTTATTTAGTATTTGTACTTGTAGTGTAGTGTTGTTTTATTTAAATTCTAAAAATATTGTTAGAATTGTTGGGTATGCATGTTTTAACCCTCCTATTTTGTATTAGATTTGATTGATACCATAAACCTCCTGTCTATTTTAAGGACTTTAGGACCCTATGTAATGAAGCTTAGACTTCAATTTTTTAGCTAAGTCCATTTTATAGAATAGGTTAATTTAGGCTTTGAAGACTGGCACAAGACTCATTGGAATTGAGAGTTGCAGTTCAGAAGATTCAAACCGCCCTTCCAACCGCCCTAGCAAAACCGCTTCTAGCACTTGCTTGGTGGAACTCCTTGTTTGAAATTACCTTTGAACCACTTCAGTGCAACCGCCCTATGATGAACCGCACCCTTGCAGTTCAACATCAACCGCACTCTGCAACCTCACTGGAGTTATCAACCGCACATGTCGAACCGCTTATACTCCAGAACCACCCCAATGATTGGAACTTGAAGTGAACCTCTTTGACCGTTGGAATCCACGTCAGCAATATCAAATGTCAACCACCATATCTTGTCTCGTGACCCAGTGTCAGAGCAGATCTGCAAGGATCTCATAAAGGTGACAGATGTCCTAACCACCTTGGTTGCAGCTGAGGTCTGATCAGCTTTACCTGCATCAACAGTTCCAAAGGACAAAAGTGGATATTGTGGACCAATAGGATTGCATCAAGTACTGTCCTTACACAGCTGTGTCTAACGGCTATATTCCTGATGCTTGGGTATAAATACCCCCAACCTTCATCATTTGAAGATTGCTTGAATCTTGAGAAATTGCTGTGTTCATCAGAAGTTGAAGCTCTGCCCAAAAATTCATAAGTCCTTTGAATCTTCATCTTCTTACTTCAAGAAATATTCCCCAGCCCAGAAATCAAGCCTTAACACATTCAAGAATCATTGAGCTCTACATCTCACAGATTTAAAGAGCCTTGATCTTGTTCACACACACAGACCTCACTTGTTTAATCACATAGATTATACATTTGAGATACACTGGTTATAGTCTAGGATTTGTTCTTCATAGAAAAGATTTTATTGTACTTTGTAATCTCTCAAATACTCAATATAAAATCTCTCTTAGAAATCCAAGACTAACCATCTTGGTAGTGGACGTAGATCGTTTATCGATTGAACCACTCCAAATATTGTGTTCTTACTTTTTGCATTTATATTTTCTTGTGCTTACTGATTATCTACTTTTCTCTCTGTTTGATCTTTATTTAGATTTCCATTATTGTGAAATTGTGTTTGGAGTTAACATTGTCTAGACTTCACTTTTGCAAACTGCACTTTCAGCAAACCACACTATCAAACCGCCTTGCAAAACCGCCTCTCTCAAAACCGCTTTGTAACTTCATTATTCCGCTGTGCATTTTATAACTCTACTTGCAGCTTCTCATACACTGCAAGCGGTTTTGTAAGTATAGAGGATTACTTTTAAATCGAGGGCGAAAAATTTGTAACAGCTATTCACCCCCCCTCTAGCTGTATTTTCACCCTTGTTGCCACCTTTGGGACCAACAAGTGGTATCAGAGCAAATACATTTTAAAACCACTGTTTTTCAAGCTTAACAGCTTGTGTGCCGATTCGATATGGCAAATACAAAGACAATGACTACTGTTAACTATTCACACATTCCAATCTTGGACGAAGACCACTTTGACATCTGGAAGTGCCGAATGCTTATTCATTTGGAAACTATAGATGAAATGCTGGTGGAGTGCGTGATCAATGGCCCTCTAATTCCAATGAAGGCTAATACTGATGCAACCACCAATGCTGAAACTCCAGAAGTCAAAAAGCCAAAAGATGAGTGGTCGGATGAAGAGAAGAGATTGGTTGCCTTGGACAGCAAGGCTAGGCACATCATTTCTGGAACCCTCCCCGTATTAACTCTACAGAAAGTGTTGTACCTCAAAACCGCAGCGTATGTGGGATGCCATTAAGAGCTACCTCGAAGGTGATGACGAATGCAAGGAAAGCAAATTATATGCTGTTGAAAGATCATACAACAACTTCAACAGAAAATCCAACGAAACCTTGCGTCAAACCTACGACCGATATGTTGAGGTAGTTAATTCTTGTAGATCTCTTGGCAAAACTTTAACCGATAAGGAAATCAATATGACTTTCCTATCTGCTTTAGGTTCTAAATGGGTAAATAAGGCTACCTCTTTAGAAGACTCCAAAGTTTTGGGTACTTGGTCGTTAAGTAACTTGTACGCCAATCTTAGAGTCTATGAATTAAAATTAAATCATATTGAAGAGATTGAAGGGAAAACCAAATCGTTATCCATGTTCGTCGTGGAACATGAGGAGAAACCATCTACATCCAATCAAACTGCAGATCCTTCCATATCAACCTCATCACTCATCGAGATGGATGATGATGATTTTGCCATGTTTGTGAAAAGATTCCAAAAATTTAGAAAATCCTCAAAACCATTCACAAAATCATTTTCAAAAGGCAAACCTCCTGCAACGTTTTCTAAGGCTGGAGATACAAAGAAAAAGAGTGATCTAGTTTGCTACAATTGTAGAAAACCTGGTCACTTCGCATCTGAGTGTCCACAGCCTAAATATGAATACATGAAAAAGAAAACCTCTCCTGCGAAATTTTCTCGTCGCAAGGGAATGGTTGCTGAGGAGGAAGAGAATTCCAATGAATTGGCTACTTGGATTGAAACAGATTCTGATGATGGAAGTGATGATGAAACCGAAGAGGTTAATCTCTGCTTAATTGCAGACGCTTCCGATGAGTCAGATTCTGAGTCAATCGAGTCTCAAGATATGGAAGAAAAAGAGGTTTCTACAAAACTTCCAAATTTTACGTTGGATGAAAATATCAAACTTACTTCTATCATTAAGATAGGAAATTGCTCGTATTCACGTCCCATTTTTCCTCCTACAAATGCTCCACCTTCAAAAATAATTCCAAAGAAGAAAATTTTGAAAAAGGTGGTGGAAGAGGTTTCTCCCATAGAACATGAAAGGATGTTCAAGGAAGCTGAAACGGTGATCCATCAATTCTCTAATCTTAAGAAAGCCTTAAGCTTAGCTCATGATGAACTTAATCTGTACAAGACGGAGAAAACTGTGATGAAGTCCGAAATTTCAAATCTTAAGGACCAAATCAGAAGTATGACTCCTCTTGCTGATCAGAACCGCATCCTTGAAACTAAGGTTGCTGCACTTCAACTCCAGAATGATGACTTGGTAACCCAAATCAACGATCTCCAAAAGATTATTGATTCATGGCTCAAGTCTCAATCCACCAAGGATAAAATCATGGACTCTCAAGTTCCTCCTGGAATTAAGGAAGGCCTAGGTTTTGGATCTGAGGAAGAGGAGAAGTGTGCATCCTTGAGTGAAAAGGATGAGGAAATTTTGGAACTTACTAAAGAAATTCCCAAGGGGAAGCATGCTAAAGGCAAAGGTAAAGGACAACAAAAGTTTAATTTTGTCTACCCTAAAGGAAAGCAATATGGAAAGAATTCTGTGTTGAAACCTAAGGATTCTGTGGAAGCAGCTGAAGAGGAAATGACTTATGGAATTGGTCGCATACCTGCTCCAACCGCTCCTGGTGGAAAAGGTGGTGCTGCGAACTCCAAGTCTGACCGCGCATCTTCTTCGACCGCTCCTCCTGCCTTCAAAAGCAGGAATAGCGTTCCCAGGAAATACGTGGTCAAACCAAAGCATGTTCCCTTTATCTCAGCCGGAATCTTAGCTGGAACCGCTCCTCCCAAACCGCTTCCTTGTCCCAAATCGCATGCAACTCCTAAGAAGAGTAAGGAGTTAGTAAAACCTCATGAAGCTTGTAGCTATTATAAATGTTCTGTGTGTGATGGTTTAGGTCACAAGGCTGCAGAATGCCTTTTACGGTTCACATCCAATGCCAGGAAGAGTAAACCTCCTTCTGTCAAACATGTGTGGGTCGTAAAGGGTTGCTAACTTCAGGACCCAAGGAATAAAGGGGGACCTCGTTCTTAATGTTTACATTTCAGGTCCTCTGCTTCATGGCTGGTCACTCCAAGGAAAATGAATGGTATCTTGACAGTGGCTGCTCAAGACATATGACTGGAGATAGATCATTACTAGAAGATGTCATTGAAGCAAGTGGTCCGTCTGTAACCTTTGGTGACAACAACAAAGGCAAGACCATTGGATATGGTATTATAAGGAGAGGAAGCCTAACCATTGAGAAGGTTTCTCTTGTTGAAGTACTCAAGCACAACCTCCTTTCAATTTCTCAATTTTGCGACAAAGGAATGCTTTGCAACTTCACGTCATCAAATTGCTTTATCAAAGATAGCATCTCTGGCGTCACCCTACTCACAGGGATTCGTAAGAGTAATATTTACATTATTGATCTAAATTCTGCATGTAGTATTACTAATCTCTGTTTTGTAGCTAAGAATGTGAGCGAAAATAGTTGGCTATGGTACAAGAGGTTGAGCCACTTGAACTTCAAGTATCTTGCAAAGATTGGTAGGGAAAACCTCATTCGTGGTTTACCCAAAGTGGCTGACCACCATCCAGAGAAATGCAGTGCATGCCAGCTTGGTAAGCAGTCCGCGTCATCTTTCACCAGCAAGACCGCTCCATCAACTTCAAGATGCTTACAACTGCTTCACATAGATCTGTTTGGACCCGTAACCACTGCCAGCATTGGAGGAAACAGATATACCTTAGTGGTGGTGGATGATTACTCAAGATATATATGGGTTGAGATGATGATTTCCAAAGATGACTGCTATGAGATTCTCACCGTACTTTTTAGACGGCTCCAAACTCAAAAAGAAGATGACATCGTTAGTGTTCGATCAGATAATGGAATAGAATTTAAGAACAACGGTGTTGCTCAATATTGTGATGACCATGAGATTGATCACAATTTTTCAACTACTGGTGTTCCACAACAAAATGGGGTTGTGGAAAGGAAGAATAGGACGTTGATTGAGGCTGGAAAGACAATGATATCTGAAGCGAAGCTACCTCAGTATTTCTGGGCTGAAGCAATCAACACTGCATGCTTTACTCAAAACCGCTCCCTCATCAACAAAACCTATAACAAGACTCCCTATGAGCTTTGGCGAGGAAGAACCCCCAACATTGAATTCTTCAAGATCTTCGGCTTCAAATGTTTTGTCCTCTACAATGGAAGAGAAAATAGAGGTAAATTCGGAGCCAAGGCCGACGAAGGTATTTTTGTTGGGTATGCTAAACATTCAAAAGCTTTTCGTGTTTTCAATAAAACTAGTTTAAAAATAGTTGAGTCTGTCCATGTTACTTTTGATGAGCATTCTCTCCTTGAGCCACATTTGGCTCCAAATGTTGCTGATGATTTTGTTGAGCATAATGAACCAGGTGAACCATCTCAAACCGCACCCGAACCTCAACCGCAAAATTCAAAGCACCCTCAACTCGAAATTCCCTCAAACCGCACCTTTGAAACCGCACCTGAAGTTCCTACTCCAGGATGCAACTCCAAGGGAAGAAGAAGTTGAGAATTCCCCTATCCAGCCTTATAGAACCTCTTCGTCAACTTACCTTCCATGACTTCGAAGGATCTAACGACGTTCCAATTGAAGATCTTCAAGAAACCTCGGTCCAACCAGACTTACCCCTGAGGTTCGTGTAGTCGGCGGTCCACCCTCACAAATGTGATTGGTGATCTGTTTTCCGGTGTTCAAACAAGGAGATCAAACTATGACGAGCATACTTCGCTTTTATCTCAAGTTGAACCCAAGAAGATTGATGAAGCACTCCAAGATTCCAGGTTGGGTCGTTGCCATGCAAGAAGAACTCAACCGCTTTGAAAGATGCAAGGTCTGGACTTTGGTGCCTAGACCTCAGGAGCAAGGAGTGATAGGAACTAAGTGGGTATTTAGGAATAAGATGGACGAGAATGGAAGCATCACTAGGAATAAAGCAAGGTTGGTTGCACAAGGATATAGGCAAGAAGAAGGAATTGATTATGATGAAACCTTTGCTCCAGTTGCAAGATTGGAAGCTATCAGAATCTTCTTAGCCTACGCCTCTTTCAAGTGTTTCAAGTTATATCAAATGGACGTAAAGAGTGCATTTCTCAACGACGAACTGCAAGAGACCGTGTATGTTGCCCAACCGCCTGGATTTGAAGACTCCAAATTTCCCAATCATGTCTACAAACTCCAGAAAGCTTTGTATGGACTTAAGCAAGCTCCAAGGGCATGGTATGAGACTCTTTCTAATTTTTTACTAGAAAAAGGATTCAAACGTGGTAAAATCGATACAACTCTTTTTATTGCCAAATATAATGAGCATACTTTACTTGTTCAAATTTATGTCGATGATATTATTTTTGGTTCTACTAATGAGTTGCTTTGTAAGCGTTTCGAGAAGCTAATGAAAAGCAAGTTTGAGATGAGCATGATGGGAGAATTAACTTTCTTCCTCGGGCTTCAAATCAAGCAATGCGAAGAAGGAATTTTCCTAAGCCAAGCCAAGAACACCAAGGAGTTGATAAAGAAGTTTGGATTAGAAAATGCTAAAGCTTATGATACTCCTATGGCCACCGGCAATAAACTAGATAAAGATCTCAAAGGTAAGAAAGTTGATCAGACTTTATATCGAGGTATGATCGGCTCATTACTTTACTTAACTGCTAGTAGGCCAGATATCATGTTTAGTGTCTGTGTATGTGCACGCTACCAAGCAGATCCTAGAGAAGCACATCTCATTGCAGTCAAGCATATAATCCGCTATTTATCTGGAACCACTAATCTTGGACTTTGGTATTCCAGAGATTCGAACTTCGATCTTGTAGGTTATTCAGATGCAGATTATGCAGCTTGTACTATTGACAGGAAAAGCACTAGTGGTACTTGTCATTTCCTCGGAAATAGACTAGTTGCTTGGGCCAGCAAGAAGCAAGCTTCAGTTTCAGTGTCAACCACGTAGGCCGAGTATATTCTTCCGGTAGTTGTTCTGTCCAAATCCTTTGGATGAAGCAGCAGTTGGTAGACTATGGAATTGAAGAAGGAAATTGCCCTATCATGTGTGACAACACTTCAACATTTTCAGTCTCCAACAACCCTGTCATGCATTCCAAGACCAAGCATATTGATATCAAGTATCATTTCCTCAAAGACCATGTGGAGAAGAGGAATATCCATTTAGAGTACGTGGGGACGGATAATCAGATTGCTGACATCCTCACCAAGGCTCTTGACTCCAAGAGGTTTTCCTTCCTTAGAGGAGAAATGGGTATGCTTGAACTCAAATAAGTCCATTCTTTTTATTGACTAACTTGAGTGATGAGTTTAGGTTGTAATTCTTATTGAGGGCTTCAATCTCACCAATGTTGAACCACATATATTCAAACCGCATTCTTCCAACCGCATGCTGCTCTCTGACCGTTCCATCTCCGACCGCATTCAACAATTGGTATTTTCAAAATCTGTTTTATTTTTTAAAACCTTTGAAGAAGCTATGCGGTTTGAACCACCTTTCAACCGCACTGCCACGTGGACCCAAGGTAAGTTCCTTATTTTCATTTCAGTCCATTTTGACATAAGGGCATTTCTGCAAATGTTTTCCCACGTTATTTCAAAATTTAAATGCATTTAATGCAAAGGGAACATTAGCATTTAAAGCTCTCTTGTCAGCCGTCATTGGCAAAAGGGAAGAAGATGAAAGGGTGCAAACAGAGAAATGATTTCTTTTATGGGAAAATCAAAATGTCTTTTCAACTGTCCTTTGTTTGAGAGTGTTCCTATATATAACCACCAACCCTTACATTTTCAACTTTCCAATCTCTGTCTTCTCTTAGCACCGTACTTTTTCTACCTACTCATCTTCTTTCTCTCTCAAAAATCTTCAAACTTCATCTTTAAAACCTTGAATCTTAAATGGCTCCCAAGGCTCCCTTCTCAAATATGGTATGATTCTCTTAACTACATCTTCTTCATTTCTGCAAGTCTAATTAAGAATCTGCCATTAAAGGACCTTGAAGCTTCGAAAACCCTCAAATGGATTTTGTTCATAACTGTCTTTTGTGTTGATCATTTTGAATGATTCTTGTTGAGTTTTGCTCGGTTTCACTCATAGATTCTTTATTTGTAATCTATTTCATGATCCATTAATGTCTTGAACATTGATTTTGAATTTTTTTTTTGGTATATGTCATTCGAAAACCCATTTAAGTGTTCTTGCTTTTTCAAGTTGATTCTGAGCAAAGTATGAATTTTTAATGTTATATTGTTAATCTACTGCTCAATGTGATCATTTTGACACGTTATTTGTTGATTTTGGTGAATTTTTGTTGAATCTCTGTTCTTAGTGTTCTAAGTGTTCTTCGTGTTCATCATCTATTCAACATGCCTGTTCATATGCCTTGAAAATAATCACATGTTTTGGTTCATTTGATTTTCACACATGTTTTTGTACTTAGAAAATTTTTCAATAATTTTTTATGCACTGATTGTGATTATCAACCGCATGCTCTTTGTTTGGAACCGCCTTCATGAAATCCCTTGATTCTAACCGCATGACCTTTCCAAACCGCATTCAAATTTGAACCGCATGCTCTCTATAAACCGCATGTTATTTTGAACCGCATGCTTGTTAGCTATTTAAGTTAATTTTTTGCAACTGCATGCTTAATATGTTTAAGAATTTACTAAGTATATAGGCTGGAAACCATAACCTTCCTCTATACAACTGCTTGCAGTGTGGAATAACCTTGGATTACAATGCCACGTGCTAGTATAATCTCTTGCATATTTTCTATGGTCCTTCAGTTGTATTCGCAATACACTTGAGGTTTGGAGTTCTTCATATTTCCAACCGCATTATTGCCAACCGCATGGATGCCCAAACCGCCTGTGCATTATGAATCATTTTATGGATCTAAACTCCTTATTTCATTTTGTAGGAACCTAGATTTTTTATTCCAGGCTATGAAATCAATGAGCCTGAGCTCCAAGGTGATGCACTTGGCAGAGAGATGATCAGAAGATTGAGTGCCTCTGGAATTCTACCCCTTTTCAACAAAAAGCAATCATATATTATTCCATCATTTGTGGATCAGTTTTATGCCACCGCTGTATTAGGAGATAGAAAATTGTCTGATGGAACCATGATCAAATGCCTGGTTGCTGATGTTGAAGGTTTCAGGATATCTATTGATCATTTGGATATTCGAAGCACATTTGGATTCCATATTTCTGGATGCCCTGTTGAGGTTGATCAAGGAGTTTTAGATGCAACCGCTCAATCTACTGTGAAGCTCACCTCTCTGTCTGGTTATTACAAGAAGAGAGCTAGAAGAGAATTTGGAGAACTGATGAGCCACTTGGGCTATTTGGTAGGAGTGTCTGTTTGTGGTAAAACTGGTAACCACAACAACTTCACTTCTCAGCAATGGACATACTGCTGTGCCATTTACAATGGGATAAAGTTAAATTGGCCCAATATCCTGATGAAAGAAATGGCTAGCTCTATTGATACCTACCAATCGAAGATCAAGAATGAGCACATGAGATGGAGACCCTTCTGCAGGCTCCTAACCGCTTTGTTTACAAGCTACCAACATCTGGAGGACCTGAGACTCTCAAATCCAGATCTATCTGTGCCCATGGGTGATGGAGACTACCTTGGAACTAGGTTTTTGTCATAACTTCAGGTATTCCTTTGGTGATGCTGAATACAAGTTCCTCTATGATGCTGATACCCATCATCCAAAAGAATTCTATGTTGAAATGTCTCCTGCAACTGCGGTCACTACTCTGGGTAAGGCAATTAAGAAGGCTTCAAGAAGGAAGAATATTGTTCTTGAACCGCAGCCTAAGAAGCCTAGGACCGTACCATCTCAACCGCGTGCTCAAACCACAGGTGCTGGTCCAAATGCTAAAGCAAAGGAGAAGATGGTCTTGAGAGATGAACCTGATGAAGATGAAGATGAAGAGGATGATGGAATAGCCCCTCTCATCACGAAGGCAAAGAAAATCAAGACTGCTACTGCCAATCTGACTGAAGAGGATAAGGCTGCCTTCTATAAAGAAAAGCTTGACAAGTTGGAGAGGAAGGCTGAATTAAGGAAGGCTGCAAAAGGAAAATCTTCCACTCCTGAACCGCTTGCCAAATCCCAACCGCAAGTTCAACCACCTGTTCTACCGCAACCCCCTCCTCAATCTCAACCGCCTCCACCTCCAACCCAATCTCCAGCTCAAACTCCTCCAACCTCACCTATTCAAACTCAAACCTCTTCCCCAATTCCTGACCAACCGCTTTCTCCTACCAGATCTCAATCCCCCAAACCTCTCTCTCCCTCTCCCAGAGATGAAACCGCTCAGGGGGAGAATCCCAAGAAGAGGAGATACAAGATGATTGCAAAGAAGACCACTCCCACCAAAGGACCCAAACGTTTTCTTCAACGTGTGGCCCAAACTCATACCAAAATCCCTGGTGAGACCTCCTCTTACTTTGATAAATCCTCCTCTTCTCAATACCATTCTCAATCATCTTCCCAGTCTGAATTTCAAACCCCTTTAAACCAAGCCACCTCAAATCCTCGTGCCTTTACTGAATGGACATCCAAGCCATCAGCAGGCCCAGCTCATTCAACCTCTAGACTTAGAGATCCAACTCCTTCACCACAAAATTCACCCATAAACCAATCATCCCCTCATAACTCAAACCGCAACCAAAATTCCCCTTCTAAATCCCCTACACCTTCACCTCAAAAATCCCCTTCTCATTCACCTCCTGAAATCTCTAAAACTACAACCGCTCCTATCCCAACCGCCCCTATCCCAACCGCCCCTATCCCAACCGCTCCATCCTCTTTACCCCAAACTCTACCCATTACTACTTCTAACTCCTCTCCATTTACAATTCCTGCCTCTCGTATTTTTCAAACACTATTTTCCCAACTCCCTCAAACTACTCCTCCTACTTTTTCTGAACCACCTCCTGCCTTCACTCATATTCCCTCATCTTCAACCGCTCCTCCACCCACTGACTACTCCCAAATCCTTTCCACCCTTAACCTTATTCAAAACCAACTCCTCGTTAACCAAGGCCATATGATCAAACTAACCGCATCCAATGCCTCCCTTGAAGCTTCCAACCGCTCCCTTCAGAAGCTTGCTGAATCTCAATCCCATTTGATTGCCTCTCAAACCTTGCAAATGGCTGATCATAGGAACTCCTTGAAGAGTTTTGCCCAAAGACTTGATGCCATTAAGGGGGAGAAGGACATAGCAAACATTGTCAAATCCTCAGCTGAATCCTGTTTTGAAGGATTTCGAAAGGATCTAGCTGAAGGTATTGTTCAAATTCAATCATTTGGAGATTCTGATCTAAAAGAATTGATTTCTCAGCTTTCAACCTCCACCAAGACCGCCTTTGATTCTCTTCAGGCTGAAATTCTCAAAGCTATCAACTCTCAATCGCCTACTTCTCAAGACATTCAAGCCACCTTGAATCCGGTTGAAGCAAATGTCCTCTTAGAAGTTGATAATATTAAAGCTCAGCTGGAGGTCAAAACGAACTCTCTTGATGATGCCTTGATGGCCAAGTTGAATGAGATCAGGGATGAATTCAACGACCGCCTTGAAAATATCAAGTTAGGTTTCTCCTCTAAACTGGAAGCCACAGTTAATGAGTTGAAATCCTCTATTAAGGTTACAGTTGATCTAGATCCTATGTCTGAGGCCATTTCAACTCAGACCGCAGCAGTTCAGGGGGAGATTCACATCATGTTCAATTCTTTGAACGCCTCCTTCCATGCCTTAATTGAAGATCTAACTGCTAAGGTATCTGAAAACTCCAAGGCAGTTAGTGATGCCAATCTCAAGCTTGACTCTCAAGAAAACATCCTAGAAAGATTGGTGACCGCTCAAGGAAGGACCGCTGATGAGGTGAGAAGAATTAGAAGATCTTTGAAGTCTGAAACCTCTGCATCAAATCAAGCCAGGAACCCTGAAGTCAACCAACCGCAGCAGCAGCAGCAAGGTCAAGATCTGCACCAACAATGAACCGCTTTTGCTCTGTATTTTTTTTGGTAAACTCTTTTGTTTGTTGGACCGCACTCTCATTGTATTTTCTTTTGTCCAACTTACTTTTGCTCCTTTTTGCAACCTTTGCATTTTGCTTTTCTACCTTTGTAATTTGTAACCGCAGTGGTAGTAATGAAAAATGCATCATTGGTTCCAAAACTTTGTTCATATCAAACTGCTTGTTTGAAGAACAATGAAACCTATTTTGGTTTATAACCTCATTCAAATATTTTCTAACTTAAAATCATATCTTTTTGAAATGAAGGTTAAACATTCAGTTTAAACCGCACTTTGAACTTAAACTCATATTTTTTAAGTGCACTGAATGCATTTCTATACTTTCCATATTGTAATTGTTTATCTTTCAGATAGTATAGAAATCTATAGCTTAAGCTTGTGTGTACATTGACTTGGGACATGAATTACCATGTTAATTCCTATGGACATGTTCTTACCAAGTACAATGTTTGCTTTAGTTATAGTAGGTAATGGCATCAATCAAATAAGGGGAGATTGTTGGGTATGCATGTTTTAACCCTCCTATTTTGTATTAGATTTGATTTATACCATAAACCTCCTGTCTATTTTAAGGACTTTAGGACCCTATGTAATGAAGCTTAGACTTCAATTTTTTAGCTAAGTCCATTTTATAGAATAGGTTAATTTAGGCTTTGAAGACTGGCACAAGACTCATTGGAATTGAGAGTTGCAGTTCAGAAGATTCAAACCGCCCTTCCAACCGCCCTAGCAAAACCGCTTCTAGCACTTGCTTGGTGGAACTCCTTATTTGAAATTACCTTTGAACCACTTCAGTGCAACCGCCCTATGATGAACCACACCCTTGCAGTTCAACATCAACCGCACTCTGCAACCTTACTGGAGTTATCAACCGCACATGTCGAACCGCTTATACTCCAGAACCGCCCCAATGATTGGAACTTGAAGTGAACCTCTTTGACCGTTGGAATCCACGTCAGCAATATCAAATGTCAACCACCATATCTTGTCTCGTGACCCAGTATCAGCGCAGATCTGCAAGGATCTCATAAAGGTGACAGATGTCCTAACCACCTTGATTGCAGCTGAGGTCTGATCAGCTTTACCTGCATCAACAGTTCCAAAGGACAAAAGTGGATATTGTGGACCAATAGGATTGCATCAAGTACTGTCCTTACACAGCTGTGTCTAACGACTATATTCCTGATGCTTGGGTATAAATACCCCCAACCTTCATCATTTGAAGATTGCTTGAATCTTGAGAAATTGTTGTGTTCATCAGAAGTTGAAGCTCTGCCCAGAAATTCATAAGTCCTTTGAATCTTCATCTTCTTACTTCAAGAAATATTCCCGGCCAATCAAGCCTTTACACATTCAAGAATCATTGAGCTCTACATCTCACAGATTTAAAGAGCCTTGATCTTGTTCTCACACACACACCTCACTTGTTTAATCACATAGATTATACATTTGAGATACACTGGTTATAGTCTAGGATTTGTTCTTCATAGAAAAGATTTTATTGTACTTTGTAATCTCTCAAATACTCAATATAAAATCTCTCTTAGAAATCCATGACTAACCATCTTGGTAGTGGACGTAGATCGTTTATCGATTGAACCACTCCAAATATTGTGTTCTTACTTTCTGCATTTATATTTTCTTGTGCTTACTGATTATCTACTTTTCTCTCTGTTTGATCTTTATTTAGATTTCCATTATTGTGAAATTGTGTTTGGAGTTAACATTGTCTAGACTTCACTTTTGCAAACTGCACTTTCAGTAAACCACACTATCAAACCGCCTTGCAAAACTGCCTCTCTCAAAACCGCTTTGTAACTTCATTATTCCGCTGTGCATTTTATAACTCTACTTGCAGCTTCTCATACACTGCAAGCGGTTTTGTAAGTATAGAGAATTACTTTTAAATCGAGGGCGAAAAATTTGTAACAGCTATTCACCCCCCCCTCTAGCTGTATTTTCACCCTTGTTGCCACCTTTGGGACCAACAAGAATTTTTATTCTATCTTTAATAATATACTAACCAAATTTTGTCCACTTCTCATTCTTTCCATAAACATACACCCCAAGTGAAAAAAAAAAACAGATTAGTTAGCGTCTTTAATGTGTTAAGAGGTTTGGATTTAAAAAAAAAAAGTTAGATGGTGATGGAACCGGTGGAACCGTTGGAACCAGAACCGGAACCGGCGGATAGAATCGAAAACCGGGAACCGGATTAATATGGTTCGAATACGGTTCTGGCTATTTGGGAATCGGGAACCGGAACCGGAACCGTTTGGACATGTCTAATCAATATACAATGACTATATGATAATTACAAAGGGTGAATAACAAAAATATCCCACGTAATTTAATTTAACAATTTTTACAATCAATGCAATTTACTATCTAGTGACATTTTAATGCAATTTACTTTATCAGATTTTTACAATCAATGCAATTTACTATCTAGTGACATTTTAATGCAATTTACTTTATCAATTCGTTACAAATAATGCAATTTACGTACTACATCCTTGCAATGTACTTTCTAATTTTGACTCAAATAATTCAAACAAATTCCATTATTTGTAATAAGATTAGAAAGTATATTACATTATATTGTCACTAGATATTACAATAGCTTTATTGAAATCGATGTTATAGTACATTAAATAAGTTGGTAATTATTCCTAATTACAAAATATAGAAGATATTTATACTAAATACAAGATATATCCCTAATACCTAGAGATATATTCTAACACTCCCACACAGTTAAAATGGGAGAAGAACAAAAGCTAAGATTGTCACGAAAATCATTAAGTAAAAGCAACGAAGCCCTTTCGTGAAAATGCCAGCAATTTGATTTCGAGATGGGACTTGTAAAACCCTTACTTCACCCTTAGCATCTTTGTCTCTGACAAAATGAATATCCATCTCGATATTTTTAGTGCGTTGGTGTTGAATTGTATTACCCAAAAGATACACTGCACTAATATTATCACAGTAAAGAAGAGTATAGCCACATGAATTGGACAAAGAAGTTCCAATAACAATTTCTTAGCAGCAAGACTCAGAAACTACATTGGCCACCCCTCTATTCTCGGGCTCAGCACTTGATCGAGACAACACTGCTTGGCGTTTGACCGACCAAGAAATAAGATTGTCCCCAAGGAACACACAATACCCAGATGTAGAACGTCTAGTATAGGGACACCCTGCCCAATCGGCATCCATTTAGGACACTAGAGTTGTAACACTCGGGTACAAATAGAGGCCAAATCCCAATGTACCCTGAATATAATGGATAATACGTTTGAAAGCATGCATATGTACCTCCCTTGGTGCATGCATAAACAAACAAACCTGTTGAAATGCATACTTAATATTTGGTCGAGTGAATGTAAGATACTTCAGTACCCCTGCGAGACTGCGGTAAAGGGACGGATCGGAGAACAATGGACTGGCAGTCGATGAGCCGAGTTTCGGCTTGGTGTCCACCGGAGTTTGGGTGGGCTTGCATGAGGATATCCCTGCACATTTTACAATCTCTGCAGCATACTTATGTTGGGAAAGACACAAATTCCCATTCGAACGAGATACCACAATACCCAAGAAATAACTAAGTAGTCCCAAGTCTTTCATAGCAAATTCATAATTAATACGAGCCATTATGGAGAGATGAAGAGCATCATACGAGGCAGTCAATGATAAGGATTTGATTGGAATAATGTTTAGAAGATATGTGGCCATAAGAGCCGCATGATGCCAAAAAAATGGAGGAAGGGATGCATGAGCTAAAAAGGTGCGGACCATGTTATTGATGGTTCGTATTTTACGTTCGGCTACCCCATTTTGTGACAAAGTATAGGGGCAAGATAGGTAAAACGACAAACCATTATTCTTGCAAAAATCCCAAAAGTGTGCATTGTCGAATTCACACCCATTACCACATGAACAATTTTAATTTCACGTTCAAATTGATTACGAATAAATGCATGAAAAGAAGGAAACGTTGAATACACATCTGACTTGCTTGCAATTGGAAACACCCACAAAAATTTGGAGTAATCATCAAAGAATTATACTTAATAATGATGACCCGCACTACTCAAAACAGGAGATGTCCATAAATCACTATAAATAATATCAAATGGCATAAATGTAGTACTTTGAGACGGAACAAACGAAAGTTTAATATGTTTGCCTAATGAGCAAGCACGACAATTATGTGGAATAGAGGAAACCCAACAATCTATTATTTTATTCTTCCTAAGAGACTCTACGATTGGTGCGTCAGGATGACCCAACCTCTCATGCCACAAATACGGGAGAGAAAGCAACCAAAGATGAAGGAGAAAACTCGATTGGAGAAGTGATTGGATATAGATCCCCCCGACTATCACATCTCATTATGCGCCTCCCCGTCTGGAAATTCTTCACAGAAAAACCAAACAGATCAAATTCAATGGTGACAGAATTATCACAGGTAAATTTTATGATAGATGCTAAATTTTAAATAATATTAGGAGCATGCAGGACGTTATGAAGAGCAAGGAAGGGGAAGAGAAGTATGACCATAACCATTGATTTGAATAGTATTACCATTACCTACTATTATGCCATGTTTAGTGCTCATATTGAAATAAGGCGTAAGAGTACCTGAGGAGGATGCCATATGCGATGTAGCCGTAGTGTCCAAATTAGGAGGCGGTAGAGTGAGGACGAGAGTATGCATCACAGCTTCAACATCAGTGGTAATAGTAGGACCCGTGGCAGCATATGCTTGTGCAGGACATGGGCTGAGAACACTAGGGACAGAAGGCTGCCAAGAAGGAGAAACATTCCTCGGCCAAAGACCATGCGGTGTCGACCATGTCCCAGGCTTCATGAGATACATGCATGGTGGGACTACCCACTGCCCCCAATAGCCTCCCCGATTCGGCTGTTCCACGCCAGGACCCCATGTGGGCTACCAAGTAGGAGGCACTTTCGAAACCTTACCACTCGAAGAATTCCCAGATTGGTTTCCACCCTTTCCAACAAACTTGTTATTCTTGCCATTATTCTTATGCCCAGACTTCAAACCAACACTAGCCGAAACATGAGCAAAAGACGGACCAGAAACAAAAGAGAAAGCGGACGTGTCACGAGCCATCAAAATTGTAGCGGTAGCCACTTTTTTTTGAAGAGAGGCCTCTTCTAGGGTTACCATGGAACGAGCCTGATAAAAGGTCTCGAGAGGATTAGTTTTTTAAATCATGATGGCAATCTCATTGTACGCATTCGTGAGCCCATAAACCATCTGAAGAGAGAGTCGGTCATTTGAGATAGTAGCCCCAACGTTTTTCAGTTGATCAGCCAACTGCTTGAGATGTTGGCAATAAGAAGAGGCAGAGGTGAAGGACTCCATAAGCGTATGAGAAAACTCCTACTCAATAGTTACAGCATGGGGGTTTTTGTTGTCGAAAAAATATCACACAGACGATCCCAAGTAGACATGGCGGTGCTATCCTGTTCCATGATCGTATTAAGGAGATCATTGGAAATAGTGGAATAGATCTATCCCAAAACGATGGCATCAAGAGTAGAAAACTTTCAAAGGTTCGGCCACCATTACCACCGAAGCTAGCGGCGAGAAGAAATCTATGGATGAGAGGAGCTATCCATACTTTATTTCGACAAGTGACAATCCAGTAATGATTCTCACCCACGTCCAATTAAAGGGGGAGAATTATGAAGAATGGGCTAGGGTTTTCAAGGGATCATTGAGGGCCAAGACGAAAACAGCCTTCATTGATGGAACAATTGAAAAATCCAACATGGAAGATGAACTGGAACTTTGGCAAACTGTAAACTCAATGGTGGTTTCATAGATCTTTAACACCATTGAGCCAAGCCTTCATTCACGGTGAGCTATGTTGATGATGGAAAGACGTTGTGGGATGATTTGCGGGAGAGGTTTTTAGTTGGAAATGGACCAAGGGTTCAACAATTGAAGGCGAATCTAGCAAACTGCAAACAACAGAAAGGTGAAAGCGTGGCAGCCTATTTTGGTCGTGTGAAGAAACTGTGAAACGATCTGAATGATTTTGACACACTCCTGACTTTCTCATGTTCGGGGTGCAGATGCAACATCAGGACGAAGTTGCTCCAATAACGTGAAGAAGAGAGGGTTCATCAATTCATTATTGACCTTGAAACACCGTAGTTTGAGAATGTGAAGTCCTCCATACTGAACACGGAACCCTTGCCTAATGTTAATAAGGCATATTCCATGGTTGCACGAGAAGAAAGAGTACGGGGCAGCGTGCATGAAGATTATCCTGCACCTGCCAGGTTTGTTGTTCAGACAGTTGTGGGAACAAGTGTGCGCACAACTGGTCCGAAGGGGGAAAGAAAGGATGTGAGAAGTGTTGTTTGTTCTCACTGCAAGAAGAAGGGACATGATACAGATACATGCTACAGGCTGGTGGGGTATCCATAAAGGTGGGGAGAACAACGCTTAAGGAACATGAAGGAATGAGGCGGAGTCCAAATTACTTCGGCTACGGGAAAACACTCAAGCACATCCAATTCACGAGTCAACACAGTGCACACCAGTGGAGAGGGAACTGCTGGAATGACGGATGATGATAGGGCTGGCTTGCTAGGTTTCACGCCTGAACGATGAAGCCAATTCAAGGTGTATGTACAGATATATGTGCAGACAACTGATTAGACAAGTGGTTGCACAACTGGTCGAATGAATGGTAAGACAAATATTGAGTATTGGCTTGTCGATAGTGGAGCTAATCGACACACAAATGGCAATATTTCTTTTCTGAAAAATGTGCGTCAGATTGAGGCTAACCACATAGGATTGCCCAATGGAAGATACATGATCGCCATGAAAGAAGGAGATGTTTCCATCATATCACATCTATGTTTGAGAAACATTTTATATGCCCCCACATTCAACTGCAATCTGTTATCTGTCTCTCAATTACTTAATAATTCCAATAATGTAGTGCATTTTCTGACAAATTGTGTGTTGTACTGGACCGAGCCACGAAATTTTGATTAGAAAGCGTGAATAAGACGGGGGGTTATACTACTTGAGGGAACCAACAGGGACACAAGCTTACAACATTAGAGAATCTGGGAGCTATCAGTTGTGGCATCAGCGACTAGGACATCCATCAAGTAAAGTGGTTGGTTTATTGCCTTTTATTAATCGTAGTAGTATTAATAAAGACGTTTGCGCAATTTGCTGCCAAGCTAAACAAAGTACAGACAAGTTTTGTCTTAGTGACAGTAACTATATTGAAATTTTTGATTTAATTCATTGCGATATTTGGGGTGATTATCGAAAGCCTGCAATGTGTGGAGCCATTTATTTTTTTACCATTGTGGAAGATTGTTCTCGTGTCGTGTGGGTTTACTTGGTTAAATCTAAAATTGATGTTTCTCAAAGCTTGAAAAATTTTCTTCTCATGATAGAACGACAATTTAATAAACGTGTCAAGAAAATCAGGAGTGACAATGGGACAGAACTTACTTGTTTAGAAAAATATTTTATTGAAAATGGCATTGAGCATCACACCACTTGAATTCGTATGTCACAAAAAAATGAAAGGGTGGAAAGAAAGCATATACATATCTTGAATGTGTCTCGTGCTTCATTGTTTCAAGCAAAATTACCAGTGAAATTTTGGGGAGAGTGTGTACTAGCAGTAGGGTACCTATCGTACCCCTTCAAAATTGTTGCATGGAAAAACTTCCTATAAAATTATTTTTGGAAAGTCCCCTTCCTACAAACACATTAAGATTTTTGGATCTCTATGTTATGTTCATTAATCTCGAAAAGATAATGATAAATTTGCTAGTCGCATCAGACGATGTGTTTTTCTAGGTTATCCTTTTGGGAAGAAAGGTTGGTTAGTTTATGATCTTTATGAGCATAAAATGCTCATTTCTCGGGATATTATTTTTTTGGAAAAGGAGTTTCCCTATGCTAGTAACAGGACTAATCCAGAAGAGGTCTTTACTGATTTGGATATATTTCTTTGTGCACCTACTGATGAAGTTACTTATGAGGAAGACAATACTTATATGGGCAGTCAGTTGTCTGGACAGTTGCCTGAACATTTGTTTGGACAGTTGCCTGAACAGTTGTCTGAACAGTTGTTTGAACAACCTAATGAACAAGTTTCAGCACAACAGGCTGAACAGGTTATAGATACTGCTCAGGGGCTCGAACAAACTCTTGAACAATTACAAGTGGCTGAACAATCTGCAACATAGAATTTGGGTCGAGGTCAGAGAGCTAAAGTGCCCTCTACAAGGTACCCATCAACTGAATATGAGTTGGGAAATACTCACGTCGGACAAGTCCCCTCCCCATCGCGTTCTCCTATCCAAAAGAAATTTTCAGGTACTCACTATCATTTATCACACTTTGTCAGTTGCACTAACTTTTCTTTGGCACATCATTGTTTTTTGGCTGCTGTTGACTCAGGACATGAACAAAAGCATTTTGGAGAAGCAATAAATATCCTCATTGGTGTGAGGCCACGACACAACCATAGTCAGAGGACACAACACATCCTCATGCACGACACAACCACAATCAGAGGACACAACACATCCTCACGCACGACACAACCACCATTCAGAGGACACAACACATACTTACGCATGACACAACCACAGTCAGAGGACACAACACATCCTCACGCACGACACAACCACAATCAGAGGACACAACACATCCTCACGCACGACACAACCACAGTCAGAGGACACAACACATCCTCACGCACGACACAACCACGGTCAGAGGACACAACACATCCTAATGCACGACACAACCATAGTCAGAGGACACAACACATCCTCACGCACGACACAACCTTAGCTAGAGGGCATAACACGTCCTCACCACTATCCGCAGCTCGAAAGGCTTTAAACTACTCGGTCCGGGAGACCGCATAAATCAGCCAAATCGCTATCCGTAGCCTAGAAGGCTTTAAACCACTCGGTCCGGAAGACCATATAAACCTCCCAAATCATTATCTCCAACCAGCCCGGAAGGCTTTAAATTACCCGGTTCGTAAAACCGTAAAATTTTCATTTCAGGACACCACCACGTCCTCACCGTCAACCTCAGCAGTCACACGACACTTCAGGGCACCACCACGCCCGCACATAATCATGATTTCACGACGTCGGAACTACGATCAGGCTTGATTCCCGCTTGAGATACGTAGGAATCCTATCACAGGGTCCAGCCAACCGATCTATACGGTCACACAGGATGCCACCACGTCCACACAACCGACCTATACGGTCACACAAGATGCCACCACATCCTCACAACCGACCAAAATGGTCACCCACAGGACACTGACACGTCCACACACAAAGTCTCAGTTAGAAGACATCACACGTCCTCGTACACGACAACACTCTCCCCACACACGAACTATGATCAGGCTTGATTCCCATAAGTGATACGTAGAAATCCTATCACAGGGTCCAGCCAACTGACCTAAACGGTCACACAACAGAACACTGCCGCGTCCTCACGAACCGACCTACACGGTCACCTTCTCTCTCAGCACGCGATCCAGATCAGGACCCTTATCTTATCGATGACCCCACTTCCTCCGTAAGTGACGTCGTCGAGGGGCTTCTGTAAGTACCCCAATCTGGATCACCCTCTTCCGATCCCACGGGAAAGACCGCAGACTCACGCAAACGCAGTCTCGAACACCCGGAACCCTCAAAAAACCCTCAAATACCCTCAAAAGCCCAAAAAGCCACCAACCAAATCAAGGGGGGACTTTCTGGGACAAAAAAACACAAAAGAACTTTTTGGAAATTATGCAAAAATTGGAAAAGTACAGAAGGTCCGTACGGACCTCTTTGCATGCTAATAGGTTCGTACGGACCTCTTTGCTACCAGACATCATAATTACAAAATCCTCTTAAAGTCCACATTATTCCCTCAAATCTGGGAAAACTAAATTTTTAGTTTTTATAGAAGGTCCGTACTGACCTTCTTGCACGAATTTGAAAACTATAAATAGAGGGCTCCCCCTTCCTCATTTCACACATCTCCCTCTTCTCCTCTCTCCCTAAGCCTTCTGGCTACCCTTCTAAGACCCCTCGGGGCACTCCCAGTCCCTTTTGGTTCCTTCCGGGGCCTTTCGAGCTCCCTCGCGGTGCTCCAAAGCCCTACCGAGTGCTCCCGAGACGCTCCTGCGCTGCCTCGAGGCACTCTCGAGGTATTCTGAGTCCCCTCGTGGTACTCCAAAACCTTTCCTGGTCTTTCCCGGGGCGTCCCGACCCTTTCCGAGCCAAACCGACGATTTCGACGCACGCCGGAACTCTGCCCGAACGCAACCGACGATCCCGACGCACGCCGAACCTCTGCCTGAATCCAGCCAATGATCCCTGTGATCCCAACGCAAGCCGAAACTCTGCCCGAGTGCACACTTGACAATCCCGAGGCACGCCAAAGCTCTGTCCGCAGACAACCAGCACATCCCAAAGCAATCCCGGAACACTATTCCATCCTCAAACACTATTCCCCAGCGGAAGACAGACACGAACCAATATTTGTAAGGCTTCCTTCCATTACTATTTCAATACATTTCAATATGTAGTTGTAAGTACCCCAATCTGGATCACACCCTTTCAAACACACGGGAAGCACCGCAGACTCATCAACGCAGTCTCGACGACCCCTCTCACTAAAAACCCTCTCTAAACCCCCAACCAAACCAAGGGAGGAGCCTTTTTGGGATAAAAAGGGACAAAAGGACCTTTCGGGAATTTTCAGGATGGAAAAGCAATAATGGTCCGTACGGACCTCTTTGCTTTAATAATTACTGAATCTTCTTAAAGTCCACAATATTCCCTCAAATCCCGGGGAAAATGATTACCCTCATGCTTAGTTGGTCCGTACGGACCTCTTTGCATGCAAGATGGTCCGTACGGACCTTATTGCATAGGGAACACCATAATTACAGAATATTCACCATCATCACATATTCCCTCAAATCGAGGAAAACCAAAATTCTGGATAACCAGGGAGGTCCGTACGGACCTCTTTGCAATTTTTTCCTACTATAAATAGAGGGCTCCCCCTCCCATTTTCAGATACCTCCCTCTTCTCTCTTCCTCCCTTAGCCTTCTGGCTCCCCTCTAAGTCCTCTCGAGGCATTCCCGGCCCCTTTCGGATCCTTCCGAGGCCTTCCGAGCCCCCTCGTGGTGCTCCGAAGCCTCCCCGAGCGCTCCCGAGACGCTCCCGCGCTGCCCCGAGGCACTCTTGAGGTACTCTGAGGCCCCTCGTGGTACTCCGAGGCCTTGCCTGGTCTTTCCACGGTGTCCCGGCTCTTTCCGAGTCAAACCGACGATCCCAAACCACGCCGAAACTCTGCCCGAGTGACTCCCGCCACCACAACGCACGCCGAACCTCTGCCCGAGTGATCCCGACGATCCCCACGCACGCCGAACCTTCGCCCGAACGCAGCCGCAACCTCAACTCACGCCGAAACTCTGTCCGCGTACAACCGGCATCTCCCGAAGCAATCCCGATCCGCACCGGAACGCTACTCCGACCTCAAACACTATTCCTCAGCGGAAGACAGACACGAACCAACATTGGTAAGGCTTCCTTCCATTACTATTTCAATACATTTCCATACATAGCATACAATGTAGACATCCGATACAGCATGCATTTTTAAAAAGCACACACACACACACACAACATTTAAAGGATATTAGGGGTATCCGAAAGACTCGTTTTACGAGGCGACTCGGGTGAGCTCTAATATTCTAATATTCTCTTCCCGAGGAGTCATCTGACCTCCGAACTCAAAATCTCATCACACAAAAACAGTTTAAAATTATCTTTAAACTGATGCCCTTTTTCAATGTTTTGGGCTTAATAAAAACGGCGTGGCGACTCTACAAAATGCGAAAGCAAAACGGCGAGAACGAACCGCTCCAACGCGAAAGATTGCCAGATGCCGGGGCTGCGAAGCCTGCTCGGATCCGGGCTATTTCAGTTGGCGACTCCGCTGGGGAATTTTTTGTTTTAAAAACTTTTAAACAAAACAAAAGATTTTTAAAACGATGATGAGGGTCAAACTTTCATTTTACCCCTTCCTTTAACTGTTGTGTGTGTGTGCACGTGCTTTACTTTTTATTTTACAAAAAAAATAAAAATTCAAAAAAAAATAAAAATGCATTAATATACATCTGTGCATACATTTAAAATTCTTCAAAAACTTCTGTTTTACTCAGAAAAAGAATTTTAGAGACCGCACACTACTCGCACTGCTGCCTCGGTTACACCGCACACTACTCACACTGCTGCCTCGGTTACACCGCACGCTACGCGCACTGCTGCCTCGGATACACTGCACACTACAACCCTCAACCCGGAGTGGTCTCAGTTGCAGTCCGTTTGGTCTTCCTAGGCCTCTTGGACGCGCACGGGATCATTCCAAACATCCCATCCTAGCCAAGCGTCAACCCTGCACGTTTGAGTCTTGAGTCACACTCGTCCGCACTCGGTTGGTTTTTACCCGCCCGTGTCATACTATCGGATACATATACCATGCCGGCCATTTTTCGAGTCAAGGCTCGAACTCAAGATCCTCGCGCAAGCAAAGCGATGAAAGGTCATGCTAAAATCTTGACTCGATCTTGATTTCCGGCTACACCTGCACGATGTTCCGTCCCGGATATACATCCATGCTCACATGACACCATGTCATCACGCCTTTGATACGTCAGCCATGACGATATGACCCAGCCAACGCCCAACGTCACAGATCCCTTGCGCAAGCAAGGTAAAGAGAAGTCATGCCGAACTCTCGACCCGATCTTGACTCAGGTGCCGGCTCAGTTCACTATTCACATGGCTAACGCGTCAAAACGAACATGACAGGCTCGGTCCTTAGGTTTGATTTTTCTTTTAGGCCGGTGGAAACCGCTTGCCCTATAGGACCCTCGCCCGGGGCTGTCCACCCTGGGATGTCAAAATACAGGTGCAAAACGAGGGGCTTATAGCCGCACGTATGGTCTCCATCGACCCAGGATCTAGCATAGTTGCGAAAAGAAGAGCAATCTTTTCCAACCTACCTAGGATTCTCGAGAAAACATGTTTTAAGTAAATTAAAACAACAAAAAAAAAAAAATAAAAGAAACGGAAACCGCATGCCACGTGAGCTTTCCCCTTTATCCCGTTAGGCCATTCCCGTGTCTAAACCTTGCCCGTCACCCTCCAGCCTACCGTAGAGTGGTCGAGAGTACCCGGGAACCCGTCTCCCAAAGTGTCAAAACAAAGAAGGTCCTACCTCCTTCCCAGCTCTGTCACCAGACACCGTCAATTCCCATGGCCAAGTCAAGGATAACAACGATGAGAACGGGACCTTACCCCCAAGAAATTTCCCAACATTGGAAGAAGTTTGGCAGGTCCTCATGGCTATTGAGAAACGTCAAGGTGAGCAACAAGCTCGATCGAAGGTGCCATGCACCACTTCGGAACATTAGCCACCCAACTACCCGGGGCTTCCCAAGTCATGATCGCTCCTACAAACTCTAACGTCTCTCATTGTCTCCCGTAAGTCAACCTCGTTACCCTCATACGAGCCATGCAGCTTATGACGTAAGGCCACAAGACCTTCCAGAGGAAAGCTCGCCCATCCAGCCTCCCGAGGTCCCGGTACCACCGCCGAACAACGAACACATCTCGGTGGGACGCTCATGACAGGTGCTTGTCTCGGGAAATGGAATTCTGTGATGCAATGAACGAGGGCCGTCCTCGACGAAAGAAGAAGCTATCTTCTCAACAAAAACTGAAAAAGAGGTACGAATCCGGTGATCCCACGCCGGAACCCTTGGAGAACCCTCAGAAAGTTTGACTACTATGTCATCTACTCCAAAGAAGCTCTAGTTTCCGCACAAGGCCATGGCAATGTCTCGCTCCATGATCACTGGGACGAAGCCGCACCGCCACCGAAGGCCCGAAGGTCCAGATAATCCAACCCCGTCTTGGGAAGATCTCAAAGCCACTATTGATGCTTCGCAAAGGCTATGACAAAGTGAACGAATTGAAATGCGCAGCCCGGCCTTACGCCAATCGTGCTCCTCCCACTACGTAAACGGGAGAGACAAGCAAAACCATAAGTCCAGAGGTGAATGTTCCGACACGTTCCGGCCAAATCCTGAATCCTCCACGGACAGACAAAAGGCCACCATACCCGAGCCACGAACCGAAAAGGGACCCTACGCCAAAGAAGCCGAAACCTTGGACCCAAAGGCCGAAGATCCCGTCTTGACACACTCAAGCGCACTCAGCTAACATCTCGCTCTGGTCCTTACTCACTTCATCTTACCCGCACAAGCTCAAGTTGGAAGAAAGCTCCGGCCTGCACTATGGTTCCCATCACGTGACACCCGATGAAGCAGCTTCGTATGATTGGCAACGTCAATTACAACAATATCATCACCTTCACAGAGCTCGACCTTCCAAAATTTGGGCCGACCATAACGAGCCTCTCTACATAACAGCTTCAACCGGACGAGCGTCGTCTCCCACGGGTGTTGGTAGATGGGGGATCATCCATGAACGTCCTTCCGCCCAAAATGATGGATTTGCTAGGGATCAAAGCAACCGATCTAAAGCCCTCGACTCGTGCAATCAAGGCATACGACTCAACATCCCGCCCAGCCTTGGGAATAGCCTCCTTGAACCCGTGGTTTGGAAAACAAATGGTCCCGACGGATTTCCAAGTCATCGACATCCCGATCACATTCACTGCCATTTTGGGACGCCCTTGGCTACACCCGCATCAATGGGGTGGCATCCACTCTCCATCAATGCGTAAAGTTCGTCCAAGGAACAGATCTTACCATCATCTACGGTGATAGCGTAGTCAACGAAAGGACCGACACAAACGGCGTCCCGGTCTTAGAGATCAAACCCGACGATGATGGTATGATGCTAACAGGTTCACCATCGAAAGCCCAAAGGCCCAAGTGTGCCACATAGACCCGCCTTTGATTTGGGACAAGATCCCTCCCCGATGAAAATGATGAAGCACATGAACTACATCCCGGGGCTCGGCTTGGGAAAACGCCATCGTGGCACTCAACGTATCATCAATATCAAAGAATGTAATACTCGCACGGCTCGGGATACTCTCCTACTCCCGAACACATTGCGGAGGACAAGCGAGCCGCACGAAAACGCTCCACGTATAACAAAAGAGGCTTGCACGCAATCTCCGATCTTCGTCCTTACAGCCTTCGACATGACCAAGTACTTCACAAAGAAGGCCGGCAACTTGGAAGAAGATCCAGAAAAGGGAATGTAGCCGATCGCCGCCAAACAAAGCCGGCCGACAACCATGGACAAGCTCCAGCGTAACCTCGGCAAGATTCAGAGGCCTCAAGCCAAATCCCGTCCGAAGAGCATTTCTCGACACACCGCCTCTACCGGGATCCACAACCACCACTATTCACAGCGAATTTTGGTTCGGGAAAACTCCTCTTTGGTGGAAGAACTCGAAAAACTCTCTCGTCAACACTCCTGCCCTCAACAAGCGGGACGAGTCCGCATTCGAGCTAGTAATGCCCAAGACAAAAGCAAAAGACTCCGCAGACGATGCTTGGGACGAGCCACCGCTCCACCTCGCTTCTTCAAAGAAGAAATCGAGATGCCGATCTAATCGATTTTGTTTCGATAACTCGTGATAGCAATGATCGGGAACGGTGACATAAAGCCCTTTCAAGCCCCATCTCCTATCAAGCTCATTGCCACTCAATAACCGGGCCACCTTCTCCGACCCACCGCCAAAGAAAAAGGACATGATCGAACAACTTGGTCCGACCCTCGAGTCCTAGAGTCTAGTGTCAAAACTCATCCCGAGTCCATTAGCTTTGAATTTGAGTCTCTCGAGTCATCCGATGGCCTCACGCCGTAAGATTACGAACTCATTGCCAATAATGTATTCCCGTATGCTCTTAATGAATGCTTCGATCTTTCCGAGTATCCTCTCATTGCATCTTTAACAACTGATAAATTAACTAACACACAAACAAGCTTAATAACGATTCACTTGATAAAGAAGCATACACATTAAACGAACAATACATTAAGCACATCTTTAAGCATGTTGTCAAACGAGAGAAAACCGGGCCCAAGCCGCGAGGAGGTTTTAACCAAAGTGAATTTGGGAACCGTCAAGAAGAGCCAAAAGAGACGCAAATCGGAAGTTTCTTCACCGGCACGAGCAAGACGCATTGATCGCACCGCTCAAAGAGTTCGTGGACGTGTTCGCTTGGTCTTACCGAGACATGCCCGGATTAGATCCTAACATTGTGGAACACCGGATTCCCTTAAATCCCGAGGCTAAGCCCATCAAGCAAAAGCTACGCCGAATCAAGCCGAAATGGTCTTTACAAGTCAAAGAGGAGATCGAAAAAATGCTCCGCGTCGGCTTCATCGTGGTGATCGAGTACCCCACATGGCTCTCCAATATCGTCACGGTCACCAAGGCCAATGGAAAAGTACGCCTGTTGCGTGGACTTCCGAGATCTCAACAAAGCAAGTCCCAAGGACGATTTTCCACTACCCAACATCGACATGTTGGTAGAAACTACACCAATTTCGAAGTCAAGTCCTTCGTGGACGGTTTTGCCGGCTACAATCAAATCAAGATGGCCGAAGAAGACCAAGAAAAGACAAATTTTCACAACCCCTGGGGAACCTACCGCTACACAATGCCGTTCGGACTAAAGAACGCTGGGCTACTCTACCAACGGGCAAAGAACCGCCCTCTTCCACGATATGATCCACAAAGAGATCGAAGTGTATGTCGATGACATGATCGCTCACTCAAAGGGATCGATGGACAACACCTCACCGCACTGAGAAAATTCTTCAATCGCCTCCGAAAACACTCAATGAGGCTTAACCCCGCCAAATGCACATTTGGGGTTAGCCGAGGCAAGGTTTTGGGATACATGGTCACCGAGAGAGGCATCGAGGTTGATCCTCAAAAGATCAAGGCTATCATCGAAATGAGACCACCGCAAACTCAGACAGAGGTGAAAATCTTCATGGGCCGCCTACGGTATATCGGGCCGCTTCGTCAACCAATTGACCTCTATGTGCGAGCCAATCTTCAAACCGATGAAGAAGAACGCCGACATCGAATGGAACTCGTAATGCCAAGATGCCTTTGAGAAAATAAAAGCATACCTTGTGAGTCCTCCGATTCTCTCGTCCTCCCCACGAGGAAAAGCCACCGTTGCTATACCTAATCGTGACCGACACCGCAGCTGGAGCCATGCTCGTCAAGAAAAGAAGGGAGTCACGGGTCGAAACGCCATCTACTTCGTCTGCCGAAAGTTTCAAGGCAAATAACTCAATTACTCAAATTACTCGCCCTCGAGAAACCTCGCGCAGCCTGGTATGGGTTGTCGGGAAACTACGGCACTACATGCACCCGCACACGGTACACTCGTTTCCAAAATGGACCCAGTCAAGTACCTCTTCGACAAACCATCTCTGTCAATGAGGCTCGCCAAATGGTCCTTCTTCCTAGCGGAATTTGACATCAAGTACGTAAACCAAAAGTCAATCAAGGGACGAGCCATGGCTGAACAACTGGCTGATTTTCCAACCGACGAGGCTCGAGGCCCCGAACCACAATTTCCAGACGAGGGAATCTTCGCAATCGAAGGCGAAAATCGTTGGCAACTGTTCTTCGACGGAGCAGCCAACAAAAAGGGAAACAACATCGGTATGCTCTTGGTAGATCCCAAGGACGAGCACACCCCAATTGCTATAAAGCTCAATTTCGAGGTAACCAACAACGCCGCCGAATATGAAGCCTGCGCTGCCGGACTACAAGCCCCACTCGAGAGGAATGTCCAGAAACTCGAAGTTTATGGGGACTCAGCCTTGATCATCAACCAAGTCTCCAACAAGTGGAAAACCATAGACCCAGGCTTGCAAAAATACCATGCCTGCATGGAGGACCTCATCACACAATTCGAAGAGGTCACCTTCCACTACTTGCCAAGAGACCGAAATAGGTTTGCAGATGCCTTAGCCACCTTGGCTTCCCTTGTGTAAATCCCTGAAGGAAAAGCGACCAAACCCTTCAAAGTCGGACGAAAGGAAATTCCTGCCTACTGTTGCGAGATCGAGCCAGAACCTAAGCCCATCAATGAGCCATGGTATAACCAGATCTTCCAATACCTCAAGAACGGGAAACCACCTTCATGAACAAGGAAGACCCACACACGTAAGGGGTCAAAACCAAGAGCATCATGGCCCTAAAACGCCTTGCCTCTCACTTCGTCATCCTCGGGGACATGCTATACAAGAAACGCTACCATGGGCCACTCCTACGCCGCATCGCCCAAGAAGAAGCAAACAAGTTCATGAACGAAGTCCACAATGGGGCTTGCGGTCCCCACATGAACGCCAGCAGCCCCGATGCAAATCATTCTCAGATGGGCTACTACCGGATCTCCATGGAGGCAGACTGCATCCACTTTGTCCGAAGCTGCGACACGTGCCAACGGTTCTCCAACCTCAACCACCTACCCCCTCACGATCTCTACTGCATGACTACACCCTGGCCCTTCGCCACTTGGGGAATTGACGTCATCGGGAAAATCGCTCCGCCAGCAAAGAACGGTCACGAGTTCATCTTAGTAGCCATCGACTACTTCACAAAATGGGTCGAAGCCAAGTCCTACAAAGTACTCACCTCCAAGAAGGTCGCGCATTTCCTCAAGGAAAACATCATCTCGCCGATACGGCATCCCAAAATGAGGTCATATCGTACAATGGCTCACACTTCGAAGGGGAATTCGGCTGCATCGCCGGCTGAATTCAAGATCACACGCCACAAATCTTCTCCCTACCGGCCACAAACAAACGGCGCCGTGGAAGCAAAGAAACAAAACCCTCGAACGGATCATCCGAAAATGACCACCCGAGGACGAGATTGGCCCGAGAAGCCGCACCTTGCACTTTGGGGCTACCGCACACGCCGTAACAGCCACGGGAGAAACCCCATTTGCCCCGACATACGGGATGGAAGCCAGCCCTTCCCATCGAGCTAGAAATTCCCTCACTCCGAGTACTGCTGGAAAATGACATCAACGAAGTTGAATGGCTCCGAAGCCGACACGACGAATTGGCTCTACTAGACGAGCGACGACTAAAGGCCATGGAACACGTCCGAGCCTATCAAAGCAGGATGGCTAGAGCTTTCGACAAGAAAGTCAAATCCCGAGACATCAGGGAAGGTGACCTTGTACTCAAAGAAAAGCCTCCCACTCGAACCAACCCACTGGGAAAATGGGAACCCACATGGATCGGCCCTTTCGTGGTTCAAAAGATCTTCTCCGGAGGCGCCATGAAGCCGACTGGACCTAGACGGCAATCCCTTCATGAATCCAGCCAACGGAAGCAAACTTCGCAGATACTTCGCCAAGAAGAACAACCGTGCATCTCTTGGCACTCCATGTAGTGTCGAACTACGCAGCACTCCGAGCCCTCTAGTCCGGGGAACGTAGGCAACCTTAATTGGTCCGGTCTAAAAATACACAAAAAAAGTCAAAAGTTTGAATGTCAATCAAGACCTCCATCAAGCTACGCACTTTTCAAGAACACGCCCCAACAGTCACCTTGACCAAGTCAAACGACGGCGGCAACATCCAAGGACATCCGAGGGTCACTCAAGATCAAACGACCGACTCATGCCCGCTTCCAAGCCAGGGCTTGTCTTCGCCCTCACGCGCTTCAAAAAAAGAGAGCTCGAGCAAGGGCTCACAAAAAAAAAAAAAAGAGAGCTCGAGCAAGGGCTCACAAAAAAAAAACAAAAATAAAAGAAGCTCAAGCGTAAGCCGCAAAAGAGGTCAAGAGCCCGACGCCAACAAGAGGCAAGAAAGCCGCAAAAAGACCACTTGTCAAGGGAGCATTCAACCTCTCGCCCAAGCACAAAGCCTAAGCAAAAGGGATTGCCGTCATGGCCTGCATCGCTTTTCAAGTCCGCAAATGCAATGTAAAAGTCCAAGGACGGACGCCGACAAAGTGCACAACAAAAGCAAAGGCAAACAAGAGATCTTGCGTCTCGACAAAGCTTTAAAAGTAAATCACAAATCACTAACGGTTACAACATTTCTTGATGAGTTCAAGCACGGTCTACTCTCAAGTTCACAACATGCTAAAAGACAAATTTTAATACATTTAACTAATAATGTGTTTGCAATGCAATGAATGGATACCTAGGGAGGTCATTCCGCGCCGTCTCGCGCTTGTCCCCTCGCCATTCTTTCCTTTCTTCCTCGTCCCCGGCGAGTCTTCTTTCGCTCCACGTGAACCAACTCTGCGTCTCTCGCCCGAGATCGGGGTCCTCCCCGTAGAGTCAAACAATCCAAGAGCTCTCGTGGCTTCATTCGCCCGTGCTTCGGCTCGGATCTCCTCCCCGCGAGTCCGCAAAAGAGGACCTCTCCCCGTCGGGCCGGTCAACTCTAGTCTCGTAGTCAAACAAAGTGTCTCCCGTCACATCCAAAGGGTCGACCAGGCTTCGGCACTCCTAAGGAAATAGCTACTACGGCAACCGGGTCCTGAATCGCTTACACGCCGCTTTCCAAGACCACTTGGGATCGCCCAACACGCCGCTCATACCGGGCCAGTGCGAGTCGTCAATACGACGCTCCCCCGACGCCTAAGGAGTACCACAGAGGGAAAGCGGAATACTTCCATACCCTCGTAAAATACAAGAAGGCACCCGAAGCCGCCATACAAAGAGGAACTACCTCCGCAAAGAGCAAGGTCATCCCACCAACAAAGGCTCCCCGCTTCATCCCAAACCGCCGGAAACAAGCGACGGAATATAGAAGGAGGACCAAGACAAACCCGGAACTCGATAACGTAGGACCCTTCCCGCAAGACCCTCCTAGTCTCAATTCTCCAAGGAACCCACCACGGGATCGATGCGTACCAAGCCGTGCCATCCATCTCTCCCAAAGTGATCGATCCATATCCAACACAAGAGGTCGCCGAGCAAATGACCACGGGCTAAACGACGTCCGAGCCCTCGGCATGGCCTGAAGTCTCTCTCGCAGCCACAAGGTGAGCAAAGCGGGGCTTCCTTCTCATAAACCGATCCCCGCCGCGACGGCCGATACCATGAAGAGTCTCCCCAAAGACCAACGGGACAATATCCTCTCCAGCCTGCAGCGTCTCTACCACATCTAGCAAAGCCCCATCACAAATGCCAAGGGAGCCGACCATGAAGAGCGTCGCCATCACGCACAAGGCAAATGCGTCCCAAGAGACATCACTCATCATCAACCATTAACCGCTCCAAGCTTCGTAAATGTCGATATGACCCGAATCAAGGATCATGCCCTCGCACTTCTTCCAACGAAGTACGAAGAAAGCCCGCAAGCTTCACGCTCACCGCAGACCACCAATCAAAGGAAGCGAGATGGCCTCCACCTCCGGGCCTCCCATCAAAGCCCGAAAATCCTCAAAAGTGGGCACCATTTCCCAAAGAAACAAGCATAACAACCACCGTCCTCGCAGACCTTGCTCCAAATCGCCCAAACACTGCCAAAGCCATTCCCTAAGCAAACATACACTACCCACAAACGCACTCTCACTCACGTGGCATGCACAAAATATAATAATAATAGCAACCATTTCTAGGACAAATCCCGGGAATCACAAAAATGACATTACATCTTAAAATAAAATGCTGTTTGCCGTGCAAATATGAGTGTTTTATTACTGGAATATCAAATGTCTGTTGCTAAACAAAACAAAAAAAAGAGAAGATATGGAAAGAGGGAAAGCAAATGGACCCTAATCCGACTCTTCAGCATCATCATCATCCTCGCCGAGGTCCTCCAGAGAGAAGTCGGGCATCCCTGTGAACTCGCCCGTCACGTCCTCGTCATCGCAGTAACGAGCCTCGCCGGAGGCTGCCACTCAAAATAATCCGAAGGATCAAATCCGGCGAAAGGATCGAAGAAGGAAGGCTCTGACGGACCCTCGCCCTGTGCATCCTGAGGAGGGAAGAACTGATAAAAGGGCTGCTGCCCCGGAGCTCCAGAAGATGTCCCGGCATCCATGCTATGCCGCCCCTCGAAGGTCCCTCCCGCTGCGGCTCCGGCTCGGCTCTAGGCGGAGGAACGTCTGCGTAATGCCTCGAAGGCATAGGCTCGTACGCCGCACGCGTCGCGAAGACCGGCAAGATATCTTCGAAGCCATCTTCTTCGCAAACGACCTCATCGCCACGTAACGGCGAGTCAAGATATCATAGGCTCTCCCCGGACTCGCACCAACACGCAGCCCAAGGAAACGCTCAAAGAATACGCTTATACTCAACAACAAAAAGAGAAATATACGTAAAAGATGCCAAGATGGAAAAGAGTCAAGCACACTCACCGATCTATCGGGATCCACTCTGTATGCAAAGCAGGAGCTCGCCAGAACGGCAGCATACACCTCCTCCTCGATCCGTCCCCGCGGACATACGTGAAATCCGGCCCGGCATCGGAACCTCGGGGAGCTCGCGGGCCAGCCTCTCTCTCTCCTCGCCGCACCTGCGCGGCGTCCCCGGCTTCCTCCTCACGAAGGCCCCGTACTCCTCTCCATACAAGATGAACTCCTCGGCGCCCACACCGCCAAGGTACCTCTCAAAATCGAGCACGTCCATGTCCCGGGAATCAAGCATCCCAAAGGGAGGGTCCCTCGGAGCCACGGGAAGCACACCGGGGCCATGCTGCTAGAAGACCCGCTCCCCCAGATACATAACATCGCAGTCGCCCCGCAAAGATCTTCCGCTATGCCGTCACCTCGGGAGCCCCCTCGAACTCATCACCCTCATATCGAGCCCACGGGAACAAAACAAACCCTCCGGCTACCCCTCTCCACGCTCCCGCACATCCCCGTAGGCGATGGTGAGCTTCCCCGCCGGTCCTCCTCTTCCTCATTGTACGAGCCCGCCCAAAGATGGCAGATACGCAGCTACGGCCCGGATCTCTATCCCACGGGAAACACTTTGGAAAACCTCATAGAACCACACTGTGACAAAAACAGAAAAGGCTCATGTGCAAAAGAAAGCGGAGAAGCGACAAGTTGCTAAATCAAAACAAGAATAAACTCATACCTCCAAAGCAAAGTCAAACAAAGCCAACGAACCGGCCACACTGGCTAAACCGGTCCAAAGAGAAGTAGAGCTCGCCGAGCTCGCCTCGCCCCAAGCAATATCAGACCCTATCCAGATCAATCAAGCTCTCCAACAGAGCAAAGGGAGCCGCGGTCGCGTGGTTCGAGAACAAAGTCTCGGAAAGTGCATACCACAAAAAGGAGCGCGCCGTGCTCCGCCGTCACCTTGCCGGTACCCCGAACATAGGCCCCAATGCCGGACGTGATCCTCGCCCACATCACTATACAACATGCCCAGCCTCGCGAGGACGAGGCTCAAAGCCCAGCAGCTCGGTCAACACAACATCGGAGATCATATCTCTCCACCGTACCGACCCTCCTTTGAAGGAAAGCCCTGCATCGCAGCAAAGTCGGTCGGCGTCACCGTCACCTCTCCCGGCTCGGTTGGAAGGTGTGGGTGGTATCCCACCAATACTTAGAAAGGCCAAGGAAGACGCTCTTGTTCTTCCTCGTGTCGAAACCCCGACTGTGTTCTCAACGAACACCCCTGTGCCGTAAGCGTAAACCGGCCTCCTGGGACTCGGCCTACCATCCACGGAAATATCGGGCATCCGCCGCCATTACCAACAACGGCCTCGAGCGATCCCCGAGTCTTCATCCTCTTGGCCTTCCCGGCCATAAGCCCCGCATCCTGCAGGTAAACACAGCAAAGGTACGTCAATCACAGTACTTAATATAAAACAAAAGGCACAAAAGTCCGTCCCAACACGGAAAGCCATGAAAATAACCCGTCACAAAATACGGCACACATTGCACATATTTTTTTACAAATAACCCGTCACAAAAACACGGCACACATTGCACATAATTTTCACATACATATAATTTTTCCCATACAGTCCGTCACAAAACACGGCACACACTGTACACATTTTCTCAAAATAAGGATTAAGCCCTACACGACACATTTTCAAAAAAAATCCGTCCCAACACGGCAAAGGCACATATAACCCGTCACAAAAACACGGCACATATTGCACATATTTTCCCCACAAAGTCCGTCACCCAAAAACAAGGCACACACGGCATGACACATATGCATAACACATTTTTCAAAAAAATCCGTCCCTACACGGTACACACTTTCAGACAAAACCCGTCACAAAACACGGCACATGTCACATTTTTTCACAAGATTTGTCACTACACGACAAACTTTTCTCATAATGTACATACATAGATAGCATACGGTACAAAACACCAAAGCATGCATTTCATTAGAGAAGCACTTTATTTTCACAAATAAAAGCTAATCTACACATTTCTGCACAAAATACACATACCCACAATTTTTACATGTCCATTTTCAACAATTCATCAAGAATTTCACAAAAAGGCATAAAAAATAACAAAAAATTCAAAAATGCGAAAAACTAAAACCTAGTTCTAGCATTCAAAAATTCGAGCAGGGAATCAAAACGGAACGGATTTCTTACCTCCCCGACGTTCATAGAGCGACGATTGTGCACCTCCGGATTCGGATACAAGACATCCGGGTTCTTCGAAGATGGAACAAACGAGATCCAATTTCTTTGAAGCTCCATCCGTTGCTCGACCACCTCTTGATCAAGCGTTGACGACGACTCCTTCGAGATCCTTCAGCCATGGCAAGCAATTCAAGCAAAAAATTGTTGATTTTGGTTAACAATGGAGGATTTTCTCTCTTTCTCTCTCTCTGGTTCACGCATGGAAGAAGAAGGAATGGGGAAGGGCTCGGCATTTAAACCCAGTCAAAACCTGGGAACTGTAAATTTCAACATTGGTCCGTACGGACCTCTTTGCAGCCAGGTTGGTCCGTACGGACCTCTTTGCAAGGGGTGGCCAAATTACTTTCCTGCCCTTATAATCTTTGCCCCTGGCTGTCCTAAGGCCTTTTCCAGCAAATCCAAGTGCAGAATGGTCCCTAACCCTTCAATTCAATCCCCGGCCGTCAGTGTAAGACCGATCCTCGCCCACTCAACGGCAATTCAAGAAGGAGCCAACACCTCCCAGTACGAATATCAAGGCACGAGACGCCTCCGCCCACTTCAACGGCAATTCAACCACCGGCCGTCAGTATAAGACCGGTCCTCGCCCACTTCAACGGCAATTCAACCACCGGCCGTCAGTGTAAGACCGGTCCTCGCCCACTCCAACGGCAATTCAATCCACCGGCCGTCAGTGTAAGACCGGTCCTCGCCCACTCCAACGGCAATTCAATCCACCAGCCGTCAGTGTAAGACCGATCCTCGCCCACTCAACGGCAATTCAAGAAGGAGCCAACACCTCCCAGCACGAATATCAAGGCACAAGACGCCTCCAAACGCTCAACGACAACTCAACCACTGGCCCTCAAAAGAGGTTCGAAGTCATCTTCCCAACAGAAAAGGGCCCCTACAAGGTCACGCATCCCCAGCAATGCAAGCACCGGCCATCAAAGTAAGCCCGAGCTCCTTCCCCAGCAAGTCAAAAAGGGAATCCTTGCAAGCCCCTACAAGGCCACGATAAATCCCCAACGGATGAACACCGGCAGCCATCGTAAGTCCAACCTTCTACTCAACATGCAAAAACACAAAGGCATCTACGCCTCTCGCAATCAAAGCACAAGGCAGCCATGCCTCCACAACTGCGGCTAGAAGACGATTCAAAGTCCTCGCGCATAACATCAACTGCGGCTAGAAGACGATTCAAAGTCCTCGCGCATAACATCAACTGCGGCTAGAAGACGATTCAAAGTCCTCGCGCATAACATCAACCGCCGCCAGAAGACGATTCAAAGTCCTCCAGCGTGGCACCAACCGCCGCCAGAAGACGATTCAAAGTCCTCCAGCGTGGCACCAACCGCGCGTAAGACGATTCAAAGTCCTCCAGCGTGGCACCAACCGCCGCCAGAAGACGATTCAAAGTCCTCCCGCGTGGCACCAAAACCGTCGCCAGAAGACGATTCAAAGTCCTCACGCGTGGCGCAACCACATTCCGAAGACGATTCAAGTCCTCACGCTATCCCCAGCCCGGAAGGCTTTAAACCACTCGGTCCGGAAGACCGTATAAACCTCCCAAATGACTATCTCCGGCCCGGAAGGCCTTAAACCACCCGATTAGGAAAATCGTAAAATTTCCATCCCAGGACACCACCACGTCCTCACAATTGACCTCGGCGGTCACCACATCCCAGGACACCACCACGTCCTCACAATCGACCTATGCGGTCACCCAGGACACCACCACGTCCTCACCACTGACCTCGGCGGTCACACAACACTTCAGGGCACCACCACGCCCGCACTCACAGATTTTACGACCTCTGAACTATGACCAGGCTTGATTCCCGCCAGGGATACGTAGGAATCCTATCACAGGGTCCAGCCATCGACCTATGCGATCTCCCAGGACACCACCACGTCCTTACCATTGACCTCGGCGGTCACACAACACTTCAGGGCACCACCACGCCCGCATTCACAAAACACTCACCCCACACCCGAACTACGACCAGGCTTGATTCCCGCCAGGGATACGTAGGAATCCTATCACGGTGGTCCGGCCCTGCCGACCTAAGCGGTCACACAATAGGACACCACCACGTCCTCACACTGACCTCCCCGATCACTTTATCTCCCAGCACGCGATCCAAATTAGGACCCTTATCTTATCGGCGACCCCACTTCTTTCATAAGTGACGTCGTCGAGGGGCTTCTGTAAGTACCCCAATCTGGATCACACCCTTTCAAACACACGGGAAGCACCGCAGACTCATCAACTTGATCTCGACGACCCCTCTCACTCAAAACCCTCTCTAAACCCCCAACCAAACCAAGGGAGGAGCCTTTCTGGGATAAAAAGGGACAAAAGGACCTTTCGGGAATTTTCAAGAAATTGGAAAAGCAATAATGGTCCGTACGGACCTCTTTGCTTTAATAATTACTGAATCTTCTTAAAGTCCACAATATTCCCTCAAATCCCGGGAAAATGATTACCCTCATGCTTAGTTGGTCCGTACGGACCTCTTTGCATGCAAGATGGTCCGTACGGACCTTATTGCATAGGGAACACCATAATTACAGAATATTCACCATCATCACATATTCCCTCAAATCGAGGAAAACCAAAATTCTGGATAACCAGGGAGGTCCGTACGGACCTCTTTGCAATTTTTTCCTACTATAAATAGAGGGCTCCCCCTCCCATTTTCAGACACCTCCCTCTTCTCTCTTCCTCCCTTAGCCTTCTGGCTCCCCTCTAAGTCCTCTCGAGGCATTCCCGGCCCCTTTCGGATCCTTCCGAGGCCTTCCGAGCCCCCTCGTGGTGCTCCGAAGCCTCCCCGAGTGCTCCCGAGACGCTCCCGCGCTGCCCCGAGGCACTCTCGAGGTACTCTGAGGCCCCTCATGGTACTCCGAGGCCTTGCCTGGTCTTTCCACGGTGTCCCGGCTCTTTCCGAGTCAAACCGACGATCCCAAACCACGCCGAAACTCTGCCCGAGTGACTCCTGCCACCACAACGCACGCCGAATCTCTGCCCGAGTAATCCCGACGATCCCCACGCACGCCGAACCTCTGCCCGAACGCAGCCTGCAACCTCAACTCACGCTGAAACTCTGTCCGCAGACAACCGGCATCTCCCGAAGCAATCCCGATCCGCACCGGAACGCTACTCCGACCTCAAACACTATTCCTCAGCGGAAGACAGACACGAACCAACATTGGTAAGGCTTCCTTCCGTTACTATTTCAATACATTTCCATACATAGCATACAATGTAGACATCCGGTACAGCATGCATTTTTAAAAAAGCACACACACACACACACACAACATTTAAAGGATATTAGGGGTATCCGAAAGACTCGTTTTACGAGGCGACTTGAGTGAGCTCTAATATTCTAATATTCTCTTCCCAAGGAGTCATCTGACCTCCGAACTCAAAATCTCATCACACAAAAACAGTTTAAAATTATCTTTAAACTGATGCCCTTTTTCAATGTTTTGGGCTTAATAAAAACGGCGTGGCGACTCTACAAAATGCGAAAGCAAAACGGCGAGAACGAACCGCTCCAACGCGAAAGATTGCCAGATGCCGGGGCTGCGAAGCCTGCTCGGATCCGGGCTATTTCAGTAGTGTACAATGTAGACATCTGATACATCATGCATTTTTAAAAAGCACATACACACACAACATTTAAAGAAAGAAGGGGTGTCGAAAGACTCGTTTTTACGAGGCGACTCGGGTGAGCTCTAATATTCTAATATTCTCTTCCCGAGGAGTAACCTGACCTCCGAACTCAAAAATCTCATCACATAAAAAAAGTTTATTTTTAAACTGATGCCTTTTTTCAATGTTTTGGGCTTAATCAAAACGGCGTGGCGACTCTACAAAGTAAAAACACAGCGAGACACCTCCACTGACCAATGCAAAAAACGGAATGCCAGATGCCGGGGCGCAATCGCTGCGCCTCTCGGATCCGGGTAATTTCAATAAGGGAATAGACATCAATCATATTTGAAATGTACATTTAAAGAAATATTAATTTTTCTCAAAATTTTCCACAAAATAAAAACCAAGTACTTTGAAAACTATCAATAAGGATTCAATCTAACTAAATAAATGCTTTTTTTGATAAAACCCTATATATTGCTATATTAACTTATGAGACTTTAATTTACTTCCTAAAATTATTCCTATATTTTTCTTTCTATTAATTTCTAAGTTTATAGATAATATGGGAAGAAAGATAAAGGCATTGCTCTAGAGCAAATAACAAGCATAAAGATTAACATATGGATCATCATAGGGATTATTATTATTTATTTTTTTTAAAATACTAGACATGCATAAAAAAAAATGCAACTAAGTTAAAAAGAAAAATTTAAACTAGAAAACATGTAAATCTAAACTAGAAAGCAAGTAAAAAAGATAGGTAGATACCCTCCCACACTTGAAATGAACATTGTCCTCAATGTTTCAAGGAACAATATCAAATCAGGGAGGGTAATGAGAAACTCACGGAGATGGTGGTGGTGGTGGTGGTGGAAAGTTGTCCCAATATCTTGTCCCATAATTATAAACGTCATCAATTCTTCCTTGGACATGTTGAATAGGACCATTCATTTGGCCGAGATGTTGAAGAATTTGTGTGTTTTGTTGTAGTTGGGCTTGTTGGATGGACAACTGGTTGAACTGTTGGTAGAAGTCGGGTGGCATTTGGTTGAGGTTTGGTGGGGCTTGCTCATCTCTCCTTCTTTCTTGAACCAAGGCATTTGGAAAGGTCCAAGTCTCGGGTTGCCTAACTTGGGCCGAGGTAGGCGGAGGTATAGAGAGAGGGAGAGAGAGAGAGAGGAGGAGGTGAAGTGAATGAGGGAGAGAGGGTGAAGAGGCGTGGCTTTTGACTGGAAAGGCACAAATCTCCAGGCGACTTGCACGGCCGAGTCAAGGAGTCTGCACGGCCGCTCCCCTTGGTTAAGTCAACTCAGCCCAACTCGTATTAACTGCACGGCCGCTCCAAGGAATAGAGCACGACCGTGCTAACCACCGTTCATCATTTTATTATTATTTTTTCCTATTTTTGTATACCTATAAGACAAAGTTAGCACATAATAATAATAATAATAATAATAATAATAATAATAATAATAATAATAATAATAATAATAATAATAATAATAATAATAATAATAATAATAATAATAATAATAATAAATAAAATATAATAAAATAAAATAAACAACAAAAATAATCCATCGGTTACCATCCCGATGATGCTTGTTTTAGGTCATTATCTCGACCCCTTTCCGGTAGTAGGCAATGCATGATATCTTGGTGGCCTTTTGTCATTGAAAACTTGCCAATGCATTCCTTCCGGAGTAATCAATATTTTCTGCGGTAAACATTTTTTCCATCCTGATCTTTTTGGTAGAAGAAGCGACCTATAGTCCTTGCATCTTCGAAAATTCAAAGTGCCTTTCTTCTTTGTTCTTTTTGGTTCTTTCACTGCATTGTTAGTATCGGGACATGCAGAAATATCTATCGCATCAAAATTATTATAGCAATTCAAAGGTTCATTATTTATGAGATCATTTTCTATTTTTTCTTTGATTGCGATCCCTCACCCATTTCATATTCTTCACTTTGGGTGTAGGTCTCTAAATAAGGATCCTCGAGATCTGATCTTTTCATATTAAACTCGACCCTTTCCTTCCCGACATTTAGGGAAAAGGTGCCATTTTTTACATCTATGATTGCCCCAGCGGTGGCAAGAAATGGCCTTCCTAAAATGACGGAATTTGATGGTCTTCTACCATATCAAGGATCACGAAGTCGACATGGATGATCAAACTCCCTACTCGACATGGCATATTTTCCATAATACCTATGGGGTATTGAATGGAACGATCTGCCAATTGGAGAGACATGGTGGTGGGTTTGAGTTCCCCTATACCAAGTTTCTCACTTACCGATAATGGCATCAAACTTACGCTATCTCCTAAATCAAGCATAGTGTTATCAATATTCATTCTACCAACACAACAAGGAATTGAAAAAGTGCCTGGATCCTTTAATTTTGGAGGGGTTTTATTTTGCAAAACAACGCTTACTTCCTCCGCTAACATAACATTTTCATATTCTACTAGCCTTTCTTTTTCAAAAATAAATTGTTTTAATGGTCTAACACATAAAGATATTTCTTCAATTTTTTTCAGAAAATGGAATGTTAACATTAATGGAATCCAAGTTTTCAAGAAGTTACGTATAATCCTTGTTTTCTTTCCTAGGAGATTCCGTCCCCGAATTAGTCTCAATCATCGGTGGGATTGGCCTATAATAAATTTCACTAGGGTATTCATTTTGCATTTCATACTCATCCCTAGTGTTTACCATGCTCATTCAGCCTTTGAGGTTGGCCGGGAAGACTCCCTTATGGTCTACTCGTTGGGATGGCCTGTTGAGCTTATTGAGTTTCTAGCATCTTATTATGCACTGCTAGGTTATCGAACCTAGCATTTAACAGTTTAAAACATTCCCTAAACTCATTATTGATACTTTCTTGAGCATTTTTGTTTTCAACTACGAAATCCATTAAAAGATCCAATTTTGATTTAGGGGGAAAGGTATTCGAATTGTTATTGAAATTCTTAGATGTGAATCCCGGGGGTTGTGTAGATGGTTGCGGGTTTAGAACGTTGTTATTCTTATAGGAGAAGTTGGGGTGATTCCTCCATTCGGGATTGTATGTATTAGAATACATCCCCCCCTTCTGTCCAAAAGAATTTACAAAGTTCACTTGATCACTAGAACTAGTGTCAAGAAACTCGCAACTATCCGTACTATGTGAGTTAGACCCACATAGTTCACATAAAATATTTATATTTGCCACGGGATTGACATTAAGATTTTCAAATTTCTTTAAAATCATGTCAACCTTCGAAGAGAGAAGAGTAACTGCATCAACATTATATTTACCAGGCGTACCTTGTTGTTTCTCCCTCTCGTTTGACCACTAATAGTGGTTTAATGCAATATTCTCAATGAGGTCGTACGCCTCATCGACTCCTTTGTTCATCAATGCTCCTCCTGCAGTAACATCAATGGTCTCTCTTGTTTTGAATATGAGACCGTTGTAGAAGGTGTGAACAATTAACCACTTTTCGAGCCCGTGGTATGGGCACATTCTGAGAAGTTCCTTGAACCGCTCCCATGCTTCGTACAAAGTCTCACTTCCCGTTTGACAAAAGTTAGTGATCTTCGTGCAAATTTGGGCTGTTTTGCTCGATGGGAAGAAACGCCCAAGGAATGCTTATTGAACTTGGTCCCATGTTGTTAGTGAATTTTGGGGGACCGAGTTCAACCATTGCTTCGCCTTATCCTTAAGAGAGAAAGGAAAAAGGCGCATCCGTATTGCTTCCCGTGTAACATTCTGGATACGTGTGGTGTCACAGTATTCCAAGAATGTTTGGATGTGGAGATGAGGATCTTCGAAAGCAGTGCCGCTATATTGGTTATTCATAACCATATGCAAAAGTTGCGGCTTAATCTCAAAGTTGGCCGCGTCGGCATTCCGCACAACAATAGGGGATCTAGTTCCCGGGGTGCTTGGATTTACAAAGTCCCGTAGGGTCCTAGCAGGTGTTTGTGGCTCTCCTTTCGCTATATGCTTATTTAACGTCTCCTTGAGTCTTCTTAATCTTTCCTGAAAGCTTCGTTCGGGTTCTGGATCAAAATTGTCAAAGAATGTCCGAGCCCGTTTCATACACTATATAAAAACACTCAAAAAGAAGATTAAACGTAACAGATTACCAGAAGTAAAAACAAAACAAAATTAAAACAAAATTAAAAACAAAAAATTATGTAGTAAAGACAAAAACAAAAAGTAAACCGTTGTCCTCGGCAACGGCGCCAAAAACTTGTTCGGTCGAAACCTAACGGCTTATTTTAAAATCCGCAAGCGCACGGGCTATTAAAATATAGCGGGTGCAAGTACGAGTCGATCCCACAAGGACAGGGTTTACTTTGGGATGAAATTGTGTTTACTACAATTATAAAAGAAATTGGGGTAAATAAAGATTGATTTAGGAAAAGAATAGGACATACGCAGAAAAATACTTAAATAAAACTCTTATAAGCGAAGCATTCTCGGGAATGGAAATCATTTAGCCAAATATTCATCATATAGTCATGTCTTAGAAAATATAGGTTTGCATAAAAATCAAGGATGGCACGTTATGCTTACACTACTTCTCATGGTCAAGACAGTAGCGTTGTACTCTTCCTAATTATGCCCTATCTTTTTGAGATTTTCGTTTATGGTATTCCCACCCTGTCACAAATGGGCATTCCGGCTTATCTCTAGATGACCATAATTAGTAAGGATCCATTAAGATCGAAAGTCAACGCACTTTCCATTCAAGGAACATCCCTAGGCCATTGAACTACTCTCGTGATCAATGAAACCTAGTTCCTTTATATGTTCCGTCAATCGAGATTCTCCGCTAGGTACTTCTCTCGATCGACTGAATCATACAAGTTGGACGTCTCCAAAATGTAAGTCATTTTGAGATTGATATAAAGAAATTGTTTAGATAAAGATAGAAGACAAGACTTTTTATAAAAGGATGATGAACAAGAGGCATTTTGAGTTTCCAACCCCAAGAACAAGGGGGATTACTCACTAGCCATTATAAGTAAATAAACATAAATAATAAGAAAAGATTAAGAGAAGAAGAACTTAAGATTATAAAGAGATGATGGCTGGAAATAATACTTGAACTTTTATTGCTTCCTTCCAAAGAGTACTTCAAGAACAATGAACACTTGAATCTTCAATTTCTTTGGAAATAATGATATAGAATTGTATATAATGTATTCTAAACTTTGGTATACTATTCTCTGATGGTTCTTGTTTTTCTAGACTGATTACAAAAGGGCATATTTATAATATGGAGGAGACTCTTCAAAGTGGTGCCATTGAAAGGTGCCTTTTACTTCAGCAGGTGCCATTTGCACGGCCGTGTCCTCTTGGTGCTAAAAATGGATTTGAACTGGCCATTTGGAACGGCCGCTTCGCTTGCAGCTGTGCGGCCGCTCTGAGCATGATTGCTCGGCCACTCCAAGTTGCAAGACTCGGCCACTCCAGGTTTTGGGGCCAAAATTGGCCTGGAAAAGGCAATGTGCACGGCCGCTCCTTGGTTTAGAACACGGCCGCTCTGGCTGGAAATTGGCTTGTATGCTTGATTTTGTTGTTGTTCTTCCATGGCTTTTCACTAAGATATCCTTGAGCATCCATTGATCATAGATAGACTCTAAAACCTGTCTAAATATACAATATATACCAAAAAGCGTAAAATCGAAGGTATATAACAAAAGAAGCTAAAAATAGACCAAAATTCAACCTAAATGATAATTAAACTAAGGAAATGATTATGAAATAATAGGATAAATGACTATATAATAGTCACGTATCAATTGCACCGTACCGTACCGGAACGCAATGTTGTGCCAAATCTGCAACAAATTCTGCCCCGCACGAATCTGCACTGCACCGTACCAGAACGCATCATACTTCAACACACATATTGCTCGCGCTCAACATTCGCCAAGCTCAAAAACTAATTATGTGCTTTATCTCCCAACTTCCATAATTCTAGATCTGTTGCCCAAATCTGATTCCATGTCGAGCCATCTTTGCCCATCGTCGTTGCTCCCACAATTCTTAATAACGCAAATCTGTCTAGATCCATGCAAAAAAATCTTAATCCCATTTGGATTCTGCAATCCTACTCGCGTTTGGATTCTGCAACCTTTGATCTCCAATCTTATGCCATTTCATGATTATGTAACTACAACCCTAGTTTTAATCCCTGCATTCCCAAATCCATCCGAATTTATGAAACATTGATCTTATTTGGTCTAAATAACATAACTCATATGAATCTCTACAACAACCAATTATGATCCCTGTTTTTGTATCCTACGTCCAATCAATTCGTACAACCCTGATCTTCAAACCGGAGCTCTGATACCAGTTGTTGTGGAATTGTAGTCTATCAGAGCAGTACCGTCCTATACTAGTAACCGATGGAGAAAATCGACATTCATGCAACAAACATATGAAAGCAATAAAGAAAGAAAACACACAATTTGTTCACCCAGTTCACCCCTAAAAGAGACTACATCAAGCGCACTACAAAGTCAAGATATTCACTATATCAGTTCACCCCTAAAAGAGACTACATCAGTTCACCCCAAAAATCTTACTTGCACGACCGTGCTATGCAACATGCATGCTCGTGTCCACCTTTTTACAGCCAAACACGTTTTTCTTCCTTTTCTTGCTACGACTTCGATCCTCCGTCCTTGGTTTGGCTACAACCCCAACAGTATTAGGTGAAACAATGTTTGGATCATCAAAAGTCTCTTAATTTAAAAATTAATTCATGTAATAACTCCTAAAAAACATGGAAATTGAGTTAAATAAGATCATGATTATCAATATACTCATAAAAGTTAACTAATACAACTTAAACATCAAACAATAAAGAGGCAAACTCATCATATATTAAAACAACTAAAATAACATTACTTAATAAATATAAGTGTTTAATAAGTTATAAGAGAAGATGGAATTTGAGATTATCAAAAGTCTCATACTTTACTAATTTTTGAATTATCAAAAGTCTCATGAATCAAAATAATATGAACATAAAATCATGTAACCTTCTAATAGGTTCCTAGAAAAGAGGGAACATTGGATAAAAAATAAATAAAGATTATCAAAAATCTCTCAATTTATATTATTAATGTAACTTACTTAAATAATTAATTGAATATGACAAGTGATATGAAATCAAATGTTAGATTAATCATGAATTAATTTTATTTTGTTAATTCAAAAAGCTTTTAAGGGAGATGAATCATTAGATGAAATTATATTTAGAATATCAAATGTCTTTTATTTATGAATCAAATTAAATTAAAAATTAAAACATCTAATAATATATGTGCATATAATAAGTCCAAAAAGATGAAACATTAGATAAAATATTAATGTAACTTAATTTAAATGAACTGAATATAAAATATGATATAAAATCACAGGTTAGACTCATCATCTAAATTAATTTTTTTTTTATGTTATAAGTCGTAAAGGGAAATGAATGATTAGGTGAACTAATATTTGGATTATCAAAAGTCACTTTTTTATAAATCAAATTAAATTAAAAACTATAACATATAATATATATAGTGCATATAATAAGTTCTAGAAGATGAATATCAAAATTCTCCTAATTTTAGTTATCAATTAAATTCAATTTAAATAAATTGAATATAATATGAAATCAAAGTTAAATTTATAATGAATAACTTTATTTTGTTTTTAAAGTGCACATGTTATACTTTCTAAAGGATATGAACTTAAGTTAAATAGGTTTGAGATTATTAAAAGACTCATATTTTGATTTAATTAATAGAACTTAAATAATAAATAATGAAGAGACAAACTCATCATCCATTAAAATAACTAAAAGAACACTATTTAATAAATATAAGTGATAACAAGTCCTAAAATATAATAAAACTTGGGATTATCAAAAGACTCATAATTAATTTCATTATATAACTTAAGTATCAAGTGAATATGAAGTGAAAAGATAGATTTATCATAACTTTGATTGTTTGACTCAAAAAGTCCAATAAAATTATATACTTAAAAGAAGAATAAACACTAGGTGAAATAATGTTAAAATTATAAGAAGTCTTTGACTTACACTTTATTAATAGAACTTGCATTTTACATGAACTTAATGTAATTTTAAATCAATAGCAATATTTCTTCCCCAAAATGATATGGTTCACGAAAAAAAGTAAAATGTTATTAACAAAAATCTCATAAGTTAGTAAAACCTTTATGTTTAAATGCTACTACAAGATTATAAAAATCGAACATTTATTTATCAAACGGTATCTCACCTCTACCAAAAGATGTCCTCCTTATTTTAGATTCACGGAAAATTTCATCTTTCATATTTACTATACATAGATGAAGCCCAATGTAAGAATAACACATAATAAGTTATCAACACTCAATATTGGTAATATGTTGTATATTATTTCAGTATTTCATACATTATATACTGACTATTGTGTGGTTAAAACTACTTTTTATTTTTTGTTATTAATTGTTTACAACTCCAACAATTAGTACATTTAATTTTAAATAAACAACAAGTGCTTTTCAATACAATATTACTTGATGCTGTAAGGAATGTGTCTGAATCAGCCATAGTTTAGCAATTAGGTTGATCTCCTAGCTTTGACCTGAAACCAATGAACACACGACTAGCCGGGATGGTCTCCGGCTAAGACCCTCTGACGTGATGATGAGATATTACGTATTCAACTTATAAACTGTATTGAAATCAATTGAACATCAAATAAGACATTACCTCTAACGTTGGATGTTGTGAGATATTTATAGCCTTGATAAGAGATAGTGTTGTAGTAGGATTGTATTGAATCCCTAGGATCGTTTCGAATCCCATAAATCATGGAGATAATATCGGCATAACATACTCCGAGATTGTAGGAGGCAGTTATGGAAACTCTTAGGTCGAAGTACGTCTCTGTAGGTCGAGGTCACCTGAGTAGATCAAGGACGACCTGACTTTGTGTTATAGTTAGATAGAATTCGTATAAGGATATGATCGTATGTCGGACCAAGCTAGGTCGGGACCAATGATGGTCGGACAATGAGCTAGGTCGACTGATCGATACTGGGCCGTTGGCAATGTAGTATCTGAACCGACCCATTCAATAATAGAGTAGACTGGTGACTGAAATGTTGGGCTTTGCTCGTTGAGCCTGGCCCATTGCATTTATTCCATTCAGTGGCCCCCAACTTTCTGAGTCGACTTTGTCGAACAGGAAGTTATGAAAAATTTGTGGAACTTTAGATAGCTCGTTGATAGATGGTCGACTGAGATAACATGGCTCGATCTCGACCATCGGCGGTTGGACAAAGATTTAATGCGTCGTAAAATCCACATTTAATGTGCGGACGATTGGATATCCGTCTTGGGAACCGTTGCTGGCAATGATGACGAAATAACCGTTATGCCCCCCAAACCTTTCCAAGTCATGTAAGGATAAGAAGTAGGTATAAAAGGGCAAATCCTTTTCCTTCTCACACTTTACAAACCCCCAAATCTGATAATATCCAGCAAGAACAAAGCAAGGCAATTTCTGATTTTCTAGTGCAATCAAGTTTTCGTTTCATTTTAGATACCTCTCGTCCTCAAATTGATTAAGGCACCTTTCGATTCCTCTGCTTTTAGGCTTATTTTCAAGCTTTTTTACAAATCCTCCATGGCTAGGACCTTCACTTGTGAGAGGGATGTTAGGTATGGGTACTGTTCAGCCAACCTTAGGGTATATAAACAATTAGAGGGGCCTTGGAGAGAGATGAGTAGGGATGAGTGTATCACCATTCAGAAAGCATGGGGTCTGTGCTATGGCATTGTGGAGGTCCTAGTTAGAGAAAGTATAGGAGATTTGGAGGTGGACGACCCACGGATTGTCCGGTTCCATTTCTTCAATAAGCTGATAGATCACTTCATTATTTTATATGAAGACAAATAAACCTCCCTTCCCTAGAGATAGGTTAGAATTCCCAAGGGAATCTAGGTCACCTATAGATAGCTCTGATGAAAATCCATCTAGTTCTATTTCCCCTGTTTCTTCTTCTTCTGTAGATATGTGGAATCAACCATCTGCAGCCTCTACTTCATTGGGCTCCCCCTCAACAATATTGCCAATGCCTTCCGCTCGACGGTCGCTCCAGGCCGTAATGAAAGAGGTTATGTGGCCCCCAAGACGGTCCTTGGGAGGAAGAGTTTAGAATTGAGGATCAATATCCTCCATGAATTTTGTGAGATAAACGGAGAGGAGTTCAGGTTGACTCACTCATAGAGAAACAAATGAAGGTTCAAACATGGGTGCATTGGGCCTTTATCTCGACCTGAGTAGCTTTATTCTACGGTCAATTCGAGGTCGGGCTACGCCTTCCCCTTGACCCATTCTTTTGCGAATTCTTAGAATGTATGGTTGATGTCCCCATGCAGCTAGGGGATAACACTTGTAGGGTACTTGTGTGTTTTGCCATGGTATGCCGGTTTCTTGGGTTCGAGCCTTGCATCCATGTTTTAGAAGGTTCTTTAAGGTCATCGTAGATAACAGGATTTTAGGAATTAGCACTCCGATCAAACGCAATGCCCCCAAACTGTTTGTGAATTTGCCTGACAATGTGTCTGGGTGGAACTCCCACTTAATATTGGTCGAGAGTAAGAAAGGATGAGAATTTCCCCCCAATTTGGATAATTATCCCATTTTCTTGTTATTTCCCCTTATTAATCTCTCTCTCTATCTATCTCGTCCTTTTCTCTCTCTAGCCCAAAACCTTCAAAATCCTCTTCTCCAATCACTTCTTCTTCTCCAAAAATTTCAACAATGTCGTCACCTACCAAGAGTTCCACGCCCATGGAAATTTCACTGGGTGCTACCTCTCGTGCTACCTCAAGGGTTACCTCGCCTGTGGAGGTTTCACCTAGGATTATCCCTGTCTCCTCACCAAATCTTGCCCTAGCCATTGTCCGGCCATTTTCATTCCCTTTAGCCTCGCTATCTCTGGAAGTGTCTCCTCCTCAACCCAATGTACCCGTTGCCAAGGAAAAGAAGAAGAAAAGGAAAGCTCCAATGCCTCCCCAAAGACAACCAAAACGAAGCTCCAACAGACTAAGGGCTGCATTTAGAAAAGGGAAGTCGAACACCTCCTCTGATCCCGTCGAAGTTTCTGAAGACTCTCTCAGTCTCTCTTCAGCTCACGTTTCTGATGAAGGCTACAAAGAAGAAAAGGAGCCTTCAGAAGACAGCCTTGAGAAGTGGCTTGAGGATGAAGGTGAAACCCTAGCTGTAGCAAGAGTGAAGCTCTTCAGGAAGAAAGAAAAACAAAGTGCTGTCAAAAGTGTTACCAAACCTGTAGCAACACCTCAGGTAACACCTTCCTCTGTTCACCCCAACATACCAACTAATGAGGTACATTCTCACTTCCCTGAACATTCTGATTCCCCAAGTGATGAGTTTACTGTGAATGCTGATATTAATGATGATGAGGCCTTCCCCAAGCCCCATTTAACCCTAGAATTTCATAGGGAAAAAATATGTCATTTTGTTTAACTCATAGCAAGATGCCACTTTTGGTGGAAAAAAATATAGATGTTGAGGATCTGAAACTGAATGGTGTGTTTGAGTTCCTTTCTGATAGGAAGTTTTTGATTCCCAATACCCACACTTGTCCATTTATTGAGAGCATTGTTCGAAACTTTTATGTCAACATCAATCCCAACCTTGATAATGAGGGTTCACCTCGTTTTGGTAAAATTTTTGTTAGGGTCAGAATCTATAGCTTTACTCCTGCCATGATAAAAAAGTCTTTAGGCTTACCTAACTTGGATGATGAGAGTTTGTGTGCCAATAGGGATGTTATGGCAAAGTTTCTTACCAACAACAAAGTGAATAAGTGGCCAGTTGACCCCAAGATTAAGTTTCCAGCCTCTAGACTTACTTCACTCTATTCCTTTGTGCATTTTTAACTGGCTCCCAACCAAGAATGAACAATATCTTATGATGGAGCAAGCTAGGGTATTGTATAGACTAGGGAAAAGGCAAATAATCAATTTTGGGAGATTAGTTTTCAAACATCTTGCTTCCTGGCCAAAGAAAAAGGACCTTTCCTACTTCCTTTATCATTCCCTTATTTTTAATGTACTAAAATTCCAATCCCAGTCGAGGCCTCATATGTATTTTCCATGGGGCCTGAATATTATGCTATTGATCATCAACTGAAAAAGGGAAATAGGGTATGTGATTTGCCTTGGGTTCAACCTCAGATTGCCAGTGGGTCAGGTTCTACTCCAGTTAGATCTTCTCCAAACCCAGCAGCTAAAAGTATGCTAGGAAGTGTTGTCAACACTTCTGGCAACACTTCTACTATAATCAGAAAAACTATGGTACTTTAGTTCCTTCACAATTTTATGCCTATTTTTGAAAGCAATATTAATGGCTGGCTTCAGGTTCAGACAGTTATTCTGGAATTTATTTCTCAGATTTCTTCACAAACAGGGGGAGCTGATGGTGCTTCTACAAGTGCTGCCGAAGGTGCTGGGGCTGGTCATACTCAAGAAATCCATGCTGAGGGAGAAGGAGAAGAAGAGGAAGATGAAGACTAATGTGTTGTTGCCGGTGGAACCATTTTTTGGTGGATGGTGTGTGAAATTTCCGGGATCGCGCGCGAAACGCGGTGAGCGGCTTTCGCACTTGGACCTCGCTGAAAAGAGAGAGTCGCCATGCCGTTTTGAGCCTAAACTTTGAAAAAGGCTGGTTTGAAAAAGGGGGTCATTTTGATTGGTAGCCAAAACTTAGGAAAATACTTTTACAAAAGGAGGTCGTTTTGATTGGTAGCCAAAACTTAGGAAAAGGCTTTTTTTGAACAGAGATTGTTAGGTTCGGAGGTCAGGTTTTGTTTCGGGAAGAGTATATAGAGATCACCCAAAACGCCTCGCATGACGAGTCTTTTTACCTTTCTCGAAAAGTGTGTGTGTGTGTGTGTATTCGTGCTGCTTTCGAAAATGAGCTTGAATGACAAGCTTTAATCTTGCTTTGAATGACAAACGTTGATTTTGGAAAAGAGCGTTTGAATGACAAACGTCAATTTTGAGTTTGAAAAGGAGTTCGAATGATGAACTGAAATCTTTAGTTTGAATGACAAACGTTGATTTTGGAAAAGAGCGTTTGAATGACAAATGTCGATTTTGAGTTTGAAAAGGAGTTCGAATGACGAACTTTTGGTTTTGAAATCGGGCATTATAGTGTTACCCATTTTGATGAAAACAGTGGCAAATAAGATGTGATCAACAAGCCATTTTGTGACTCGGACATTTGAAAGTAAATACTATCAACAAACCAAACGGTTTGGACTTGTAAATGACAGTATTGAAAATGCGGTATCAATGGATCAAACAATCTGGACGGTAAAATTACGATCGACGAGCCAAATGGCTCGGATTTGTAAAGAGCGTAAAGTAAGTGTGATATCAACGGATCAAACGATTCAGACGGAAATAACGATCAACGAGCCAAATGGCTCGGATGATGAAAATGACGATCGACGAACCAAACGGTTCGGACGGTAAATGACATAAAGATAAAACGGGACTCGATCTCCGTTTTAACCCTAAATCACTTTTCTCGAAGGAGAAAAGATGATAGAGGGAGGATCATTTCGAAACCCGTAGACAGCATTTTGTCTACATTTTGAAAACTTTGGTCGAATCTGAATTAGCATAAGACGCGTAAAACGAGGTGAAGTGGAAGGTTTAGAAGGAGAGTTTACCAAATTTGGTTCTTTTCTATCTTCTTGTTGGAAATGATCCGGTGGAATTTTGGGCAGAGTTTCCCCTTTATTTGGTATTTAGAAACCTAGGGATTTGGGCAGCGTTTCGACTTGGGTCGGTTTAGCTTATGTTTTTGAGGATTAGAATCCACCGACGAGTAGCATGAGGGCCCCCGAAGAGCGGAGAATTCCATCGACGAGTAGCACGAGGGCCCCCGAAGAGTGGAGAAAGACTAGATTTTTGTGCTAGGGGTGAAGAGAGGAGTGAATTTGTGAATGAAAATGAAGGAGGAGGGGGGTATTTATAGGAGGAGAAGGAGGTTACCTTGGACTGGTTTTAAATATCAAAATAGTGCTGGAAGGGTTGCTTAGGCTGATCATTTTATCCTGTAACACAGGCCGGCCAGCCAGAGCTTCCTTTTGCGGGGGGGGGGGGGACTTTTTGGTCTTTTGGCCTTGAATTTGATTGATATTGACATGTGGAGGCTTGTTGGTTAAACCAGTAAAATAGGCCGGCCTGCCAATACTACAAATTGGCTATTTTCCCTCATTAAATTAGTTATATGTATAGATCTTGTTCTCGTGTTCGATTTGATATGCGGTGGGCCTAGAACGGAGTTCGTATGAGGAAGTTATGACTTCCGGAAGGTCGAGACTCTCAAAAACAGCAAATCAAAGCTTAGAAGGCTCCGAAAAGTTCATTTTTGGACGAGTAAACCTTCGGACTTCACTTTTAAGGCTTTTAAATGATCGGCAACCCAGATTGGGGTACTTACAGAAGCCCCTAGGCGACGTCACTTACAGAGGAAGTGGGGTCGTCGAAAGATAAGGATCCAAATCGGGGAATGCCTTATGGAGAGACCTGAACGGTCAATTGAATGGACCCTTAGAGAAAGGATTCCTACGTATCCCAAGCGGGAATCAATCCGATCGTAGTTCATGAGTGTGAGGGCAATTCGTAGGGTCCTCGACCTGCGGGGAATGATTAGGAGGATTTTGTCCTGATTAAGACTGCTTTGAAGGCATCTAAACCTGAGGGAGACTATTTGGAGGCATTCTAACCTGCGAGAGACTATTTGGAGGCGTCTAAACCTATGGGAGACTGCTTGGAGGCGTCTAAACCTAAGGGAGACTGTTTGGAGGCATTCTAACCTGAGGGAGACTATTTGAAGGCGTCTATACCTACCTGAGGGAGACTATTCGAAGGCGTCTATACATGAGGGAGACTATTCAAAGGCGTTCTAACCTGAGGGAGACTATTCGAAGGTGTCTATACCTGAGGGAAACTATTAGAAGGCGTTCTAACCTGAGGGAGACTATTTGAAGGCGTCTATACCTGAGGGAGACTATTTGAAGGTGTCCTAACCTGAGGGAGACAATTGGAAGGTGTCTATGCCTGAGGGAGACTATTTAAAGGCGTTCTAACCAGAAGGAGACTATTCGAAGGCGTCTATATCTAGGGAGACTATTCGAAGGCGTTTTAACCTGAGGGAGACTATTCGAAGGTGTCTATACCTGAGGGAGACTATTCGAAGGCATTCTAACCTGACTGTTGAAACTTTTGAGGGCGTGTGGCACCTCAGACCGATTTTGATGAAACTTGTGAGGGCGTGTGGTGCCTCAGACCGAGATTACTGAAACTTTCGAGGGCGTGTGGCACCTCAGACCAAATTATGAGGATGTTTTTGTCCTGAGATGAAGGCGTTCGTGCCTTGAGATAGATTTTTGTAAGGCGTTCATGCCTTGAGATGATGGTTTTTGTAAGGCATTCGCGCCTTGAGATGAAGGTTTTTGTAAGGCGTTCGTGCCTTGGGATGAAGGCGTTCGTGCCTTGGGTGCTGGACTTATGATGACGACCAGGATTTATCTACTGGGGATATAGTGGGAATGATGGGAATGGTGGTGTGAGACAGACATTTATGACAACACGGTCCAAGTCTTTTGAAGTTCTAACGATTCGGTTAGAAAAGGCTCGACGTTCTAACAATTCGGTTAGAAACGAAGAAGAAACGTTTGATGTTCTAACCAATATGGTTAAAAAAGGCTCGATGTTCTAACAATTCGGTTAGAAACGGAGAAGAAACGTTTGATTCCTGTAAAAGGGGCGGGCTTATGATTCTGCTGGGGAGGAACGTTCGACGTTCTAATAGTTCGGTTAGAGATGGAGGAGAAAGGTTCGACGTTCTAACAATTTGGTTAGAGACGGCTCGACGTTCTAACAATTCGGTTAGAAACGGAGGAGAATGTGTTCGACGTTCTAATAATTTGGTTAGAAATGGAGAATAAATGCTCTACGTTCTAACAATTCGGTTAGAGGCGGAGGAGAAACACTCTATGTTCTAACAATTCGGTTAGAGACGGAGGAGAAAGGTTCGACGTTCTAATCAATTCGGTTAGAAACGGGAAGGAATCAATCAGCTTTCTAACTATTCGGTTGGGGAGAAGATTGTTTACCTGCTGGGGAAGAAGATACTCGGACTTACCCTGATGACCGAAGAAGGATTGAAGTTCTAACGATGGGATTAGGAACGGATTTTAACCTCGGGAGAGGATGGCACATTGTTGGGGAAAAGCATCCAAAGTCCTAAAGAAGGTGGTTAGAAACTGAGGAGCAGTTAGAAACGGGAGGTGATTGACCTTCCTTAAAAGGATGGTCTTACGATCCTACTTGGGAGGAATGTTCGGGCTTACGATGATGGCCGAAGAGGGATTGTTGTGCGGGCTTACATTGATTGCCGCTGAGATAGGATGGTCGGGCTTACGATTGACGGCTGGAATTTAACCTCGGAAGAGGGGCGTTAGAGATGTCTAACTGAGAAATTTAACCTTAGGAGAGGGGCATTAGAGATGTCTAACTGGGAAATTTGACCTCGGGAGAGGAGCGTTAGAGATGTCTAACGGGACTTTAACCTCGGGAGAGGGGCGTTAGAGATGTCTAACTGAGAATTTAACCTCGGGAGAGGGGCATTAGAGATGTCTAACGGGCCTTTAACCTCGGGAGAGGGGCGTTAGAGATGTCTAACTAGGAAATTTGACCACGGGAGAGGGGCGTTAGAGATGTCTAACTGAGAAATTTAACCTCGGGAAGGGGGCGTTAGAGATGTCTAACTGAGAATTTAACCTCGGGAGAGGGGCGTTAGAGATGTCTAACTGAGAAATTTAACATCAGGAGAAGGGCGTTAGAAATGTCTAACTGAGAAATTTAACCTCGGGAGAGGGGCGTTAGAGATGTCTAACTAAGAAATTTAACCTCGGGAGAGGGGCGTTAGAGATGTCTAACTGAGAATTTAACCTCAGGAGAGGGGCGTTAGAGATGTCTAATTGAGAATTTTAACCTCGGGAGAGGGGCGTTATAGCAAGAAAATTATAGGAGCATTTGAGCAAAAGCATTAATTTTGAAAAGATGATGGGCTGAAAAATATTGTTGTACGGACTTACGATGACTGCCGGGAAAAAGTATTCGATGGTATTTGCTTGAGTGAGATATTTTGGATGTGTCTTCCTTAATTAAAAGATGCTATTCTTACGAAAAGATGGGTAATCTCACTAAAAGATGGATAATCTAACTAAAAGATGGTAATCTTACTAAAAGATGGGTAATCTCACTAAAAGATGGATAATCTCACTAAAAGATAGCTAATCTCACTAAAATATGGGTAATCTCACTAAAAGATGGGTTGGGTAATCTCACTAAAAGATGGATAATCTCACTAAAAGATGGATAATCTCACTAAAAGATGGCTAATCTCACTAAAAGATGATGCAGTATAAATCTTAGGGGAAGATCGCACCAATCATAAGATATCTTACGAGGGAACGCAAAAGGTTTTATGAAAAATACCTCACAAAGAGGTAACGAAGGTCTTATAAAGGAATAAGGTCAAGGGTCTCACGAAGAGGATCTCACAAAGAGGGAATGGAAAAGGTCTCACGAGGAAGTAATGGGAATGGTTTCACTAAGAAATATCGGGAATGTCTTATAAAGGAGATCTCACAAAGAGACAACGAAAAGTTTTTACGAAGAAATAATGGGAGAAAGTCTCATGAAGAGGTATCGAGAAGGGTTTTACAAGGAGATAACGAGAGGCAAAGTCTTGGGAAGGAATCTCGCGGGGAGATAACGAGATGTGAAATCTTGGGAGAGGATCTCACGTAGAGATAATCGGAAAGATCTCACGAGGAGATAACGAAAGGCAAAGTCTCGAGAAGGTATCTCGTGGGGAGATAACGAGATGTGAAATCTCGGGAGAGGATCTCATGCAGAGATAACGAAAAGATCTCACGAGGAAATAACAAGAGACAAAGTCTTGGGAAGGAATCTCGTGGGGAGATGATGAGATGTGAAATCTCGAGAGAGGATCTCACGTAGAGATAATCGGAAAGATCTCGCGAGGAGTTAACGAGAGGCAAAGTCTCGAGAGAGAATCTCATAAAGAGATAACAGGATAGATTTCATGAGTAGATAATGAGAAGCAAAGTCTCGAGAGAGAATCTCACAAAGAGATAACATGATAGATCTTACGAGGAGATAATGAGAAGCAAAGTCTCGAGAGAGAATCTCACAAAGGGATAATGTGATAGATCTCACGAGGAGATAATGAGAAGCAAAGCCTCAAGAGAGAATCTCACAAAGAGATAACGTGATAGATCTCACAAGGAGATAATGAGAAGCAAAGTCTCGAGAGAGAATCTCACAAAGAGATAATGTGATAGATTTCACGAGGAGATAATGAGAAGCAAAGCCACAAGAGAGAATCTCATAAAGAGATAACGTGATAGATCTCACGAGGAGATAATGAGAAGCAAAGTCTTGAGAGAGAATCTCACAAAGAGATAACGTGATAGATCTCACGAGGAAATAATGAGAATCAAAGCCTCGAGAGAGAATCTCACAAAGAGATAATGGGATAGATCTCACGAGGAGATAATGGGAAAGGATCCCACGAGGAGATAATTGGAAAGGATCTCACAAAGAGATAACGAGATGCAAAATCTCGGGGAAGAATCTCATGGGGAAATGACGGGATAGACCTCACGAGGTCGGGTATCCCTTTGAATGGGTATTTATGATGAACGGTGGTGGTGACGGGTCCAGGTATTGCAGTGACGTCGAGGAATGCTCCCCTTATCGGGTTGGGCTTGAGTCCTCTGAAATGTTTGAGGTTCTGTGCCAGCTTTTCCAACTTTTCTGCAGTCTCTGTGCAGACTTTTCTGTTCCTTTCTCATCTTCATCAGTTCCCTCACTTCCTTTCTCATCTTCATTAGTTCCTTTATCGGTTCCTTTGACGAAGTAGCGAGCAAGGTTAAAGTCGTAAGTGTTGGAGGTTGGGTGTGCCGAAGGAGGTTCCCCTTTTGCGGGCCACTGCTTTGGTGCTTGCGAATTGTCTTTTCTGAGGTCATCAGGTGTAGGCACATAACCGAGCCCCTGGGCTGTATTGTGGTCCTTGACTTTGATGACTTGGTGTTGGCCTTGTTGCCTTTTGCCGAGCCCCAGCCCTGGGATAAAGTTTATGAGTTTCATCATCTTCATGGCATGAGGGATCTGGTCCCAGAATAGTGGAAGGTCCATGCTGCATATTTGGATCTTGGAAGCTTCCATTGTGAATCCAGTTAATGTCATATCATCGTCATGCTTGATTTCTAATACTGGAATGTCTTTGGTGCAGGTCCCTTCGGTGGTGACGTTGTCGCCGTAGACTGTTTTCAGCTCATTGCCTTGGATGAATTTAATACATTAGTGAAGGGGTGATGCCACGCCGTTCATTTGATGCAGCCAGGGTCATCCCAGGATGGCTGTGAAAGTGATAAGAATGTCCAACACTTGAAATTCGGTAGGTATCATCCGTATGCCGAACCAAATGTTTAAGGAAGCAACCCCGAGAACTGTGCAGGAAGTAGAATCATAAGCTTTGACAGTGTGGACTGAAGGCTTCAGATCAGTGAGCTTGATATCGAGCAGGTCCATCATCTTGGTGGAAAAGACATTCATTCCGGAGCCTCTGTCAATAAGTGCTCAAGGAAGGCGACACTCTTTCAACTGAACAGTGATGCAGAGCGACACATTGTGATCAGCCCCAAATTTTGGCAGGTCCAAATCTGTGAGGGTGATGATGTTTCCATAGTGGATATTTTCGATCATCTCCATTACTTCTTCTAGAGTTGCGTCCAAGGGGACCATGGTACGGGCCAAAATATCCTCCAGGTTGAGCTTATGAGGATATGAAGATGTGAGCAGGGACTACAGGGAAATGTTCGCCTGGGTTTGCTTGAGCTGAGTGAGGATCGGGTCCTCCAACATTTGAGAGGTAGAGGTTTTGGTGATGCCTCCAGATTGCATTGAGGTTGTTTGTGGCGGTGGCCTCCCTTTATCAGCACATTTGTTGAGTGCGAGTGCCCGGTTGGCTTTGACTTTCCTTTGCCTGCCGATGCTCTGAAGTTTGATAAGTTGAACTATGGCTGATCCTTCCAGGGATTATGCTTCTTATTGGCAGTAAGGTTCCCGGGATTTGAGACTTTCGTGTGTTAGATATCTGAACTGTGGTGTCAGCAGGATATTTCGGCTTTCCCACCCTTGCACATTCGGAAGTTGTGCTGTATGAAGGAAGGGAAGACTTGCTGGAGTAGAGAACGTATTAATCAAACTTTCCAGAGGGTTTTTCGGGTGTACCCACGCTAGTGTCTCTGGCTTTGAATTTTTTCTTAAGCTTTAGCTTATGAGGGTAGGAAGGGGTGAGCAGAGGCCAAAGGGAAATGTTCGCCTAGGTCTGCTTGAGCTGAGTGAGGATTGGTCCTCCTTTTCGGAACTTGCTTCTTTGAGTACATGCCGACAGTCCTGGCTCTGTTGGCCTTTTATGGGGATGCATGTTGAGAGGGGTTGTATGTATGGAAATGTGTTGGGGGTGTATCCGAATGTGTTTTGATGGCTGTTTGAGCAGGTGGGATGATATCATTTGGTTGTGGAAAACCTACCCTTGCTGCTACTGCTGCCCAGATTTGGCATGAGGATTCAAATTCTGATCTTGGATTTAGACTTTGGATCTCGATCAAAGTCTTCGAAGTTTCATCTGAGAAGCCCCAATTCTGATTAAAACCACAATGCCGAGAAATACTTTTGGCAATCCCAAGAAATCGAATATTTTGTCTTTCCCACCCTTGTAGGTTCTGAAGCTGTGTTGCTTGAAGACAGGGAAGACTTGCTGGAGAAAAACTGCCCTTGTGTGAATACCCCGTCCCGATGCAACGCGCATTCGGAAGTTTGAAATAAATAATCATATAAATGTCGGATCGAAATGGGATATTCATTTAGTGACACTCGCTTTAAACCATATTAAAATATTAGTTTAAATTTTGAGAGTCGCCACGCCACTTTGATATAGCCCAAAGCTTTGAAAAAAGGCTAAGCATGTGATTGGGTTCGGGGGTCAAGTTACAACAGAAGAAGAAACGCTATCACTCCTATTGCCCGAAGGATCGGTCTTCCTAGCATGTGGGGTGTTGGTTGTGTGCGGTGTTCACAGGAATAGATAGAAGAAACGGGATCATGCATAAGGAGGAGGGGAGAGAAATAATTAATTGATGATCGCACCCTAGAACCTTTGAGTTAGGCCCTCGGAAGGTGCACTAATCAACGTTCATCCTTGGGGGATTGTTGATCATGGGATAATTATTACTAAGGTGGAAGGTAAGAAATAGTTCCTAGATCCATTGGGTTCCTTGGGCGAAACCTTAGATCATCCTCGGCTATAGCATATTTAAATATATTAAAACAGCCCTAAATCTAGCATAAAGGAACAATTATAATAAGCATGCAAATAAGACAATAATAATAAGGAACAAACATATTAAAAAGAGTCTTACCAATCGTAGCAAGACTTTGGGGTCGAATCTAGGGCGATTCGAAGAGAGTAGAAAGAACTGTGGGTAAAACAAGAGTAGTCTCGTTTCTCCCGAGTGAATTGTGTGTTTAGAATGGGAGCCGGGCACACTTATTTATAGTGCTTCGGTACCTGGGCTGGGCCAGCTGAAGGGTCGATCGGCTTTAAAATAAAAAAGTCGATCGGCACAAAGGCGGCTGGGTCGATCGGCACAAAACAAAAGGGTCGATCGGCCAACAAATCGGATAGAGGGCCGATCGGCACTTTGACCTGGCGTGCTTTCCACGCAGGCAAATGACGGCGGGGTTGACCGATTGGTTTAAGGGATTTTAGGGTTTCTATTTAATTACACCGGGCCAGGTATTTAGAATACCTTTTTTCGGACCGGGTACTAACAGTAGCCCCTCGGCGACGCTTCTTGTAAGACAAGTGGGGTCGACGATAGAAAAAATAGGATCCGTCCTGAAAAAAGGGATTTCAGGAGGTAAGAGAATGATTTTGCGGATGCAAGGGTTGGACTCGAGCTGAGTCACAAAAAAGATGACCAGGTAGGTCAAGCGGCTGGACCCACGTCGGGCTACCTACGTATCCCAAAAGGAATCAAGCCAAGTCGTAGTTCGAAAGAGTGGGCGTTTAGTACCCGAGAATGGCGGACGTGCAACGTCTCAAACCAAAGATGCGATTTGTGTGGGAATCACCCGGAAATATGTGACTGTATGAGAGTCACTGGAATGTAACTGTGCGGGAATCACCCAAAAATTTTGTGAGAGTTTGACTTCTGCGGGAGTCACCCCGTAAATTGTGAAAAAAATGACTTCTGCGGGAGTCACCCCTTGTGAAAATTTGACTTCTGCGGGAGTCACCCCAAAAAATGTGATTTTGACTTCTGCGGGAGTCACCCCAAAAATTGTGATTTTGACTTCTGCGGGAGTCACCCCAAAAATTGTGATTTTGACTTCTGCGGGAGTCACCCCAAAAATTGTGATTTTGACTTCTGCGGGAGTCACCCCAAAAATTGTGATTTTGACTTCTGCGGGAGTCACCCCAAAAATTGTGATTTTGACTTCTGCGGGAGTCACCCCAAAAATTGTGATTTTGACTTCTGCGGGAGTCACCCCAAAAAATATTATAAATGATAAAGTAAAAGGAAGGAATTATTTTTGAAAAGGGGTTTATTTTTGGAAAATGGGGAAGTTATTTTTTTTGAAAAAAAGTATTTTTAAAAAACGAGGGAGGAATTAATAACTGGTCAACCGATGTGACCGAGGCGGACACGCGTCAAGCGGAGAGGTGAAGGGCCGATCGGACCTTCCCTCTGATTGGCTGAGGACAATGGACGCGGATCCGCGTCGGCCGGGATTAAATCCTGGCCGTTCGATGGCCCACTGAAGAAACAATGGCCCGATGGGCCGATCGGCCCTTCGCTCCTATTGGTCAGAAAACACGGCCGATCGGCTTTTTAAGGTCTGACGGTCTCTTTGCTTTTCATGCCTTCTTCTTCTTCTCCGTTCGAATTTCTGAAATTTCTCCTCGCCGAAAAAAATTTCTTTTGTGCTTCCTTTGATTTGTGCCGAGTTTCTGCTAAAGTCTTGCTTGCCATGGATCCCGATGTTGCTGCTTTGGAGCTCTTGCTCAACCGATCGGAGAATCCTTCGTTGGGCTCGTATGGTGGTGATTTTCATGGCTATGGCGGAGGAGTTTCTGCTAGTGGTTATGGTGGAGGAGGGAGCCATGATTCTGGTAGTGTTAGGGGCGGTTATGGCCAAATGGGTGGAGGCTTTGATGGTGGTTATGGGGGTTATGGAGGTGGTGATGATGGTGGACACGGTGGTGGACAGGGCGGCAATGGTGGCAGCAGCCATGGTGGAAATGGCGGCGGACACGGCGGTCCTGGTGGCGGCGACGGCGGCGGACACGGCGGTCCTGGTGGGGGCAATGGTGATAGTGGTGATGATGATGAAGGGGAAGGCGATCCTAACGCCGGGGAGAGCGATAGGAGTGATGTTGGTGGGGGTGTTGAGGCTCGGAGGCGGCGGGCTTCGCGCAATTATCGGCCCTCGAGATTGCACTTTATGTTGTACAACCAGTCCGATTTCTATGCGGGCTTGACTTATCACGGATCCACCGGTCTTCGTTCCCGCGTCGGGATGAAGGTAAAGAACTTTTATTTTAACAACGAATATTTTATGCATGTACAAAATATTTATTATTTTAAAATGCGAGTAATGACACGTACCTTTCTTTGTGTTTACTGTTAGGGAAGAAGATGAAGGGACGGAGCTCCCTTAGAGCGGTTGGTGAGTTGTGGGCACTTACGCCGGTGGTGAGGGTAGTCCTCGTGAGAGGGTACGGAGCTTGGGGTTGGGCCCCTTTTTTGACATGGTCTCGGCGATGGGCCATACTAGGAAGTGTACGGCGGTGGTGAAGGCGTGTCGGGAGTTTTGGTGGGACACGACGCACACTTTTCATTTGAGCTGGGGTGAGGCCACGATCACTCCCACAGACTTCGCCGTCCTTACCGGATTGAGATTTACGGACATAGCACTGCCCTTTGATGAGACCCTTCATTCGATAAGGCTCGTCGAGATTGTTTGTTGGCGCTAAGCGTAGGCTCGGCGAAATTTCGGTGTAGACGCGGGGAGGCTGTATAAGCTTGTCATGGCCGCCATTGATCGGTACGAGTTGGCGGTATGGGTGGACGCGCTCGTCCGAGGATTTCTTTGGTACGGTCTTTTAGTGGCCCTTTTTCCCAACTCGGGCCCAGTATGCAGATTCTCCTTGTTGGGTGCTTTGTATGACTTGAGCTTAGAGCGGGACATCTCTTGGGGAGGGGCCGGCTTGGTGAGAGCTGTAGGAGCTCTTGATCTTGTTTCGAGGTCCAACACCTCTTCTTTTGATGCCTTTTAGTTTGTTCTGGAGGTATGCCTACTTTCATCACTTTTACTGTCTTTTTGCTTGTTACTTGTCTTTCTGTCTTTGTAAATATCCGTCCTTCGTGTCTTTTGCAGGCCTGGGTTTATGAGATCTTTGGCGTTGCGCCGTTCACTTTACGGGACCAGACTCGGGATGTGCCCATTTTGCGGTACTGGAGGAAGGAAAATCGGATTGAGGGGTATCCGAAGACGGTTCGTGAATCCGATTTGAGGAGCCGTTCTTGATGGTCTAGTAGGCCCGAGTTCTTGCTCTACCCTTGGACACTGAGGCCTGCGAGACGGTTGGCGCTATTCGGGATGTGGCTTGCTTCCGCAGATTCTTAGTCGGGCGCTTCTTGATGAGATGTATTTGGGCGAGCGGGTGTCGAGGCAGCACTATGCGTGGGCTCCGCTTTATGCGCCCCAACATCCTCCAAGGAACATGTGGTATCCGAACCGGTTGCCTAGGAGGGATGAGTATCTGTTTGGGGTCCCTGCTCATCAGTTCCAGCTTGGTATGGACTATGCGGATTTTGTGGCGCTTTTACGAGATCACCGCGGGTGGTGAGGCGGGCTAGCTGCGAAATTCTTAGGAGGCTGCCGGTATGGGGAGCAAGGGTCAGGTTATTCCCGAGCCGATGGGTCTTTGCACCTCCCGAGATAGTGGATATGCCTCCATTTCTGATCATTTCATTGTGCATATGGCCGACGGGGAGGTGCGGGTAGACTTGGCACCTACGAGAGGCCGATGAGGTGGAGGGTGCTCGGCTTCCTCCCGGCGGTGCGCGGGGTATGCCTCTTACTTTTCCTCTTCATTCATTGATTATTTCAGTTTGTGATGTAACTCTCGCGCTTGATTTTGCGGAGTTACCGGGAGTCTTACTTACGGCCGCGAGGCGGAACCAACATTCGGCCGTCTGGCCGAGGAGTGCAGTGTCGACATTTTCCTGCCAATCCCGGAGATCAGTGGATGTGGATCCGGCGCAGTGGAGACAGCGCTCTCATGGTGATGGTAGCTCGACATCCGGATTTTCCCGAGGTCGTGCCTCGACCTCTCGTCGGGGCCATTAGGACTCTTTCATTTCGTAGTACACATGTAGTGAAAAAAGGAGCATGCGGACTCTATATTTTATGCTGACTCACTCATGTATGCAACTGATTTATGTACTAGTCTATGGATTTAATATATAAAAGTTAGCACTTTCTATTTATGAACACTTTCTATTTTTGGACATTATCTATTTTTGTACACTGCATTGAACAATTAAGGGGAGTATTTGTAACAAAGCAACATAAAATACACAGCCTGAGAATCTTTGAACTTTGTGAAGCTGCCGTCTTTTGGAGACACCGGAGGTTCGATCGGCCCAAATTTAAAGGTCCGATCGGCCCATATATAAAGGTCCGATCGGCCTTATGCTGAAAGGCGGCGGCTGTTCTTCGAGCAATGGGCCGATCGTCCCAACACTCTCCTTTTCCCGCACGGATTCCTTAGCGAGTCCTTTTCTGTACGGAATCCCATACCAAAACCTATATAACACCCTTGTCGGTAGACGGTATACGCACAATTTTCTTTTCTTTGTCTCTTTGTTGCTATTGCTCTCTTCCCTTGCCGTGAATCAACAACACAATGAATTCCCACCCTTCGTTTTGATGGAGAAGCAAAGCAATTTTGAGAGTGATTTGGCCGTTTGGGTATCTAAGGTACCTCGCTCCGTTCGTCATGCCTTTGACAAACGCTTTGGGGTAAAGTGTATTTGGTCCCTTTTGCCCATGCATCCCAACTGGAATCTCTTACATCTTTGCGGCCGCTTTTGGGATGAATCTAATCACGTCTTCAACTTTTCTTACAACGAGATTACACCCACCTATGAGGATTTTTCTTGCTTTGTGCGGAGGAGAAGATGTCGGTTTGATAGCGGTTCCTCGGGATCGAGTTCCGTTGGTGACAAGGGTGGCTAAATTTCTTCGTGTTCCCACGGCTGTGGCTAGGGGCTTGGTTGAGGGTGTAGACATAGATATCTGTGATTTGCCGGGGAGGTTCGCTCATGGTGATGACTTTGACTCGGATTTTGCTTTGGATTGCTTGGCCCTCTGCTTGTTTTCCAAGGTTCTGTTTTCTACTTATGTGGGGGTAGCTACCAGTGGATGCCTGGATATGGTTGATCAGGCCCGTTACGGGAGGAGCATTGTTCCGGTTCTCTTGGGCGAGACACTTCATGGTATATCTCGAGATAGCTAGGGTGCTCCACTTATGACTAGGGCAGTGCCAAACTACTGACCACATGGCTTGAGGATCGACTTTTTGTTCTGGAGATTCCCCCTTCGAGTGTTAAGCCTTGGTTTCATGGTTGCAGGAGGAAGGTTGGTCCGCTTTCCGGCTTATCGGAGCGGGAGTGGAAGATGTACTTGGCGGAGGTGGATACCGACAGGATTCAGTGGCGAGTACAACATTGGGGTCTCTCCTTCATCCGGAGCCTTCAGCTTGGGCAATGCTTGATTCGTGTACCAGCTTTTGAGACCACCACTTTTTATTATGCGGAGCGGGTGCTTCGTCGGTATGGCATGGAGCAGTTCGTCCTCCAACTTGGGGAACTTCGAGTTTGATGATCCCGCCAAGGTTCTTCCAATGGACGTTGGTGTTTCGGTTACGATGGTAAGCTTATGGAGTTCTCATGGGATGCCACGAGTTTATCTTGCTCAGCGGACCCTTAGCACTCATCTGTCACACGCTTATTTGACATGGTATGAAAAAAACTTGGGACCGATGAGGGAGATCTTATATGACTCGAGACGGAGATTGATTCCTAACATATCTTCGAGCCGTTTTCTCAGATACAGGGAAGCTTTGGGGATTTCTTTAGACATAGTGGAGGAGCATCCTCCCAAGAAGATTGAGCGGAAGTTGAAGGGCAAGGTGATCGAGGAGGTTCCCCTATTGAAGAAGAAGCATTCGCCTTACTTTAAGAGAGAGAGAGCAAGAAGAAACCGACTCGACGAGTGCCAAGAACAAGAAGGACGGAGATGAGGGGCCTAGTGCCAAGGAGTAGACCTATGTGTCCGAGTATCCACCCACAGTCACATGCAGACACATTAGTTATTTATTTTGTCTTTTAATTTTTTTAGTTTCTTTTGCAAGTTATGTAGTCATTAGTATAGTCGAGCTTAGACTCATCAAATAAGTGTAATCATGCATTGATTGTGGGAATGAAAAAAGTTTATTGCTTTAATAAAAAGATTGGATTTTTATTTATTTTTGGACCGCGCCGATTAAAGTGCCTACGTTCCCCTTTTACAATGAGAACCAAGGGGCTCGTGTCGTCGTAGTTCATTTTCATCAAGCTACTATTTTTAGAAAGGGAAGATAGAAGCGGGACGATTTTTATTTTATTTGTTTGCTCTAACTTTTGCCTAGACCGCCCTTTACGGGTTTTCAATCTAGCGAGCTTTTGAACGCACCCCTTTCTTTTGTTGCTAGACCGCCCTTTACGGGTTTTCAATCTAGCGGGCTTCTTTTTGCGTTTTTTTTTTTTTTTTTTTTTTTTTTAGAGGGAAGGAAGAGCTTAATCATAGTAGCGTGCGAGCTTCTTTGAGGTTGACGAGGCTCCTTGAATTCGTTGCCATCCAAATCTGCCATTTTAAGCTCCACCCGAAAATATCTTCTTGATCACATACGGGCCGGTCCATGTAGGGGCCCACTTCCCGAGAGGATTGAACTTGTTGGGAAGTCGTTGTTTCAAAACCAAATCTCCTTCCTTAATGTCTAAGGGCTGCACCTTCTTGTTGAAAGCCCTTCTTTGTCACGTCTTTGATAGGCTCGGATGTGTTCCATGGCTTTGAGCCTATGCTCGTCAAGTGTGGCCAACTGATCATATCGACTGCGGAGCCATTCAACTACGCCACTTGATTCTCTAATAAGATCCTCAAAGACGGGACTTCTAACTCAACAGGAGCACTTTGCCTCCATCCCATATGTCGAGCAAAAGGAGTTTCACAGTAGCGGTACGGACGGAAGTTCTATATCCCCAAAGTGCCAACGGTAATCTCTCGGGCAGTCCACTACCTCGAATTGCCGTCTTTCGATTATACGCTCAATGGTCTTGTTAGGCCGCTTTTGCTCCGTTGGTGCGAGGTCCTATAAGGGGATGACTTGTGCGGGTAATCTTGAACTGCGCCCGATGTCTGTCACAATCTCCGCCAAAGTGAGACCCATTGTCCGAGATGATCTCATTTGGTACCCCATATCTGCACATGATATCCTCCTTTAATGAAGCTGTGCCACCTTCTTGGAAGTCAACACCTTGTAAGACTTTGCCTCGATCCACTTGGTGAAGTAATCCTGACGGCTACTAACACAAAACAATGCACATTGCTTCCCGGTGGTGTAATCTTGCCAATCACATCAATCCCCCATGTCGCAAATGGCCAAGGGGTTACCATGTTATACAACTCGTGAGAGGGTACATGGTTGATTGGAACACATTTGGCATTTGGGACATTTCCGCACAAACTGGATGCAGTCGGCTTCTATAGTGACCCAATAATAACCTAACCGTGTGATTTTCTATCTCAACATCCTGGCGTTCATGTGCGGACCGCATAAGCCATCGTGTACTTCCTCCCTGATCGTTTACGCCGTTTTGCATCTACACGAGTAGTAGGAGACCATCGTAATGCCTTTTGTACAACGTATCATCCGGTAGAACAAATTGCCCATCCGGCCAATCGCTTCAATGCTTGCCAAGCTTTTGGCTTTCACGTCTCCTAGAAAAGATACCTCACCCTTCTTGAGATACTCATAAACCTGCGCGTACCACGGATCCTTATTTTCCTCGGTGTCAGCTTGAATCTCGCAGCAGTAGGCTTCGTAGCAGTAAGCGGGGTTCTCTCTCCGACCAACTCTGAATGGTTTTACCGACATTCCGTGAGGGATTTCGACCAAAGAAGCCGGTGTAGCTAAAGCGTCGGCGAATCTATTTACGTCTCTGGGTAGATAATGGAATGTCACTTCCACTAAATTGCTTGACTAGCTCTTCCATGTGAATGCGAGATGCTGCTTTGCGGTAGGGGTCAGCAGTCTTCCACTTCTTAGACGTACGATTGATGATTAAAGTGAGTCTCCATATACCTCCAACTCCTTCACATTACGCTCTAAAGGCTGCTTCCAAACCGGCTATGCATGCCTCGTATTCGAGTGCGTTGTTGGTGGTTGTAAAATTCGGTTTGATGGCGATGGGGGTGTGCTCATCTTTGGGATCAACCAAAAGGATTCCCACTCCGTTGCCTCTCTTGTTTGCGGCCCCATCAAAGAATAGTTGCCATCTCTCTTACGTTATCAAGAAATTTGAAAATCCCTCGTCTGGAAACTCCGGTTCAAGCCTGTTCTTACGTGCTAGGAAACTACGCTAAATGATGCCATGGCTCTCCCTTTAACTTTTCTCGGTACATAGGTGATGTCGAATTCCCCCAGAAATACCGACCATTTGGCTAACCTCATGGACGAGAGAAGGCTTGTCGAACAAATACTTAATTGGATCCATCTTTGACATTAGCGAGAATCGGATGTCTTTGACAAGTAATGCTTGAGCTTATTAACCACCCAAACTAAGCCGGTACACGTTTTTTCCAATGCTGAGTAGTTTAACTCACTTCCCTGCAACTTTCGACTAACGAAATAAACGGCATTCTCCACCCGAGAATCTTTGGCTTCTGTGCCGGCGTAGCCCTAGCCGTATCGATTCTTGTTAGGTACAATAGCAATGGTTTCTCCGAATGTGGGGGCGAAGGATAGGGGATTGACCAAGTATCTCTTGATTTCTTCAAAGGCCTCTTGACACTTCCGGTCCCAATCTACACTTGCGGTCTTCTTCATTAGTACGAAAATCGGTTCACACATAGTAGTTAATTGATTAATGAAGCGGGCGATGTCTTGTAACCGTCCCATGAATCCCTTAACTTCCTTTTCCGTACGTGGTGGCCTCATCTCCATGATGGCTTGAATCTTCCTTGGATGCGCCTCAATCCCGCGTTACGGTGACCATGTAGCCCAGGACCTTTCCTCGAATAACCCCAAATGTACACTTGGCGGGATTCGGACGCATGGAGTGTTCGCGCGACTGTCGAAAGAATTTCCTCAAATCAATAAAGTGCGACCGTCGACCCTTTGGAATGTATGATCATATCATCGACGTACACCTCAATCTCTTTATGGATCATGTCATGGAATAATGCTGTGACCGCTCTACGGTATGTAGCCCACTGCATTTTTCAACCCGAATGGCATTACGGTGTAGCAGTATGTTCCCCATGACGTAGTGAAAGCTGTGTTCTCCTGGTCCGTCTCGGCCATCTTGATCTGATTATATCCTGCAAAACCATCTACGAAGGATTTGACCTCATAGTTAGCAGTGGCATCTACTAACATGTCGATATTGGGCAATGGGAAGTCATCTTTTGGGCTGGCTTTGTTAAGATCCCGGAAGTCAACACAAACTCTAACCTTGCCATTCGATTTACTGACTGTCACAATGTTGGATAACCACGTCGGGTACTCAATAACTCTGATAAAACCTACTCGGAGGAGCTTTTCTATCTCTTCTTTGACTTGCAGAGACCACTCTGGCTTGATGCGGCGCAATTTACGCAGCAGGCTTGGTGTTGCACGGTGCTAAGCGGTATTCTATGCTCCACTATTGAGTTATCCAGCCCCGGCATATCTTTATATGACCATGCGAACACATCCGAGTATTCCTTGAGCAGCTCGATCAAAGCTTCCCTTTCAGTCCCTTCGAAGAAGCTTCCGATTTGCGTCTCTCTCGGTTCTTCTTCCGTTCCCAAATTAATACATGCTAACACCTCATCGGCAGCTTGGGCTCGACCTTCCCTTTGATTAATAACTTGCTCAGAAATTTCTTTAATGTATTCGTTGTTTAGTGTATCTGCTTCTTCTAATGAATCATTATTAACTAGGTTAATTTGATTAAGTTGAGCATTATTTTTAGTTAATTTATCATTAAGAAGATTGGCTATGAGGGGATACTCAGAAAGATCTAGTTTTTCATTCATAGCGAAAGGGAAAACAACATTTGCAACTAAGTCATAGTCCTCGGCGTGAGGTCATCAGACTTAGAGGAAGACTCAAACTCAAAAGAAAACACATCTGACTCAAACAAAACGAGATGACTCAGAAGAAATAGAGGACTTGGGGAACCAACGGGAGACTCGACGGGGAGGAGGCATCGGTCCGGCTCTTGAACCATGTATTCCTTCGTGGCTACGGGTCCGCCAAATACGCACCAATTCTTGACTTTCCAACCATGGGTGTCACCAACATCCTTGGATCAACATTGTCAATGCTGCTCTCCTCCAATGGGCGCAACCATATCATCTTCTATATTCAGATTCCCCAAATGTTTGTAGCGGTCGGCCATCCCATTCCTCGACTCCTCTGAAGCTTGCTATGTCCTCGACCGACGGCTCATCCAAAGATACCTGCCCTAGGCGATCGGCCAACTCATCTTGATCTTGATGGTGTACCGGCTGCGACTGTGACAACCTTGCCTCTCTTGACGCGGGTCCATAAGAACCGTTTTCATCTTCGACCTATCGAACTCCGTATCCTGAAGATCTCAAAGCCTTTTGCGGTCTACTGTGTGATCGAACCAAGGCTCGTTAAACTCCATGCGGGAGAACTCCTCGCCTTCCTTGACAAAGTAAGCTGTTGAGGGAAAGGCGGTATGGTCTCATCTACGGCTTCTCGTAGGGTAGCTTTGCCCTTTTGAGGTACTCAATTCTTTTTCTTGACCCGATCTTCGGGGGTAATAACATAGCCTAAACCGTGCTTCTTTGCGATAATCAGTAGCTTCCATTGCTTGCGTAGGTCCTTGGAGATGCTCACCCGGCCCGATCTGGTACAAATCTCATGTTTCTCATCATTCGACGGCTGGTCGTACTACGTCCGATGTTTTTGTGAGGTCTACCGCGCAAACTGTGCTTGTGCTATTAGGCGAAACCCGTGAACATTGAACTACCCTCTTCGTGCTTTGAATGCTGTAGGACCGGCTTTCCCCCAGTGCTTGACCCTTGAGAGACGTTACCAAATCGCTGTAGATGGCTGTCACTTGGTCGCCCGGCGGAATTTCACACATTGATGCAATGAGGAAGGGACTCCATTCATCGATGCAACCATGGCCTACCCGGAAGACATGGTGAAAGTGGAAGGTATGTCTATGACTTGGAACTCGGCAATCATAGTAGTGGTCCCGCAAGTAAGAGGCAAGCGATTATTCCCAACAACGACCGGCTAGTAGAGTCGTATCCTCGGACGGAATGAGCTGAAGGTCTCAAATGCTGTAGGACTTAGATCAAGGACGTCCATCATCCTGGAAGGCGGTATGTTCACCGCATGAACCGTTATCAATGAAAATACGTGGCAACCTTTTCCCGTTGACCTCAATAGTAATGTGCGGTGGTTCATTATGATCCGATCCAAACTCCGGCATGTCCAACTACGAAAACGTGATGATATTCCCAAAGTGTATGTTGCCGATCATCTGCGTTACATCTTACGGCTTTGTGTCGGACGGTACCAAAGTCGCGGCAAGATTACGTTCCAACATCATCCTGTGAGCATACGAGGACGTTAGCAAGGACCATAAGGATATATTGGCTTGGGTTAGCTTCGGTTGAGTGAGAATAGGGTCCCTCTTTATCGGGATTCACTACTTCGGTTTTCGGACCAAAGACTTTCTTCGCCCCTTTATCTTACGCTTGATATACCCTTAGGACCTCGTGAGTAGATTAACCCCATTCTTTTCCATGTCGGATACTTGCGTGAATTTCGGCCAACGAGAGGTTTAGGACTCTCTTCCACATAATCATCATTTAACGAGGCCACTTCTCTGGACAGTTCCTCAAAAGACATCATATAACAAGAAAATTCTTTATAAATTGAACTCAAATTACAAAGCGACACAAGCGCCTTCTTTATGCATGTCACAACAGACTCGACTGGATCAGTGAGGTCTTTCTCTACTATAGCAATATCACTACCAACTATCTTACTAGGATTCTCTATCTTCCTTTCAATGATGAGTTTCTGCACAGCCCTCTTCAAAGCAAAACCAGCATGCTCGGACAAATCTGGCACAAGCAATCCCTTTCTGACAATGGCTGAGAACACCTTCTCTGTTGACAGCCCCAGTTTCTCAAAAGCATCTTCCATCTCTACCATACTGATAAAATTACCTTCCACCATGTGGATTCTATTGTTAGGAAGGGGATTCCCCAAAACATTCGGAGATTTTGGCTTCTCCACCTTGCCTTGCCGAATCAAGTCTTGCACTAACCGTTTGAACTGAATGCAGTAATCAGTAGTGTGGCCCTTGTACTTGTGGTAGTTGCAATATTTGGAAGCATCTAAGTCTTCTCTTGGGTTTATCGGTTCATAATTCTCAAGTGGCTTGACCAAGCCCTTCTTTACTAGCACTTCGAAAACTTTGCCCATTGGCATTCCAAAATCATCAAACACGTCTCTCTCGCGGTGAACATTGTTATTCCCTCTCATTACATCTTGAACATCCAAAGCAGCTCCCCCTTGCACATAGTTCACTTGCCCCACTGGTTCTTTCTTTGCTGTTGTGTTGACGGGAGCTCTATAGCGGAACGAATTATTACTAGCCCCAGTGTCCTTCGGTGGAGTGATCCCGGTGATGCCGCTTTCGTACCGTACTCCCGAATCTACCATTTCCCTAAGATTGGGGAAATAACCATTACCAACTGCTAACTTGTGTCCGGGTAACAAACACTTGTAAAAAATCTGTTTCTGTTCATTCTCCTTGGGCGGATACTGAATTTCGCTCAACTTATCATTCCAACGCTTGTAGAAATCATAAATCGACTCCCCATTCTTTTGAAGCCTGTGCTCTAAATCAGCTCGATTAACTTGCCAATCCATGTTTGCTTGATACTTTTCTGAGAACACTCTACTAACCTTGTCCCAAGTATCCCTTTCCTCCTCGTTCAACTTCAAAAACCAACGGAGAGCGGCCCCTTCCAATGTGCTTTATGGAACATTCTTGCCATTTGCTCGGGTGTACGGTCTTTAGCCCTCATCGCCAACGTATAGCTGTCTAAATGTGTCTTTGGGCAAGTAACTCCTCCAAACATGGCCATCTTTGGGCATCTTAAAATCTTGAGCAGGGGTGCAACTTTGCTCGGATTAAGCATCTTGATGGGGGACACACCTTGCATTCCCATTTGCTCGGTCAATGCTTTTACTTGCTCAATCAATGCTAACACAGTCGGGTCTGTAGCAATGTTGGAGTTCTGCATGGCTGGGGGTTGAGTAATGGTAGGGGAGGTGGAGTAGGTAGGAATATGGTGGCCGGAATAATTGAAGGGTAAAGTGGGAGGGTAGGTTAGCAAAGTGGTCCTTGGGTGTGTCGGCGGGAGGTTGATAAGGTCTTTTGGATTTGCTCGAGCTCCCATACATGGTGGTGGTGGAACATTATTGTAGGCATTTGGAACGTAGTTGGGTAGAGGGAAGGTAGGTGCATTGGGGTTGGCGGGATTAGGAGCATTGACAGTTTCATCTTCAACATCGACAACTTCATTCCCCATCAAAATAACCTTGTGTCCCCTTTTACTGAGCTCCTCAACAAAATGATCCTTCAGCTCTTGATTGTGGTTCTTCAAAGTGCGATTCTGTTCTTCAAGTTTCTCAACCCTCATGGTCAAACCGGCAAAGTAGGCGTGCAGAGAGGGCGGAATGTCATTGAAGTTGGGGTTGACTGGACCTTCCATTGAAGTGACTGGTGTAGAGACGGTTGCAGAGGTAGCAGGCGTGCTTGGAGTAGTTGATGGAGGCAAGGTTGTCATTGTCGAATGAAGAACGCGGCCCGACCTTAGCTCTGCGGAAGTATCAGAAAAGACTCGGCTTTAGGAGAGGGGTTGACTCAATGCAGTGTACTAGCTTGAATTTTTTATTTACAAAAGCTTGGTTTCTTTTAGACCTACTAGGGTTGGAAGGGATACCCCTTTTTCGCAACTAACTAAATATCCTAAAGTGGTGGATCCTAATGACTAACCTTCTCGTATAGACACTTAATATGATTTTATGAAAAGTACCACAAACCCATGATAGGCCAAGATCTTTTAACAATATATCACTCAACCTTACATAGCACGTCCTCTTAAAAGGAAATCAATTTTTTAGTGCCTTTAATCTCACGATAGATCTTGACTTATCATTGGTTCGTAGCGACTTAACATAAAGACCTTATTTATTGTCTACATAAAAAAGCTAGTCAAACCAACCGGTCACATGGAGTGTATTCCTAGTAAAGTGGGTGACACAAGGGTTAGGTTTCAGGCTCCCACCGTGCGGCGAAGCGCACTGATGAGTGGATGGCCAAGTGAGACTCGGAAGGGAGGCGACATGATCACCACACTTCCCGCACTTTGGCTTCTCCGATGGGTTAAAGGGTGTCTGTGCAGTGTGACACGGACTCTAGTGGTGGTGTGAGGTAAAAAGTCTAATTCTTTTTAAGGAAAAAAGAAAAGGATTTATTTTTATTTACATGAGATGCATGCATGCAATGCAACAGTTAAGAATAGAAGGAAAAGAAAAAGAAAGTAAAATACAACACCATACAAGAAAACGAAAGTCTGACCCACTTAGTTTGAAAAAGTTTCAAAATAGTCCCAGTAGTCGCCACTGTGAATACCCCGTCCCGATGCAACGCGCATTCGGAAGTTTGAAATAAATAATCATATAAATGTCGGATCGAAATGGGATATTCATTTAGTGACACTCGCTTTAAACCATATTAAAATATTAGTTTAACTTTTGAGAGTCGCCACGCCATTTTGATATAGCCCAAAGCTTTGAAAAAAGGCTAAACATGTAATTGGGTTCGGGGGTCAAGTTACAACAGAAGAAGAAACGCTATCACTCCTATTGCCCGACGGATCGGTCTTTCTAGCATGTGGGGTGTTGGTTGTGTGCGGTGTTTACAGGAATAGATAGAAGAAACGGGATCATGCATAAGGAGGAGGGGAGAGAAAGAATTAATTAATGATCACACCCTAGAACCTTTGAGTTAGGCCCTCGGAAGGTGCACCAATCAACGTTCATCCTTGGGGAATTATTGATCATGGGATAATTATTACTAAGGTGGAAGGTAAGAAATAGTTCCTAGATCCATTGGGTTCCTTGGGCGAAACCTTAGATCATCCTCGGCTATAGCATATTTAAATATATTAAAACAGTCCTAAATCTAGCATAAAGGAACAATTATAATAAGCATGCAAATATAATAAGACAATAATAATAAGGAACAAACATATTAAAAAGAGTCTTACCAATCGTAGCAAGACTTTGGGGTCGAATCTAGGGCGATTCGAAGAGAGTAGGAAGAACTGTGGGTAAAACAAGAGTAGTCTCGTTTCTCCCGAGTGAATTGTGTGTTGAAATTGGGGAGCCGGGCACACTTATTTATAGTGCTTCGGTACTTGGGCTGGGCCAGCTGAAGGTTCGATCGGCCTTAAAGTAAAGGGTCGATCGGCACAGAACAAAGGGTCGATCGGCACAAGGATGCTATGTTCGATCGGCACAATAATAAAGGGTCGATCGGCCATTCAATAGGGAAAGGGCCGATCGGCACTTTGATCTGGCGTACTTTCCACGCAGGCAATGACGGCGGAGGTACGGATTAATTGATTGGTGGGGCTTTTAGGGTTTCTTTGATATTAAACCGGGCCAGACATTAAAAATGCCTTTTTTCCGGACCGGTTACTAACATATACACAAACCTTTCTTTCACACCAGCCAACCTTGATCCGCGACACTGGTTGACTTTCTCCTCATGATTAATAAGAATGTTTTTCTTCATATCGAGATTAATGGTTGAATAACCCAAACATCAATAAAGGGTTTTAAGAAATCTTGTGATCATTGTAAATAAAACAAGTTTTCAGATGTCTTGACAAGTCTTCTCTTTCTACATCTTAGGAAAGATAGTGCTAAACACTAATTTTCTGTCAGCAGGGGCTTCCATACACTTTTACAAACCTCTCTATGCTTATACTCTCCCAAAAGAGTCAAACCCAAAGCGAGTTTTGTGCCTACATCAAATAAGGCCATCGGAATAACACAAAATCGGGATCTATTCCCACCTTTCGAAAAAATATGCCCCTGCATGTATAAATTTCTAAAATCTTTTCTTTCACATCTTCTTAAGGTTGACTGATTGACTAAAGAAAAAAAAAAGGATAGGTTTTCCCTCTTCTGCTACAATTCGCATTAGGGCTGCCTCGAAACTCTTCAAGGTTGGGACTTTGTCAAAGCATTCCTTTAAACTGGGGCTTCTTTAGCCATTTTTGGGGTTCGCATCGGGTTCTTCACTAAGGTCCCTAGATGGATTCATTTTTGTTCAAGATCAACCTCAGGATCATTTCCGCAGTACCAATCAGGTTGGGATTTTTGCTAGGTCATCAGATTGGGGCTTCACCAAGTCACTTCTTCGTAACCTAAAAACTTTGCCTACTCAGTTCATCCAACCGGGAAGAGAGGTTTGGTCGCTTCGACATCTGCGTTAGTCTTTGGTTGTAAAAGCCTGTCAGCATCAGCTTCAAATGCCAGAGTGTGAGAAAGGACTCCAATCAAAACTCGAGGTTTAAACCTAGTCTCAGCCCAAGAGGGAATCCTAGTCCACGTTGACAACATCCCAGCAACAACAGCAGTTCAGTCCGCACCCAAGTGATATGACCTAGAGCCGTCAATACGGGAATACGGGACGGGACGGGACGAAATTACGTTGTCCCACGACGGGAGCGGGACGAAACGGGACGGGACCAAAACGGGACGGGACGAAAATACTCCGTCCCATCCCGTCCCATTTGCGGGACGCGGGATCCCGCGGGACCCATACGGGACCCATTGACTATGAGAAATAAAGAGAAAAAAAGCATTCAACACAGAAAAAAAGCATTCAACACACGAAAATACTCCGTCCCATCAAGTGTATTACAAGTTACAAACAAGCTAGAACTTAGTTAATAACAAAATAAGTGTTTCTCTTTTCACTAGAAGCTGAAATTTCATCAATTACAAAATAAGTGTATTACAAGTTCAGCTCCACCCGCTTCTGTTACAGAATCATGTCCATTTGCAGAAGCTCCATTGGGTAATGACTCTGAAATTTAAAGTAATCAACCACATATAAGACAGTAGCATGTGCATAACCAGAAAATCTGTTATCAAAATGTTAAAAGAAGATATACTTATAAGGCACCATTTAGTTTCATACTTTTTATCTCATCTTCATACAATGACCAGAAATTTGTGAACCAGTTCAATTGTAATGGAAATGATTAAAGCCTTGAGAAGACATGAACACAAGAAGTAAAAGCTTACAAAATGTAATCTGTACCATCTAGATGCTAATGCAATGGAAGCTGAAAAAATAATGCAAAAATGAACTTGGTATAAGCATCTGTGCGAGTGAATTCTTTCTCAGATTTTCACATTAAATATCAATGTGTTTTTTCGGACAAAGTGTTACTTGTTAAAAAAAAAAAACATCAGGAGCTGATGAATCTCCAAAAAGTCAATGAATTGAAGGCACTGGAGATAACAAATTACGTGGATCTGAAACCCCATCGAATTCAAGAACTACAATTCCTTTGGACCCAGATCGATTAAAGGCCAGGCACTGAGTAAGTTCCAGGTAAAATAGGAAAGAGCAATTAACAAAACTGAAATTCCCAAATAAAACCCCTAAAACCCTATAAACATTACCCCCACCCATATCGAATCTTTCCATTAGGGCAACCACCCATCTTCTAAAAAGTCAGATAAGCAGTAATTAACCGATCAAAAACACAAATACATGACAACGTTCATCACAAATTCACAATGTCAAACCTATACACATAAACAAGTAAAGTAATGAAAATATTGAAGATTCAATCGCGACATTGACTACAGAAATTGGAACTGAGAATGGAAAAGTAGAAACATGAAACATACCTTGAGAAGGGGAGAAGAAATCTGTACACTAAAAGGAAAGTAGGGATCGGATTGGGGGGACTTGACGAAATCAAAGGTGATTGTTACAGTTGACGAAATCAAAGGGAGAGGTGGAATCGCCGGCTCTGTTCTGTGTTGATGCTGCGCTGCCGCTGCGGAAGGGAAGAGAGAAAGAGAGAGAGAGAAAAAAGAAAAGAACAGAATAGTTAGGGTTTAGGTTTATTTCGTTTTTGTGTGCGTTTTTTTTTTTTTTTAAAGAAACGGGAACGGGACGTCCCGTCCCATCCCGTCCCGTATCCCGTTTGTCCCGCGTCCCAAACGGGACGTCCCGAATAGTCCCGTTTTCAAACGGGATGAAAAAATGCTGTCCCATCCCGTCCCATTTATAGGTCGGGACGGGACGTCCCGACGAGACAGTCCCAACTTGACGGCTCTAATATGACCCCACCTGCTTGAAACCCGTCTTAAACAATTTCCAAACACATTCCATATGTACATCCAGTCCCAGTCCCTACCATTGTTCCCAAGAAAAAATCATCACCCCTAGGCTCAAGTAACGTGCCAATTGCTAATGATAACGTTTTCTCCCAAAAGCGCCTCCGTTACTTTCGTTATAACGAGATAATGCCAGGCGACAGTTTCCTGATTGTCAAAAATCCAACTTTAGCTACCTCTATCACAGATTGAGAAGTATGCTCAAGTTTTCCAGCTATAGCTGTCTCTATCTACTCGATAGTGACGTAAGCTTTAGCATCCTCAGGTGACAACCTCCATTAATTGTCAATCAGGTGACAACCTCCATTAATTGTCAAAACCCTCAAGGATCCTAGACATCGTTCCTAACTATCTAGTGATGCTTGAACTACGATCAAGGCTTGATTCCTCCGGGATACGTAGGTAGCCTTTCATAAAAGGTTCAGCCATCCGACCACTTTGGTCATCTTCTCTTTCTCCATTCTCCAATGGTGCATAAGCTTTTCATAAAAGTCCAATTTTTTGACCACTTTGGTCACCCCTTTTGATTTGGCACATTCCTAGTAGGATCGGTTGTTTGACCTCCTAGGTCACCCCGTTTCCATCCTTATAGGGAGGGACCAATATCTCTTTGCCATTGTCCCAAGGAGGCCAGGTAGGTGACCTCTTTTGGTCACCCAATTCCAACCTGTGTCTGCAATTCCATTCCAGTTCCAAAGGCATTAAAAAGCACAGTTCAGGCTTACTAAGTCGCGCGACATAACAAGCCAAGTCGCGCGACATAACAAGCCACATCAGACATCAGACATCAGCAGTATACTGCTTTCCCCAGGGCAATCCCCGACATGTCAATAGCTGCAAATGCCAGTCATACACTTCTCAAATGCATAGGGGAAGGTTCCTGTACCCCATGTACACCCATGCATTCATATTCAAGCCAAAAATCCATTCAAATCATTCAATTCAAGCCAAATATCATACCATCGTCATTTCATAAGTGCGTGCAAAATGCATAACAATGTACATACAAAATAAAATAGGCCAAATTTAAAAGATGTGCATAACAAAAATAACATGATGTTTTCCCTAAAAGGGTACAATAACCAAAAAAAAAGTCATAAATATCTAGGGGGAGCGGGGCTACTCTGAGTCTTCTTCATCATCCTCTCCATCATCTTCATCCTCGCCATCATCCTCAACCTCCTCGGGCTCATCGTCGGGATCGTCAGAAGGTGCCTCATAGGCTATGGTCTCTGTGCGGTAATAATCATCAAGCTCAGTGATAACAGTAGAGTCAAGCTCATAGTCTGTGGCCGTCTCAGCTCCACCATCCTCATCCTCATCATCATCATCAATCTCAATGGGTCTGTGAAGAGGCACATTTGGCCTCTTCATCCGAGGCATCGGTCCACTAATGCCCCCGCTGGTGCCTGCATCATCAGTGCGGCTCTTCTTCTTTCTCGGCTGGCCAGGTGGAGAGATATCGATCGAACCCTGAGACCGGCACTGATTCTTCCAAAAGCTCATACCTTTCTGGAGCTTGCCAATCATGCCCAGCGCCGGTATAAGCCCTGGTCAAGTGCCCGTAAGCTCGAGCCGACACACATTACAAGCGAGACATAATAAGTGTCGAATGCGGTTCTTGATAACGAGAAAGAGATGCAATCAATCCAAAAGACGTAAGGAACGGTACTTATAGATCTAGAACCTCTCGGGAGCACCGGATGAGGATGAGTACGTGACATATCGATATGAGCTCGCCTCATGCGACCGCCACCACAGTAATCAATGAAGGTCGGGGCAAAGGAGGTCTAGCTACATAGCCGGTCGAGGGTCCCGCGCCACGAGCACCATAGCCAACCACAGTGCTGTGGGGCCCGAAGATGTCTAGCCACGTACAAAGTGTAATCCCCATCCCGTGTGAAGAGATGTGCCGCCATGCCTACGATCAAAGCATCCACATTCGCCAACCGGCGAGCGGCAGCCACATCCTAGGCGGAGGATCATCGGGGATCCGAGCATGCCTATTGGGCCCATGCGTGTGTACACTCTCTCTCCTAAGTACAAGGCATCTCGGACAAACCCACCGGCGGCTTGCGACACTCTGTCAAGTGCGCGGCATGATCCAAATCCAAGTCGCCATAACGGCCGGTCCGGGGGAATAAACTCAGCCTCTGTGGAGTCCCTCTCAAGCACATCAGTGTGTCATGATACGAGGTCGTAATCCTGCACCTCGAACCCTCCGGTGTCCTGGTCTGTCTCTTGACATTCTTCGTCCACCGTCGGAGAGCAGGAAAAGTGGTGGCAGGAAACTCATCTCGGATCTGGCATAACATCCAAAATACTCGAAGGCCCAAGCCTGAAAAGGAGAAGAAGAAGTCAAAACAAGGAAAAAGCGATAGAGTGAAGTGTGCCAAAGTAAAGAGGTCAGGGCGAGAGAGAATACCTCAAAAGCCAGATGACAGCAGGTAAAATACTTCGCCCTCCCTCTACTGACGTCATCTAGGGCCAAATACATCTCAGCTAAACCGGCCTCACCCCAGGATAGATTCCCCACGGTGTCCCAGGCTCTCAAAAGTTCCAACACTGAAATCAAGGCAGTAGATGCGCTGTTAATAAACAGCATGTCAGAGAAACCCACCCATACGAAGGCTCTAGCTAATCTCTCGGCTCTCAGCCGGCTCTCAACAGGGTCATCAACGACAATGTAGTCCCTGCACTGCTCCCCAACCAAGCCATGTAGCTCCCCCAACTCATATCCATTCCCCTTCTTGATCTGGGGAACGAAACCAAGTAAGCCCATAAAATCAGCATCAGCAATAGGCTGGGGCTCAACTCCCTGTGCAGGCTCCTCTATGTAGAGCGGCTCATCCGTAAAGGGCATTCCTGTGATGATCGCAAAATCCAGTGGTGTGACCGTCGTCTCACCCCTAGAGAAGTGAAACGAATGAGTGGTCTCCCACCAAAACTCTCTGAATGCCCTCACCAGATCCACACTCCTCTGAGTGCCTCCAATGGCCTTCACCATCTCAAAGAATTGCCCTAGCCCAGCGGCGTAAATCATGCCCTTAGGCGAGTCTATCTGCTCCTGGCTACCCGGCAAGCTCTCCCATAGCCTGCCAATCACCTCAGGGGAACCACGGGTGCGCAATCCCTGCAAGAAAACATGGCACAAATATGAATATTTAGCGCTATTTCTTGAAATCATCTCAAATGAAAAATAGGTCGAAATCTATCATTGAAAGAGCATGCATTCTAGTATCACATTTCCTAGGTCAATCTATGTTCACATGCCAGTTCATGTCAATTCATAGCACAGTCTGAAAAAATCCAGTTCAAATTGATTTCACCCAAATCGAAAATTTTTCAAAAAACCTAGGTTTCTTACCACATCCTTCTTCCTGACATCCGAGGTATGCTCATCGAGCTGTGGGTAGAAATCTCCTCTTCGTGCTTCCGGAAGAAAGTGCCTTTGATTCCTCTGCACCCCCTTCCTCCTAGTAGCTAAGTCGGCGTGTTGAGGAGCCCTTTTGGTTGGATAGAGCCTAGGAGGCATTTTCCAAGTTGAATCGAACTAAAGATTTGTTTGATTTCTCTCGATCCCTCTCAAATCTCCCTCTGATGTTGCTCTCTCTCTCTTCTCGGTGTCGCCTCCCTCTCAATTTCAATTTCAATTGAGTTTCAAATGGCGACTGTGCGAATTTTTAATGAATCTGTCCACAGGGCCTGTTATGTCGTGCGACATACTAAGCCCCTGTGGCTTGTTTTTACAATTTTGCCCTTAAAGGCTCCATTTTACAATTTTGTCCCCCGTAGGCTTCTTTTACCCTTTGTGCCCCTGGAATTTCCAATCATTTTCAATCAAATTTTCCCTCCAGTGCCCCCGTGGCCTATTTTACAAATTTACCCCTATGGCTCATTTTATTCTAAAAAACAGATCAGGGTACGTCCCGTTTCTTTACAAAAAAAAATTTTCAGGGTACGTCCCGTTTCTTTACAAATTTTTTTTTATCAAGGTACTTCCCGTTGCTTTACAAAAAAAATTATTATCAGGGCACGTCCCACTTTCTTTACAATAAAATTATCGGGTACGTCCATTATCGAGTCCTTCCTACTTCTTTACAAAATCCGTTCTTTCTCGCGATCTCCGTATATTCCAAGATGAAGGAATAACATTTCGCTTTTCTTTCGATCTCAGTTATTCCAAGGTGAAGGAATAACATTTCGACCTCTCTCGCGATCTCAGTTATTCCAAGGTGGAAGAATAACATTTCGCTCTTTTCTCGCGATCTCCGTATATTCCAAGATGAAGGAATAACATGTCGCTTTTCTTTCGATCTCAGTTATTCCAAGGTGAAGGAATAACATTTCGACCTCTCTCACGATCTCAGTTATTCCAAGGTGGAAGAATAACATTTCGCTCTTTTCTCGCGATCTCCGTTATTCCAAGATGGAAGAATAACATTTCGCTCTCTATTTTCGATCTCCGTTATTCCAAGGTGAAGGAATAACATTTCGATCTTTCTCGCGATCTCCGTTATTCCAAGATGGAAGAATAACATTTCGCTCTCTCTTTCGATCTCCGTTATTCCGAGATGAAGGAATAACATTTCGATCTTTCTCGCGATCTCTGTTATTCCAAGATGGAAGAATAACATTTCGCTCTCTCTTTCGATCTCCGTTATTCCAAGGTGAAGGAATAACATTTCGATCTTTCTCGCGATCTCCGTTATTCCAAGATGGAAGAATAACATTTCGCTCTCTATTTTCGATCTCCGTTATTCCAAGGTGAAGGAATAACATTTCGATCTTTCTCGCGATCTCCGTTATTCCAAGATGGAAGAATAACATTTCGCTCCCTCTTTCGATCTCCGTTATTCCAAGGTAAAGGAATAACATTTCGATTCAGTCAAAAGCTCGAACTACGACCTGGCTTGATTCCCCCGGGATACGTAGGTAGCCTCCTGTAGGTTCAGCCAATTTGTCACATATGACGCCCCCTTTCCCCAGTGGATTCTGAACTACGATTATGGCTTGATTCCTACTCGGGATACGTAGGTAGCCTTTCATAAAAGGTCCAGCCACTCGACCACTTTGGTCACCGAATCCATCTCGGCATTCGCCAGATTGGATCCTTTTCTATCGACAACCCCACTCGCCCTGCAAGTGACGTTGCCGAGGGGCTTCTGTAAGTACCCAAATCTGGCTCATGCCTTCCGGTTAATTTTCCCGGCAATTCCGGTAATATTTCCGGTATTCCCCCGGATTTTCCTAGAGTTTCGAAACAATTCCGGAACTGTTCCAAACCATCTAAAGGGTGAAGGGACTGCTTGGAGCCAAAGAAACATGTTTTTCTTAAATACCAAAAAATCTTCTAGAAGGCTGCCACCTTGCATGTTTCTAGAAGGAACTGCATGTGGCTATTTATGTCGTGCGACATAACATGCCAGGGAAAATTCTAGAAGCTTGCCACCTTGCATGTTTCTAGAAGTATCTGGAAGTGGCTACTTATGTCGTGCGACATAATAGGCCATGAAGACTTCTAGAAGCTTGCCACCTTGCATGTTTCTAGAAGGAAAACGGTTATGGCTTGTTATGTCGTGCGACATAATAAGCCCATGCAGGCAGCCTATAAATAGAGGCCTTCACCTCTCATTTTAGGCACCTCTCCTTCACCCCTCAGTCCCCCTCTATAGGGAATACGCCCAGAAGCATCCTCTCTCCTCACATATCCCCTAAAACACACACTAATCCTCCAAATCACCCGCCATTCAACCAATACACACACACACTTCCCACACACACCAAGAACCAAGTGTTCTCATAGATCCAAGGCTTGAGCCCAGTCCCCGAAAGTTGTTGTTTGAAGGCTCCCATATCTAACTTGATATAGGGAGTCGTGGTCTTCAAGGGTAACGATTTTCTACCCCTTTTCCTCTCTTTATTTCCTTTGAATGTGAAATCACTATGCTAAGTGCGTTGATAATGCTGTATTCTGATTAAAGTTGCATGCTTTAGTGTTATATTGCTTAGATTCATACCTGATTGCATAATCATTTCATGAAATAGCTCCGGCTTGACTTGGTTTTGCATGAACACTCAAGATGAGTGTGGATCCCTCATATCCACACCCTCTTGAAGTGTTCACCATTGACAAAATTGCTCTCTGAGATCTGTTTATGAAGTAACTTGGTCATATTGGTGCCTTGATACCTCTGCAAATCCCAGCTGAAAGGTCTCTGCAAAGTGGCTAGTTATGTCACGCGACATAGGCAGCCTATGTCACGCGACAAACATGGCCAGTTTGCAGAAACTGCATATTTTCAAGCTGTAATCTGATTTCAACCCTCATCATGTTATAATCTGATGTCTATCTGCAATTTAGATAGTATCTTCATACATAAAATGACATCTTTTCATTAAAATACCATTTTCATACATAAAGGTGCATCCTTTGCACCTAAAACCCATTTTCATGCATTAAAATCATTCTTTTTGCATTCAAAATCTCTTTTCACATTAAAAATGCATCCTTTGCACCCAAACATCATTTTCATACATAAAATGCATCCTTTGCTTTCAAAATAACATCTTTATGCATCACTTGCACATAAAATGCTATTTTTCCCATAAAATGCATCCTTTGCACAAAATCATTTCTTTAAACCATAAAGGTCACTTCTTTAAACCAAAAGCATCCTTTACAAACCAAAATGTCATCTTTTCACTAAAAGTGTCATTTAAATCATGCATTCCCCCATGTCCCCATTAGCAACCTTGGAACGGACCGGTGTAAAAGATCCTATCTTTACATCGTTCCTTCCATAAAGGTTTCATAATTTCTTTAGAAAGGGACAACCTTGAACCCTATATCTCCAATTATCGCTTAAGATGAGTATGAAGCATACATATGAGCTCGACCGTCTCAAAAGCGTAGGATTGATGGGCTAAGGACATTCCTTCCTAAAGAACCTCATCTTTGACTATAAAGGGAGTCATTCTCTCGATCACGCAAGTCCCGAGGTTAAAAATGCGATGATCACAAGTCCAAGATGAGGACGGGATTAAAATCCCAAATACATAAAATCCAAGAAATCCCGAGCGACAACCAATAAATGCTTTGTACGTCCGGAAGACGACTTGGGACATTCCCCCCCTTTATTTTCAAACACATGCACACAAGAAAGCACGCAAGCAAGCACGATTAATGGGATCTTGGGAGACTTGCTCCGGCAAGGCACCTTGGGTGAACGACGATCCGTTCTTCCCAAGGGGTAACTTAACCTCCGAACTCATAAAACCTTTTTTTCAAAGTTTTGAGGTAATCAAAATGGCGTGGCGACTCCGTTTTTCAAATTAAACCGGATGTCTTCAAACTCGCGTGAATTTCCAAATACACAAAATTTGGGCACACATTCACAGTATGTGGCGCCTCAAACCGGAGTTGCTGGATCATAAGAGGGCGTGTGGCGCCTCAAATCGGAGTTGCTGATACTGATGAGGGCGTGTGGCGCCTCAAACCGGAGTTGCTGGATCATACGAGGGCGTGTGGTGCCTCAAACCGGAGCTACGAGGATACGTTTATCCTGAGATGAAGGCGTTCGTGCCTTGGATGCTGGGCTTACGTTGACTGCCAGGTTTATCCTGCTGGGGATAGGGTAACAATGATGGGAACGATTGTGTTAAACTGGCATTATTAACAACTCGGAAGGATCAACGTTTCTTCTTTAGAATCCTACTGGGGAGGAGTGTTCTGGCTTACGGCTGGCCGAAGAGGGATTGTTGTGCAGGCTTACCATGATGGTCACTGAGGTGGAACGATCGGGCTTACGACTGGCGACCGGGGAAGTGAACAATGGTGAAAACCACTATAAATTTTAACGTCGGAGACGGAGTTGTAACTGGAATGTTCGGAGACATGATTGAGCGTTTGAATGTCAAACGTCAACTGGGAATCGAATTTAGCGTCTGGAGACGGAAATGTAACTGGAATGTCCGGAGACATGATTGAGCGTTTGAATGTCAAACGTCAATTGGGAATTGAATTTAACGTCTGGAGACGGAAATGTAACTGGAATGTCCGGAGACATGATTGAGCGTTTGAATGTCAAACGTCAATTGGGAATTGAATTTAACGTCTGGAGACGGAAATGTAACTGGAATGTCTGGAGACATGATTGAGCGTTTGAATGTCAAACGTCAATTGGGAATTGAAAGTGAGCGTTTGAAGACGGAAATGTAACTGGAATGTCCGGAGACATGATTGAGCGTTTGAATGTCAAACGTCAATTGGGGATTTAACGTCTGGAGACGAGCGTTAGTGAAAACTAACTGGGAATTTAACGTCTGGAGACGAGCGTTAGTGAAAACTAACTGGGAATTTAACGTCTGGAGACGAGCGTTAGTGAAAAGTAACTGAGAATTTAACGTCTGGAGACCAGCGTTAGTGAAAACTAACTGAGAATTCAACGTCTGGAGACGAGCGTTAGTGAAAACTAACTGGGAATTTAACGTCTGGAGACGAGCGTTAGTGAAAACTAACTGGGAATTTAACGTCTGTAGATGAGCGTTAGTGAAAACTAACGGGGAATTTATCCTCGGGGGATAGGATGTTAGAAATGTCTAACTGGGGGGGGGGATTTTACACTTTTGGGGGCCAAAAGGGGTAAAATTGGAACTGTCAAAAGCTGAGGGGCTGAATTGGAAGGAATCTTTTCTGGTGCACTGAGAGTCCTGCCGTACGTACAACGATGCCATGAGGCTGGTGGATGGGTGGGCCGCCTACGCAAGGAGGCTCGTGGCGTTCATGCGGTGCAGTTCCTGGAGGAGCGTGGATGTCCGTGAGCCGAGGCCGTCTAGGCCGAGAGGTTCGCCTGCTCCCACGGCTGGTGGAGAGGACTTTGTACAGGGATTTGGCCAGTTCGCGGGCGGAACGGCTGGGTTTGGAGCTCATTCTTCTTCGCACTCGGGGCACGAGAGGGGAGAGTCCTCGAGTTCGCATACGCCGAGGAGGCCTTTTGCGTATTCCCGCCTGGAGGAATTCGGTGACTTCTTGTTTGCGACGGATCCGGCGGCTGCGGAGCAGTGCATCGAGTGCTCGGATGACGAGCAGGACTCGGAGTAGTCCTCCTTTACTGCTTTCTCTCTTTTTTTGTATCGTCTGGAACGATTTGATTTGAACTGTATTTGAAAAAAGGCGCCCGTGGGGCGAAACCTGTATTTCGCACTTTTATTCTGTGATCACCTTTTGTTATTTTTGACAAATAAGGAAGTAGGTTAATCAAAAATAAATAAAATGAAACATGCATTAAAAATTGAACGGGTCAAAATTTAAGCCTATATGCACTGATTATTAATTATTTGCACTGTTGCACGAGCCCAGGGCGGAAGGGATATTGGCTTTGGTTGAATGAAACTAGGGGCAGCACGCAGATTCATAAGGCATGAACAGGGCGTTGTTTGGAATTGCTTCCAATTTAGGAGCAGCTAGCTACAGAGTTGACCAAGTCAACTGCAGAGGGAGTCCGGCCGGACTGAGGGTGTATTTTCAGAGTCTTTTAAATTGCAGTTTCAGCTTTGCAATTTGTTAAGAACTGCGCATTCACCTCTGATCAGTTAGCTGAATTCTCTCAAATTTCTAAAGTTTCCTTCAGTTTTCATGGCTCCCTTTCCCAAGCTATCATTTCGGACGTAAGAGCGATATTTGGACAACTTTCAGTCGTGGGTACGGAACCACACGAGGCAGAACAAAGGGTTTTTCGAAGGCTGTTACGGGATGAAATCTGTTTGGGCTTTGAAGGAGCTTATGCCAGATTGGGATCTTTTGAGAGCCGCGTCTCGGTTTTGGGACGTACGGAGGAATGTGTACAGCTTTTCGTACAACGAGATCACTCCTACGTTTGAAGATTTTCGGGCCATTCTGGGAGGACCTGAGATGGAACAGCTAGTTCTTCCGTATGCTGGTGGCATGGCCACTGTTGAGAAGCTAGTGTCTTTGCTTGGTATCTCGGCTGGAGAAGCATACGGGATGCTGATACTGGATACTGATTATGTTGACATTTCGGGACTGCCCGAAAGATTTTCCGGAGCTGAGGGGAGCGTCTTTGCGTGGGACGCGTTTGCTCTGTGCGCGATCGCTACTCTGTTCACGTTCACGTCCCTGGGTGTGTGCCATCACAGTGTACTGGACCTGGTGAGGTAGTGTCGGAGCGGGGGAGATATCATGCCATTGGTCTTGGGCGAGACGTTCCTGGGCATAGGTCAGATGGCGACCGGTAGCCGATACATGTGGGGAGGGAGTCCCGCTATGCTTACCATGTGGTTGAGGGAGAGACTGCAGATGATGCCTGAGGTGCCAATGTCTTGTGATGCTTGGTCCTTCTCTCGACGTCCTCTGGTGATTGGGGGCAATCAGGCTGAGTTGGAGCTCTGGATGGCCAGACTCCGCATGCATCACTTGCGATGGTGGGTTCCCCATTGGAAGTTACAGACTTGTCGGACCGCTCAGGAGGGTCTATTGGTTGTCAGAGTGTCGGGTGTCTCAGACGTCCATCTACATTCCATCGTTGGTTCTGCGACAGTACGGGCTGGAGCAGGTGCCATTGACGGGCTTGGTTCATGCTGCTACCTTTGAGGTGGGATCTCTGCTGATGGAAGATCCTTCGACGCTATTGCTACTCAAACGGTGGTGGCAATATACGTCCATTCCTGCCAGGGTTCTCTTTCACCGGAGAGGGGGCACTGTTCTGTCGACGCAGTATCTGAACTGGTACGAAGAGTGTAAAGGGGAGACACAGATGGCTATCTTGTGGAGACGGAGTGAGCTATTGGGTGCTGGACACCTTGACAGCTCGACCTTGAGGAGGACCGAAGCGAGAGTTAATCCCGGGGATTGTACTGGGAATGACATGGCTGACTATGAGGCCAATGCTGATCGGGAGGCCAATCAAAGCATGGTTATGATGGCTCGAAGCGAGGCAGCTCGAGATAGAGCTAGGGAAAGGGCTGCGTTGACAGCTACAGGTTTGACTGAGGCGTCGGGAAGGGTCCCTGAGCCAGGTAGAAGGACTACCGGAGTATTCCCTGTGAAGGTGAAGAACACTCGCCAGGGGAAAGGGAAGGGGAAGAAGGATGAAGGACCAAGTTCGGGAAACTAGGTTGACCTTGCTGTCCAGAGTATCTACCCATTGTCATTGCAGACACATTAACTGATTAATGTTTTATTGTAGTTTTGCTAGCGTGTAGCGAGTCAAGAGTTGACCGTGCTTGAACTCATCAAAGAATGTTTTAACCGTAATGAATTTGTAGGTTAAATGAAAGGAGTTTTTCGAAACACAAGCAATTGATGCTTATTGTATTTTTTTTTGTTTTTTAGACCGAGCCAATGATGGCTGCCTACGTTCCCCTTTTACAATTGGACTAAGGGGCTCAGGTCACCGTAGTTTGACACTTTTAGGTGAATTTGAGAAAAACAAAGACAAAAGAAGTGCGACCCTGTTTTTTACCTGGATCATTAGCGGGAATGTATCCAGTTGGGTATTACTCTTTTAGCACTTTAATTTTACTGAGGGGTAGTGTATGGGGAAGGAGAGTTGACTTGTGCTCTTCCTCAAACGTAGTATCTGCGGAGCTTGCTTCCGTTCACGGGGTTAACGAAAGGGTTCCCGTCCAAGTCTGCTAACTTCATGGCTCCTCCGAAGAAGATTCTTTGTACCACGAACGGTCCTATCCAGGTAGGCTCCCACTTTCCGAGGGGATTGGTCTGCGTAGGAGGCTTTTCCTTTAGCACCAAGTCGCCTTCTCTGATGTCTCGGATCTTGACTTTCTTGTCGAATGCTCGGGCCATTCTGCTCTGGTAGGCTCGAGTGTGTTCCATGGCTTTCAATCTGTGCTCGTCGAGTAGAGCAAGTTCGTCGTGACGGCTCTGTAGCCATTCGACTTCATTGATCCCGTTTTCCAAGAGGACTCGGAGGGATGGAATTTCCAATTCCACGGGTAACATTGCTTCCTTTCCGTAGGTAAGCGCGAATGGAGTCTCCCCTGTGGCGGTTCTGACTAATGTTCTGTATCCCCAGAGGGCTAGATGTAGCTTTTCGGGACAGTCCCGACCTCTGGTGGTCATCTTTCTGATTATCATGGCGAGAGTCTTGTTGGCTGCCTCTACTGCACCATTGGTTTGTGGTCTGTAAGGAGAAGACTTGTGACGTGTGACTCTGAATTCGGTCAGAAGCTGATCACAATCTCCTTCGAAGTGAGTCCCATTTTCGGAGATGATCTCGTTGGGCACTCCGTATCGGCACATGATGTTCTCTCGGATGAACTCGGCCACCTTCTTAGAATTCAGTACCTTGTATGATCTGGCTTCTACCCATTTGGTGAAGTAGTCGACTGCGACTAAAATGAACTCGTGACCATTGCTCCCTGGTGGAGTGATCTTGCCGATGACGTCGATTCCCCATGTGGCGAAAGGCCATGGTGTAGTCATGCAATAGAGTTCGTGAGGAGGGATGTGATTGAGGTTGGAGAACCGTTGACATTTGTCGCAGCTTCGGACGAACTGGATGCAATCTGTTTCCATCGATATCCAATAGTATCCCATACAGAGAATGATCTGTGTCAATGCTCGGGCGTTCATGTGCGGACCGCAGGTTTCATTGTGAACTTCGTTCATTAGCTCGCTGGCTTTTTCTTTGTTTACACACCGAAGGAGTGGCCCTTGGTGGCGCTTCTTGTACAACATACCCCCCAGGATGACGAAATGGGATGCCAGGCGTTTTAATGCCATCATGTTTTTGGCTTTGATCCCCTCTTTGTATTTTCCATCTTCGTTTGTGAAGGAAGCTTCTCCGTTTTAGAGGTACTGGTATATTTGATTGTACCAGGGTTCGTCGATCGTTTCTTTTTTTATTTCGATCTCACAACAATAGGCGGGTGTTTCCCGTCTGCCTATTCTGAGGGGTTTTACTGCTTTCCCATCGGGAATTTCGACAAGAGAGGCGAGGGTTTCCAGGGCGTCTGCGAAGCGGTTCCTGTCTCTTGGCAAATAATGAAAAGAGATGTCCTTGAACTGAGCAATGAGCTCCTCCATGTACGTGTGGTACTTCTGGAGGCCAGAATCTACCATCTTCCATTTGTTGGACACTTGATTGATGATCAATGATGAGTCTCCGTATACATCCAGTTCTGAGATGTTGCGCTCGAGGGCGGCTTCCAGACCTGCTGCACAGGCTTCGTATTCTGCTGCATTGTTGGTTGTTTCAAAATTCAGCTTGATGGCTATGGGAGTATGCTCGTCCTTGGGATCGACAAGGAGCATTCCAATACCATTCCCCTTCTTGTTGGCTGCCCCATCGAAGAAGAGTTGCCAGCGGTTTGCGCTGTCCAGTGAAAAGATTCCGTCGTCCGGAAACTGCGGATCAGGACCCTTAGGTTCACTGCTTGGGAAGTCGGCCAGCTGATCTGCCATTACTCTGCCCTTCGTTGATTTTGTGACCATGTACTTGATGTCGAACTCAGCCAGGAAGAATGACCACTTGGCTAGTCGCATTGACAGGGACGGCTTGTCAAAGAGATATCGGACGGGGTCCATTTTGGAGACCAGGAGCACTGAATGTGACTGCATGTAGTGTTTCAGTTTCCCGACTACCCATACCAAGGCGGTACAAGTTTTCTCTAACGCTGAGTAGCTGAGTTCACTTCCTTGAAGCTTCCGGCTTACGAAGTAGATTGCATGCTCAACCTTGGAATCTTTCTGTTCTTGTGCCAGCATTGCTCCGATTGACGTGTCTGTTACTGTCAGATATAGGAGTAGTGGCTTGTCTCCATGTGGCGGACACAGAATTGGGGGATTTACCAAGTAGGTCTTAATTTTCTCGAAAGCTATCTGGCACTCGGAGTCCCATTTGATGTCGGCATTCTTCTTCATCAGTTTGAACATGGGCTCGCAGAGAGATGTCAACTGGTTGATGAAGCGACTGATGTACTGAAGTCTTCCCATGAAACTTTTCACTTATGTCAGGGTTTGAGGCGGCTTCATGTCGATGATGGCCTTGATTTTCTTGGGATCGGCTTCGATACCCCTTTTTGTAACCATGTACCCAGTACCTTGCCGCGCTTGACGCCGAAGGTGCACTTCGCAGGGTTCAATCTCATGGAGTGTTTTCTGAGTCTGTTGAAGAACTTTCTCAGATCTGTCATATGCTGCATGTCTGATCCTTTGGAGTGGATGATCATGTCGTCGACATATACTTCGATTTCCTTGTGAATCATGTCATGGAAGAGGGCTGTGGCAGCCCGCTGGTAAGTAGCCCCAGCGTTCTTCAGATTGAAGAGCATGACCATGTAGCAGTTTGTCCCCCACGGAGTGGTGAAAGCAGTCTTGGCTTAATCCTCCTCGGACATCTTGATCTGGTTGTATCCAGCGAACCCATCCACGAAGGACTTTACTTCGAAATTTGTCGTGGTGTCGACCAACATGTCGATGTTAGGCAGTGGGAAATCATCTTTAGGGCTGACCTTATTGAGATCCCAGAAATCCACACAGCATCTGACCTTTCCATTGGCCTTGGTGACCGTCACGATGTTGGAGAGCCAAGTCGGGTACTCAATCACTCTGATGAAACCAACTCGGAGCATTTTCTCAATCTCTTCTTTAACTTGCAAGGACCACTCTGGCTTGATCTTGAGCAGCTTCTGTTTGACAGGCTTAGATTCGGGATCCAGGGGAATTATGTATTCCACGATCGAGGGATCGAGTCCTAGCATGTCCTGGTATGACCAGGCGAACACGTCAACATACTCCCGGAGGAGGCTTATCAGGGCTTCTTTTTCTGCATCGGCGAAGAAACTGCCCACTTGTGTCTCTTTAGGCTCTTGTACTGACCCCAGGTTCACTTTGGTCATAACCTCTTCGGCAGCTTGGGCCCGGATGTCCTCTTGGTCAACTACACGCTCGAGAACTTCTCTAATGTATTGTTCATTTAAGGTGTCTGCTTCTTTATCAATTGAGTTATTAACGTCTTTTAAGTTGTTTGTTAACTTATCAGTTATTAAAGTGGCAATGAGAGGATACTCCGAAAGGTCAGACTTTTCATTGAACAAGAACGAAAATACATGGTTGGATACATTATCATAGTCTTCCGGCGTAAAGCCGTTGTACGACTCGGAGAGGCTGGACTCGACGAGGCCCGGCTCAGAGGGTTTGAGACCGGGTTTAGGGAGATGTGGGTGCGGGCCCAGCTTGTCTTCCAGTTCTGCCTGGCTTGCCCTTGGTCCGGTGAATGTTACCCAATTCTTCAGTGGCATTGCTGGATGCTTGATGAGGGTTCGAGGATCGAGAGGCTTGGCTTCTGCTGTCCCAATCATGGTGATCATGCTGTTTTTGGAGCCCAGGTCAATCAGGTTCGGCACCTCCATGACTTCTTCAAAAGACTCTGTAGAGCTGGTCCACTGAGAGCGTCTTCTATGAATTCTGGTTCCTTCTGCTTTGGAGTTACTGTCTCGAATGTGGCCTCGGCGACTGATCCGAACAAATTCAAAGTGAAAAGACTAAAATACCCCTGGTATACAGTCAAAGTCCGGCCGGACTCCCTCTGCAGTCTTCAGAAATTGCCAGCAAGCCCCTCAAAATTCCAAAATACCACAAAACCCCCTGGATTTTAGTCTAAGTCCGGCCGAACTCCTACTAAAAATTCACCTATAAATAGAAGTTGCTGTCAAAGCCAAAGGGAGAACAAAATTTTACTCCAAAAACTCACAAACCCCACGGCCCAACTGAGTTTTCACCCCTCCCGAGCCCCCGTTTCGTCTCGATTCGCGTGAAACTTCCGTAATTCGAACGATTCGGACTTGTAAATGACAGTATTTAAATGCGGTATCAACGGAATCGAACGATTCGGAATCGTAAATGACGATCAACGAGCCAAAACGGCTTGGAATTGTAAATGACGATCGACGCGCCAAAACGGCTCGGAGTTGTAAAGTTGCATGAAATGTAAAGGACGTTCAACGGATCAAACAGTCCGGAATTGTAAATGACAGAAAGTAAATGACGATCGATGGATCGATCGATCCGGAATAGTAAATGGCATAAAAAGTAAACGGAACGGGGTCGGAATGCCGTTTTAACCCGTGATTACTTCTCTTACGGGAAGAGAAGAGGATCGAGGGGCTAAAACGTATCGAACCCCGTTAGACGGAGGCGTCTACATTTCAATAACGTGGTTCGAAATAGTTATAGCGACTGGCGCGTAAACCGAGACGAAACGAGAGATCAGAGAGAGGGAGTTGTACATATGGCTAGGGTCGACTCCTTTGGCTTGAGAGGTGTATACGGGATACATAAATTGGTTTGGAACGGTGTTTTGGAGTGGTGAGGGGCGTATTTGATCGAATTACGGAAGTTTCACGCGAATCGAGACGAAACGGGGGCTCGGGAGGGGTGAAAACTCAGTTGGGCCGTGGGGTTTGTGAGTTTTTGGAGTAAAATTTTGTTCTCCCTTTGGCTTTGACAGCAACTTCTATTTATAGGTGAATTTTTAGTAGGAGTTCGGCCGGACTTAGACTAAAATCCAGGGGGTTTTGTGGTATTTTGGAATTTTGAGGGGCTTGCTGGCAATTTCTGAAGACTGCAGAGGGAGTCCGGCCGGACTTTGACTGTATACCAGGGGCATGACCTCTCCTGACTCGCTTGTGCGAGGGACCTTAGCTTTTGGCGTTGGCCAAGTTGTGGCTGGCACGGTACATACGGTGAGGTTTGGTGACACGGCGTCACATTGAACCTTCGGGTATATTTTTCGGCAGAGCTCCGCGTCAAAGTCAAGGCTGAAAAGCTCAAGACATCGGGTCGGGAACGACCTTCGGTCTCAATCTCTCGAGCTTGACTCGTGGCGGGACCCGGCGTAAAAAATATACACTTAGACTTTATGACACGAGCTAAGCCAAAAACCAACTGGGGTCTTGGACAAAGTGTGACACAAAGAGTGCATGGATTACACGGGCTAGGATGGGCTGTTTGGGACGACCCCGTGCGCCCCCAAAAGGTGTTTGACAGACCAATCGGGGTGCAACTGATAAGGCCATCCCGGATTACGGGTTGTAGTGTGCAGTGTACCGAGGCAGCAAGTGCTCGTGAAGTGCGGTGTACCGAGGCAGCAAGTGCGAGTAGTGTGCGGTCACTAAAATTCCTTTTTCTGAGTAAAACAGAGATTTTTCAGAATGTGTCTTAAAGCATTATGATGCGCAGTTCAAAAGATAGCAAATGAAAATCAAACATGAATGGGGATGCACAAACATGGTATGATTTTGAAAGACGACAATGTAATGCCTTTGAAAAAACTGTTAAAGGTTTAAAGTAACACACGCACACGAAAAACGAGGAAGGGTAAACAAAAGTTTGACCCACGGAAGGCTTTTTTGAAAACAACGGCAGTTTTGAAAAAAGTATCCAAATCCCCAACGGAGTCGCCAACTGAAATTACCCGGATTCGCGCGAGCGAAGGCGGTTGTCTTTCGCGGGGTGTTGGTGTCTGAGACCTCGCTTCATGGGAAGGAAAATGAGGAGTCGCCACGCGGTTTTTGTATTTTGAGCCCAAAACGTTGAGAAACGGCTTTAGTGAAAAGGTGTCGTTTTTATTGGTAGCAAAAACTTAGGAAAAGACTTTGAAAACGGGGGTCATTTTTATTGGTAGCAAAAACGAGTAAAAAGCTTTGAGTACCAGAGATTGTTAGGTTCGGAGGTCACGTTACGTTTCGGGAAGAGTATTACGAGATCACCCGAAACGCCTCGTATGAAAAGTCATTCTACCTTTCTCGAAAATCGTATGTGTGTGTGTGTGTTTTGAAATGGGGGCTTGAATGATAAGCTTAATCTTGGTTTGAATGTCAAACGTTGATTAGGTGACTTTATTTGAAAAGACGAGCGTTTGAATGACAAACGTCGGTTTTGAGTTTGAAATGAGCGTTTGCGTGGCAAACGTCGATTTTGAGTTTGAAATGGAATTCGAAGGTCGAACTCCGGTTTTGAACCGGGCGAGTCATTGTTAACGATTTTTACGGGAAAAAACGTATTAAATGATTTTGAGTGTCAAATGGCGGCTTTTAGTTTGAAGATAAGCATTTGGATGCCAAACGTCATTTCGCGCTTTTTGAAAGAGAGTTCGAAGGACGAACTCCGGTTTTGAACCGGGCATTACATTGTTAACGATTTTTTCGGGAAAAAACGTATTAAATGATTTTACGATCAACGAATCGGGTTGCGACTCGGACTTTGAAAAGTAAATACTATCACGATCCAAACGGGTCGGACTTGTAAATGACAGTATTTAAATGCGGTATCAACGGAATCGAACGATTCGGAATCGTAAATGACGATCAACGAGCCAAAACGGCTTGGAATTGTAAATGACGATCGACGAGCCAAAACGGCTCGGAGTTGTAAAGTTGCATGAAATGTAAAGGACGTTCAACGGATCAAACGGTCCGGAATTGTAAATGACAGAAAGTAAATGACGATCGACGGATCGATCGATTCGGAATAGTAAATGGCATAAAAAGTAAACGGAACGGGGTCGGAATGCCGTTTTAACCCGTGATTACTTCTCTTACGGGAAGAGAAGAGGATCGAGGGGCTAAATCGTATCGGACCCCGTTAGACGGAGGCGTCTACATTTCAATAACGTGGTTCGAAATGGTTATAGCGACTGGCGCGTAAACTGAGACGAAACGAGAGATCAGAGAGAGGGAGTTGTACATATGGCTAGGGTCGACTCCTTTGGCTTGAGAGGTGTATACGGGATACGGAAATTGGTTTGGAACGGTGTTTTGGAGTGGTGAGGGGCGTATTTGATCGAAATACGGAAGTTTCACGCGAATCGAGACGAAACGGGGGCTCGGGAGGGGTGAAAACTCAGTTGGGCCGTGGGGTTTGTGAGTTTTTGGAGTAAAATTTTGTTCTCCCTTTGGCTTTGACAGCAACTTCTATTTATAGGTGAATTTTTAGTAGGAGTTCGGCCGGACTTAGACTAAAATCCAGGGGGTTTTGTGGTATTTTGGAATTTTGAGGGACTTGCTGGCAATTTCTGAAGACCGCAGAGGGAGTCCGACCGGACTTTGACTGTATACCAGGGGTATTTTAGTCTTTTCACTTTGAATTTGATTGAAGGGTGACTAGAGGGAGGTGGCATGCGTGCCAAGTGTCCCTGTGAGTCACCAAATGTGTGGGAGTTCGTTCCCCGGCCCCGGTTTTGTCCGTTTTTTAAATAACAGTCCGGAAAATGTCCAAAATGCCCCCGAAAAGTGCCGAAAAGTGCGTTCTTTAGGGAAAGCCGTACTTTTACGTGCGATGAAATGTGTCAAGTATGCTTCGACGTTGGGATGCTCGGGGCAGTCCCGGGACGTCTCGCTAGCATGGCAACGGGGAGTTTAACGAGTTCCGGTTAACCTGGAGCGGGCCAGTTAACGGATTTCGGTTAACTTTCTGACGGATTTTGACGATCCGGATTTGGGTACTTACAGGAAGCCTTCAAAATGGGCTTGAAGAAAGATTCCCCTTACTATGAAGATTTGGTGATGAATCCATGCAAGAAGATGGAAGATATCCGAAACCGAGCATTAAGGTTCATCAGGCTGGAAGAGGACAAGGTGCAGCAGTCCAAGCATCCTGACAAGGCGTCATCATATGACCATCATGATAGAAAGATAGAGTCGTCTCACCAAAGGCAGAACAGATCCAGACCTTACCACAGAAATGACCATAATAAAATCAATTGTGTGGAAGATGATGGAGACGATGATGATTTTGAATCCCCTAAAATTTCTGATTATTGTTCCTCTGTTGATGTTTCAGGTATCTTGTGTGCAATGAACAATATTGGAGATAAGGCAAGGTGGCCTCGGAAGAGTGACAAGCCATCTGGTTGGAAGGATAAATCCAAGTGGTGTGCCTACCACGAGGATTTTGGACATCTTACCGAAGATTGCATCGCCTTGAGGAAGGAGATTAGTTACCCGTTATCAAAGGGACATCTTAAAGAACTCCTTGGCAACCGCAAGAACAAGACGGAGAACAAAGAGCCCGTTCCGACTAGACCGCCATCTCCCCCACCGGTAACAAAGGTAGTTAATGTTATTAATGGTGGTTGAGATATATGTGGTACTTCTTATTCTTCAGCTAAAAGATTCACCAAGCAAGCTAAGGATGAGAAGCCCGAAAGACTTTCGAAGATGTCGCAGCTCACATCCCAAGATGTGATCTCCTTCGAAGAAAGCGACAGGGACAATGTTATGAATTTCTAGCACTTCCTTATTGAACCGGTGGACATATTCTTTCAGAGTTTCATTAGGCTGCTGGGTCACATTAAAGAGGTCACTTGTCAGCTTCTCAAATTATCGACTGCACGAAAATTGGTTATAGAAGATGTTGATAAGCTGGGCGTATGAACCAATTGAACCTATGGGCTGCCTAATCAGCCATTTGAGAGCTGGTCCAACCAAGGTCGATCCAAATCCTCTGCATAAGCAAGCCTCCCGGAATTGAAGTGGAATATGGATTATGTCCATCTTTTCTTGATAGTGAGCAACATGCTCTTCTGGGTCTGTGGTGCCGTCATACAACTTCATAGATGGAACATTGAAACGCTTCGGGATGTCGACATTTGCAATTGCTGGGACAAACCGGGATTGATTGTAGCAGTTCTGAGTCACTGGTTGGATTGGAGGAGTTATGCCTGGCACGTTCATTATCAGCTCCCTGAGATCCTGCATCTGTTTGGCTAGTGGGTTTCCTGCAAAAGGGTCAGCCAAATTATTATTATTTAAAGGATTATTCAGCAAACCAGAGTTATCCGTGGTAGTTGTGACAGTGGTGTTGTCAATGAATGGAATGAACGGGGTGAATCCTGCTGAAGGTGGCGTCATTAGGGTGTCCCCAGGCAAGGATGTCGACATTATTAAGGATGTCAGCTGAGGAGTTTGAGGTGGACTGCCCATTGGGATAAATTCATTCTGAAGCGTAGATCCTTCAGTGTTGTCGAAGTTTAGGTTCCTTGCACGCAATGGTGAGACGTTTTCAAGCCGCGAAGCGATGAGCTGTTGATCCCTCTGCATCTTGATCATGGAATTGGCCAACACCTTGGAATTGCTATCTTGTTGATCCAACCTCTGATTCAACCTGGTTAGGATAGTCCGGATGTTAGCATCTACATTAGAAGAGGTCGCTTCCTTTTGTGGAGTCTTTGTAGGTTGAGTTTGCTGAGGTCCGGTCTGAGGAGGTGGCGGCAACAAGCTGGTTCTACCTCCTGATGCTGGAGTGACGGCGGGACCCTTGCCGGCGGCGGACACATTGGGAGGTGCAGACATAATGAATTCGCTTAGAAAATGATTCAAATAACCGATAAACCACGAGGCCCCTCGGTGGGCGCCAAATTGTTTTGGTAGAAAAAACAATAGTACAGAATCTTAACTTTGACAAGTGTGTGGATTTAAATAATAAGGAGGGGACTGTGGAATTCGACTAAATGGAACAAAGACATGAAAAGAGAGAATGACACGATGATTTGTTAACGAGGAAAACCTTAGAGGTGATAACCTCTTTGGAAAATACCCCGGGAGTTAGGTCTCCAACCTTAAAAGTTCCACTACGATAAATGTGAATATAACTGCGGAAGATGATGGAGAGGATTACAAGTAAAGTGTACGTAGAGTGTGTGAAAATGAGAGTGTGTTTTTCCGTCTCCATCTCCCCTTAAATAAAAGTAAGTATGAACGGGTAAAAGTTGTTCCTATAATCTCGGGATCCAAGCTTATCTACTCAACGTCCGTGAGACCAAGTCTTCTTTGCCGTTGAAGATGTGTTGAACGTGGTTGGAAATATCCCGCGTTCTTCTCTCTTATTTACTGGAAAATAATAATAAAGATATTAAGAAAAATCAGATAAGTAAATATTAAACAATACTTACTGCGGAATAACATCTTGACATGCAGGAGCAACTGAAGATGTCACCATGCAGAAAAATACCCACAACAGTTAGTAACCGAAAAGTTTCTATATTTTTTATGAAGTTTACTTTTGATCAAAATCAAATATAATTTTTTTCTTGAACATTCATTTCAAAACGGATATAGTATAGTAAATTGAGATTTCTCTTTTTGCATGACATGACAGATTGGTAATGGAAATGTTAATATTCGACCTGACATGTCAACCACCGGCAACATTTGAAATGATAATTGTGTAGATATAAGTGATGATCCCACATAATTTGGGGTCTCACTTATGGATAATTGGCTTTTGTATGATCAGAACCTGTTAAAACAACACAAAGAAAAAGACCGTTAGTGACCAAGCCGGAGTTAATTTCGGCTCAGAACCGCGGGTGTGAGAGTAAGATCTATGAGTAATATACTGAGATTAGGGCTTGAAATACCCTAGTATGTGAGTGTGTGTTTAGGTTTGGATAATGTGACTTACCTTGCCCTAGAGGAAAAAGGAGAGTATTTATATGGTAGAGAGAGATCTACTGTGTATGATATCAACCATTAAGCATGTTTGTCTTGACCTACTACATGTGGCGAGCCTTGATAGGTGAGTACAATAAAGAACACTACTACTAGAGAGGATCGTTGAAAGGACAAAGGACAGGGGAGCAGATGGCAATTGGTTCATCGCCACAACGTGTGTGATCGTACGTTATCGTGATCCACAAGTTATTGTGATAAGGACATGTCTTCCGGTAGGTGTCAGAGCTCATACGAAATCGTGATCCAAGTTAAGAATCGGGAGTCTGGGTGAGATCGCGGTGTTAGTGGTTTGGGGTTAGCTCGATCTAGATCCCTCAAGTTAAAAATGCTCGATTTGAAGCAGGGCAATCCTGGACTCGGCCCAGAAGATCCGAGTTCATAAGTGGCCCGTTGCTTCGAGTGTTGTACTTTTTATGGTCAGGGCGAGAAGCTATATATAGAGCTCGGTCTGCGAACTGCATTAATGCCGCGGGCGAAAGTGATGGTTTTGGTGTAGATTCCCTGATTAGGGAATGTGGCGTTACACGTTTATCGTGTTAGTGAAAGATGGTGGAAGATTAGGGAAGCTTCCCTAATAAGAATAGTGGTGCCCAGAGCTATCGAGCAGTTAGCGCGTGTCAGGTATGGATGGGACGATTCACGAATTTCAAATGCCAACTGCCATAACTTCAAAAATGAAAACCCTCCTGTTCAGTAAACGAAAGAATTTGGTAGGGTCTGGGTCTATAAATATAAATTTCCCCTTCCTTTAATCTTTTATCACCCCTTACTTTTGATATTGAGCTTTTAGAGAGAGAGAAATCCTCAATTTCCCCTTAGCTTCCTTCCTTGCTTTAATTCTGAGGTAGTTTTCTTTTGTTACTTCTTTTCTTTATTTCTCCTTGCTACCATCCATGTTGGAGATATCGAACGTCCCCTTGAGCTGGTAAATGGGATTATCCCCGATAGAACCTCCGATGGAATTTAGTTTATCAATGTAGTATTATGCTTAATTGCAACGATCGAATGCACAGAGATTAAAGTGGAACAAGCGTATTTTATTAATATAATAAGTAACCAAAAAGGGGGTTTGGTTGTTTGAATTATTAATCTAAGAAAGCAAAATAAAACAAATAAAGATAACAAGGAAACAAGAGATTTATGGATTGGGGAACATAACAATTGTCTATTTATGCTTTTTAAATCATGTAAAACGAATTCAATCTCATTATTGGATCCGTTCACTAAAATATAGAGTTTAAATGTTAATATCTTTCGTGAAGTCGATAAAAACATTAAAACCAAAATATATCTATCTTTTTAATATATTTCGTGAAGTGATCAATACAAACATTCAAGCGATTCAATTATGCACAAAAGAAGATAATAACCTAGATTCATTGATTTCCGTGAAGTAATCAATTAAATATATTCTTCTCAACAATGGTCAATGTATAAATTATACATGTGAGTGAAACGATTTATACCCAAATAAATTAATTGGCCAAAAGTATCTAAATTATACAATTGAAGACACAGAATAATATTAAAGAATGTTTAGAAGAACAAGAATGAGAGAGAGATATGAAGAATTAAAACCTTAGTATAAAGATCCAATTGTTACTTACCTCAATCCACAAATTAAATAACTTAGCCTCGAATGGCCATTAAAATAAATAAATAAATAAATCCTTCTTTTTCCACCGTATTGGAATAATTAGATTGATATTAATGTTTTATCAAAGTTCACTTATATTGACTATTAAAAAAGTCAAATAAACTATATTTTCGAGATGAAGGGAGTAGCGTTTTACATCTAAAATAATTCCACCTCCTTAGATAAAAATTATGGCTTTGCCGCTGCGCGAGAGCTAGCTAAGTTTATTTAAAAAGAAGCCCCAATGTTAGAGACAAGAGGATGATTAGAGCTATGGTCTATCACAGTGTTCTAAAAATCATTCACCTAGGCCGCTTGGACCCCCGACTAGGCGCTAGGCAATCACAAAACGTCGCGATTAACTTCAAATCCACCTATGCCGGATTAAACAACAAATTTTGCATTAAAACGTCACGATTAATTTCAAATCCGTTTTGTCTCCGCCTACAAATTTTAATTTTAGTAACGTCATATGAAAATTGTATTAAATTTATTACTACTTACATTTAAATTATTTATTCGCGTGTTCATGTGACAATGTCAACTCTATTTCACCATAATGTTAAAAAATATGTCTAATTATCGGCTTCGCCCAGCCCGCATAGGCCTCGCGTAGGCGCTCTGGGCACTAGGCACTGCTCGAACGCCTATCGGCCGCCTAGCAATTTTTATAACCTTGGTCTATCATCACTATAATAGATTTAACATAAACTAATAACGATTGTCGTTGACTATGAAGCTGAATTTAAAAAAAAATTGTAACCAAACCAGAAAATTTCTTATATATTGATAAATTGTCTAATCTATTACGAGTGGTCCAGAAAATCAGAATAAAACTCAAGTAGGTCTAGAAGAATAATATCCTCAGATTATCCTAATGCATGGAGAGAAGGCAATAAGGGCAATTAGCTTCAAGTTTTTTTTTTGTTTTTTTTTTGGTTTAGATGAATTCCGAATATATTCACCATCAGCAGTTACCATAGATGGGGAGCTAACGATATAAAAGCAGTTCCAAGAAAGTCATATAATGCCGAGAAGGAAATATAATCCACAATGACCAATTCCAACACTCGTTCAATAAGGCACCGTTTATAAGGAAAGTTAATACCTAAGATCTTCTACAATAGAAATAGCCTCGTTTACCTCGAAGATCCTTGAGATTTTCTGAAATGCGATGAACAACAATCAATTTTTAAAGAATGGAGCATATCGACATGCACATTCACGATAACAATCCTTTGTTGGAAGCAGAAAATCCTTCATTCCTATGACCAACTTCAAATACAAACAAAAGAAAATTGAAAAGAAAGAAATAAAGGAATGCCTAGGGGATTTGAGAAAGCATACTAGCTAGAGATTTCAGAGAAAAATAAGAGATTATACTTAGCTTATCTGTATATGTTTCTTTCTTTTCATTACTTATATACTGCATTTTTCTAGTTTATCTGTCTATGTTTCTTTCTTTTCATTACTTATATACTGCATTTTTCTAGTTTGTAACTTCAAAAAGAGTTCAAGGGTTTCGGATTCCCCTCCTAATGGCTAGTTTCTAACGTATAGATTTTAAAACAAGAAAAATATCTAGAGTTGGAAATTATTTCCTAACGTATAGATTTTGAAGCAAGAAAAAGTTCAAGAGTTGGAAATTAATTCCCCATTCAAAGGCTAATTTCTAACTTATAGATTTCGTAAATGAGTTTCAAAGCTTGGATATTAATTCCCCTCTCAACGGCTAGTATGTAACACACAATTACAAAGAAGCTTTAAGGGTTGAAAACCAATTCCTCTTTTCAAGGGCTAGTTTATAACATATAAATTTAGTATGTAACACGTAATTACAAAGAAGCTTTAAGGGTTGAAAACCAATTCCTCTTTTCAATGGCTAGTTTATAACATATAAATTTAGCGTAAAATCTGGGGAGAAACGCGTTTTTTCATAATTTATGGAGAAACGAGCCCGACTTGTCGCGCGAAAATGTAGACCATAACCTTCTGGATATCCGTTCCAAAGCTTCTGGATATCAATATTCAATGTTCTGGATATCCAGAACCTTATGAAAGTGATATCCAGAATCATAAATTTGGTCTTGGCCTTGGATATCATTTTGTAAGTTTCTGGATATCATTTTGTAAGTTTCTGGATATCATTTTGTAAGTTTCTGGATATCCAGAACCTTTTGAAAGGATATTCAGAAATTTTTGTAAGTTTCTGGATATCATTTTGTAAGTTTCTGGATATCCAGAACCTTTTGAAAGGATATTCAGAAATTTTTGTAAGTTTCTGGATATCATTTTGTAAGTTTCTGGATATCATTTTGTAAGTTCTGAAAAAACACGTTTCTCCATAACTTAAGGAGAAACGCGTTTCTCCGGAGACCTACTCTAAATTTAGTACCGAAAAGGTTCAAATTTTGAAATTAATTCCCATCTCAACAACTAGTTTTTTAACGTATACTCCCTCGATCCACTAGAAATTGATTTTTATTTTGGATTGATACGAAGATTAAGAAATAGTGTTAGTGGAGTAGGTTGTGAGTATGAAAAGTGAAGCAAAAGAGAGAAAGTGGGATAGGGAATAGTAAATGAACTATTGTTATGAGTGTGCGTTGCATAATATCCTCGTCTTGTACTTCCCACCGTTCCGTTTCATAGATATTGACTTTTTTGGTAAACTTATGGTCATTTTGATCAAGATTTTATATAAAAAAAAAATTATGACCCTAATGAAAATTTAAAAATAATAAAATGATTTACCATTACAAATATTCTCAACAAAGTCAATCTATAAACGTATCAATGGAACGAAAGGAGAGTATACCTCAAAGCAAAATGAACTTAAATAAATAGTGTATACATTTTTCAAGAACCAAAAAGCACCAAATAAATATTGACACTAAAGAAGATGAATCTGCAATTATAGAAAAATACCATTAAGTGAAATTTCTATTTGAAACTTCTATTACCCACTGAAATCACAATTATCGTAAGTACAAACTCAGTAATTAAAAATTATTGATTTTTGGGATAAAAATTCAAGTTTTATGACCAACCAAAAGCGGGTTACGGATATCCGAAGCTATTGAAAGGATATCCGAAACTTTTTGTATTGGTCATGACCTTGTCCATGGTTACTTACGGATATCAGTCTCAAAGGTTACGGATATCCAGAACCCTTTGAAAGGATATCCAGAAGCTTATGAAAGTGATATCCAGAAACCTTCAAAATGATATCCAGAAACTTTCAAAATGTTTCTGGATATTCATTTGATGGTTTCTGGATATACATTTGAAGGCTTCTGGATATCCAGAAACCTTCAATAAGCATTTTCTGGTCTTGGCCTTGGATTTGGCTTCAAATATGTTTCTGGATATTCATTTGATGGTTTCTGGATATACATTTGAAGGTTTATGAATATCCAGAAACCTTCAATAAGCAATTTCTGGTCTTGGCCTTGGATTTGGCTTCAAATCTATTTTTTCTGGATATCCGCTCAAAGGCTTCTGGATATCCGTTCCAAAGCTTCTGGATATCCAGAACCCTTTGAGACTGATATCCAGAAATTTTCTTCTGGTTATCAAACGTATAGCTTCTGGCTATTAAAAACGCGTTTCTCCATAGTTATGGAGAAACGCGTTTCTCAGCAGACCTACTCAAAAATTATTGATTTTTGGGATAAAAATTCAAGTTTTATGACCAATCAAAATTGCTTGGGAAAAAATCAACTTTAACAAACAATTCGAAAGTTTAACAACACAGTTAAGGAATTAAATATCACAACTATCTTAAGTACAAACGAGAATTGAGACAGCAATTTGAAGATTCAAACAAAGAGATACAAGCAAATTTGAAACTTTTTGGACATTATGCTCAAGTTGCGCTATACATTGAGAAATTAAGATCAATGATCTTCATTATTCAAAGTAAATCTTAAGAGGGTTGATAGATCAGATCACATCACTTCCCATACCATTTCGATCTCATTTTCACTCTATTTCTCGTAACTCTTTTGATCAGTACCGAGGTTGGGAGAGACGTATCATCAAGCAATGATGTCAACGATACTCTTCAAAGTTAATTTCTCTTTTAACCCCTTTCTGCTTTATATCAATCCTTATTTGTTCAATTCCCACCAATGTTTATGATCTCTCTTTGTTGATAAATAGATAGAGCCATGATGCATTCTTGAAACATGGTCAAATCCAATGAAGGTAATTTATTTGAAACTAGCATATGAAACACATGAAGCTGACAAGGAAATTATCCATTATTACAGAACAATGCCATTTTTATCAGATTTAAAAAAAAACTGCTAAATTTTGTCATAATCTAGGAAATAAAATCCACAATTACAGACCAACGCCAATACTAACCCTTATAATATCTTTCTTTGGGATTTCCCTTCTGCACGTCGGACATTTATTTTGTGCAGATATTGCTTCCAAAATGTACTTCTTGCAAAAAATGTGACCACACTTAGTAGTCACCTCTTCAATAAGGGGACCCATGCAAACTGGCCAGCTAAAAGTTGGCTCTGGCGGTGCAGATTCATGATTTTTTTCTTAAGACGTACGTATGGTGCCTTGATATTTTCTGAAATGCGATGAACAACGATCAAGTTTGACAAAGAATGGAGGATATCGACATGCACATTCTTGAATCAATCCTTTGTTGGAAGCGGATAATCTTTCGTTCCTAGCACCAACTCGGGATAAAAACATAAGGCTAATGAAATGAAAAGAAAGAAATGAAGGAATGTCTAGGGGCTTTAAGAAAGCATACTAGCTATAGAGCTTAAAAGAAAAAAAATAGAGAGATTTTTTCCTCTTTCGTATTGTTCTCTCCACTCACTTAGCTTATATGTATATGTTTCTTTCCTTTCATTATTGATATATATACTGCATTTTTCTAGTTTGTAACGTCAAAAAATTCAAGCATTTCAAATGCCCCTCACAACGGCTAGTTTCTAACGTATAGATTTTTAAAACAAGAAAAGTTTAAGACTTGGAAATTAATTACCAACACAACGGCTAATTTCTAACGTATAGATTTCAAACAAGAAAAAGTTCAAAGAGTTGGTAATTAATCCCCTATATAACGGTTGATTTCTAACGTATAGATTTTAAAATGGGTAAAAGACAAATTGGGTTACGTACTATAGGATTTATTACAATTAATGGAACATAATACGATTTGACATCTTAATGTAACGTACTTTATCATCTCATTTCATATAATGGAATGTAACCTAACGGCGTTAGAAAGATAATTGAAATGTTAACGACATAAGAAAAAAATTAACACTCGTTAAATACATTTGATATCCATTACACTTACTGTCTACCCATTCAACACTGTCTCTGGAAAAAAAATCTTCTTGTTTCTTCTTTTCCATTGAATCCCACCCATTCAATCCCAAACCCAACCATCAAAACCCACCTATGAGATTAGGAGACCTACACTCAATTTTGAATATCTGGGGAGAAGTAGTAAGAACGGTGGCGAAATTGACGAAGCTTGCAGCGCATGACCTACGATGTTCGAAAGATGTCGGAATCCATGGACGGACTAGACTAATAGGTGGTTTACAGATCGAGTTGGTGAGGAGAATGAGGGGAGAGGTTGGCAGATGGTGGAGAAGAGAGGATAGAGAGGTCGGAGTACAACATTGGGTTTGATTGTTGGAGTTACGAGATTGAAAGTTTGTTCGATTTTGACTAGGGTTCGGTCTGATTTTGCTTGGGGTTCAAAATTGTCAGATTCTTGTTTGAAATTTGATTCGTTTTCAGGTTTTTTGTTTTGGAATTTTTGGGTTTGAATTTGGTGTTCATCCACCATTGTGTTTTGTTTGAAATTGAGAAAAATTCAAGGGTAGAGATGAAATGAGTAGGAAGATGGATGTGGTGTTACTTCTGTTGTGGGTAAAAATTCAGGATTGCAATGTCTTGAAAAGTATTCAGCATGTCACCATCTTCGTACCAGTAGTCAAGGTAAAATTACTTAGATAATTAAATCATTATTTAATTATTATTATTGTATCTCTAATACAGGAAAATAGAACGTGGGAATATATTTCGTGGACCCACTTTAATGGTTAGAAGACCAAGTCAAGGATCAAGATGATCATGCCGAGATTTTAGGATAGTTTGTTAGGTCTTGTTATCTTCAGTTATCTTGTTTCTATTTAAAGTGTTCATGGCCGAAACACCACACACACACTGTTCACACATACATTCTTGTAATACGCCATAGCTCCACCATTTGTAATCCTCTCATTATCAATATAAACGTTTGGGAAGGCAGGTGCTCGTAATCACCTCCCGAGGTTTTGTGCCGGCGAGATCTTCATCTCAAGGGTTTTTCCTCGTTACATAACCGTGCAATCTTTTATGTTCATGCTCACACCGATTTTACTCCATTTTGCCCTCTTAATCTCACATTTTGATCTTTAAAATTGATCCATTATTTTTTATCAAAACAATTTGGCGCCCACCGAGGGGCCCTTGATTTTTTAATCGGTTTAAAATCCTCACATTTCCACTATGTCTACCAAACCTATGACTTCCGCCGCCAGCAAGACAATTGTTATCCCTAGCAGCGTGAATCCCCAAGCCAGTAATAGGTCAGCAACTGGAGGCCAAGAGTCATTGCCACCACCTCCGCCTTTGAATTCTGGCAAGAAGCAGATGCCTTCGTCTTCTGATTCTGAGGTCAAGAGTATGCTCATTCAGATGAAGAATCAGCTGGATCGCCAGCAGAATAGCACCTCCTTGATAGCCAAAAGCTTGATAAAGGTGCAAAAGGAACAAGAGTTGCTCTCTAAAAGAATGGATGATGTTTCCCCTATGTGTCCTAGAGTCCTCAACTTCAACATTGGGGACAACTCTCATACCTTCAATGAATTCCTTCTAATGGCCTCATCTGTAAGGATGTCGTCATCACCAATCCTGACGTCTTCTCTTTTGTTGACGACTTCTGTGGCGATGTCGACACTATTATCATCCAGTGTCTACAGGATGACTTTTTCAGAAGGACCTGTCTTCACTAATAGCACTATCATGACGTCCTCTGCAGATAATACTAATCCTTTTGTTAATCTCAATACTAGTTCTGCTTTGGATAATACTGCTCGTACTACTAACCCTTTTGTAGGTACTTACATTGCGAATCAGCTTCAGGAGTTAAGGGACATGATCATGAATGTGCCAGGCATCACCCCGCCTATCCAGCAGGTCTCCCCAACATGTTACAATCAGTCTCGCTTTACTCCAGCAATTGCGCATGTTGATATCCCTAAAGGATTTAGCGTGCCAGCCATGAAGTTGTATGATGGAAGCTCGGATCCTGAGGAGCATGTCGCCCATTATCAAGAAAAAATGGAGATTGTTTGCATCCTGCTCCAGTTTCGTGAGGCTTGTTTATGTCGAGAGTTCAGTTTGACGTTGGTGGGGCCAGCATTAAAGTGGCTGATTCGTCAGCCTCCTGGTTCCATTGGGTCGTTTGCTCAGCTAGTCAACCTGTTCAACAATCAATTCTCTTGCAGTCGACAGTTCGAGAAGCTCACCAGTGATCTTTACCGCATCACCCAGCACCCCGCAGAAGCCTTGAAGGACTATGTTAATAGATTTAACAAAGAAGTCCTAGAGATCCCCAACCTGGACATGGTGACAGCTGCGGAAGCCTTCAAAATGGGCTTGAAGAAAGATTCCCCTTACTATGAAGATTTGGTGATGAATCCATGCAAGAAGATGGAAGATATTCGAAACTGAGCATTAAGGTTCATCAGGCTGGAAGAGGACAAGGTGCAGCAGTCCAAGCATCCTGACAAGGCGTCATCATATGACCATCCTGATAGAAAGATAGAGTCATCTCACCAAAGGCAGAACAGATCCAGACCTTACCACATAAATGACCATAATAAAATCAATTGTGTGGAAGATGATGGAGACGATGATGATTTTGAATCCCCTAAAATTTCTGATTATTGTTTCTCTGTTGATGTTTTAGGTATCTTGTGTGCAATGAACAATATTGGAGATAAGGCAAGGTGGCCTCGGAAGAGTGACAAGCCATCTGGTTGGAAGGATAAATCCAAGTGGTGTGCCTACCACGAGGATTTTGGACATCTTACCGAAGATTGCATCGCCTTGAGGAAGGAGATTAGTTACCTGTTATCAAAGGGACATCTTAAAGAACTCCTTGGCAACCGCAAGAACAAGACGGAGAACAAAGAGCCCATTCCGACCAGACCGCCATCTCCTCCACCGGTAACAAAGGTAGTTAATGTTATTAGTGGTGGTTCAGATATATGTGGTACTTCTTATTCTTCAGCTAAAAGATTCACTAAGCAAGCTAAGGATGAGAAGCCCGAAAGACTTTCGAAGATGTCGCAGCTCACATCCCAAGATGTCATCTCCTTTGAAGAAAGCGACAGGGACAATGTTATGGATCCTCACCATGATGCCTTGGTCATTGCACTCCAGATCGCCAATTGCAGAGTCAGACGTATCCTAGTAGACGGAGGCAGTTCAGTGAATCTCATTATGCTAGATGCCTTGAAAGAAATGAAGATCCCCGAAGAAAGAATCATCAAGAGGACCTCAGTTCTCGTAGGTTTCAATGGGGAAACCAGAAGCACAGTGGGAGAGATCACACTTCCAGTTTATGTTGAAGGGGTCAACTCTATGGAGAGATTCTGCGTGATTGATAGTGCTACATGTTACAATGTAGTATTGGGCAGACCCTGGATCCATGGAATGAAAGCAGTGCCATCTACCTAAGTCCGTCAAAGATGTTCAAATATTGACAGGGAAAGTGGCAGCCCTGAATCGATTCATCTCAAAATCCTCAGACAGGTGCAAGCCATTCTACGACATCCTAAAGAAAAATTCTAAATTTGAGTGGACTGAAAAGCATGAGCAGGCCTTTCAGGATTGAAAGCTATACCTGTCAACACCTCCCCTACTCTCGAAACCTCAAGAAGGTGAGCCATTGTGTGTTTACTTAGCCGTCTCTGAAACTGCGGTCAATGTCATCTTGGTCCGAGAGCAAGATGGCATCCAACAACCGATATATTATGTAAGTAAAAAACTACTTGATGCAGAAACCAGGTATTCACACCTTGAAAAGTTAATCTTAGCTTTAATTACTGCTTTAGTCAAGTTAAGACACTATTTTGAAACTCATATCATTGTTATTCGTACTAATTATCCGATAAAAAGTGTAATGAGAAAGCCAGAAATGTCAGGAAGGATGGCCAAGTGGTCCGTTCAACTTTGCACTTATGACATCAGGTATGAGCCTAGAACAGCAATAAAATCCTAAGCACTTGCTGACTTTGTGGCAGACTTTAGTCCAGCATGCAACCGGAAGTAGAACTAGAAGTCCAACAGCTCCAAGATGGGGACATCCTGCGTAAGTGGACTCTATTCACAAATGGTGCCTCAAATATGAGGGGCACGGGGCTAGGTGTTATCCTAAAATCGCCACAAGGGGACATCATACCTCATGCCATTAGTTGTGATTTTAAAGCTACAAATAATGAAGCAGAATACGAAGCCTTAATCGTGGGCCTAACCGTGGCTCTAGACATGAATATTAAAGCAATTCAGGTATATAGTAATTCATTGTTACTTGTCAATCATTTTAATGGTTCCTATGCAGCAAAAAATGCCAAGATGACAGCCTATTTGGGCATTGTGAAAATCTTGGCAAGCAAATTTCAAATTTTTTCCTTTGAACAAATACCACGAGAGGAGAACTCTCAAGCAGATGCATTGGCCAATCTTGGATCAGCTTTCAAAAGCTTATCTCAGACCAATATACCAATTATCCATGTCAACATCTCTGTCGTGGAAAGGTTATAACTTTTTTGTGCAGATGATGACATCTCAGATAATCAGATAGAGACATCTTGGACTGCACCAATAATTAAATATCTTCAAGATGGCACCATCCCTGATGATGAAAAGAATGCTAGAGCATTCAGGGTAAGAATTTCAAGATTTGTGTTAATAGATAATGTTCTGTTTAAGAAATCTTTTGCAGGTCCATATTTAAGATGTCTCGAAGATGACAAAGCAATAGAAGTTCTAAAAGAATTGCATGAAGGATCATGTGGTAATCATTCTGGGGGCAGAAGCTTACATATAAAAGCTCTAAGAATGTGTTATTATTGCGTCAAGATGCTGCCATCTTTGTCAAGAAGTGTGATTCCTGCCAGAGGCATAGCGACATCTTGCACCAACCCGCGGATTTGCTTCATCCTATCCTCTCCCCTTGGCTATTTATGAGATGGAGAATGGTTATAGTAGGAAAATTACCTAAAGCACCTGGAGGAAAAGTATTTTTGCAGGCAATGATAGATTATTTCTCGAAGTGGGTCGAAGCTGAAGCCTATGTGCAAGTTCGTGATAAAGAAGTCATCTCCTTCATTAAGAAGAATATATTCAGCAGATTTGGCATCCCATCTGAAATAATATGCGACAACGGTTCTCAATTTATCAGCAAGAAGACGCAAAATTTTCTTACTAGATGGGGAGTCAAGATGGTGACATCATCAACAGTACATCCTCAAGCTAATGGACAGGCAGAATCAAGTAACAAGATAATCATCAACAACTTAAAGAAGAGGCTAGATCAAAAGAAAGGAAGATGGGCAGAAGAGCTTCCATTCGTCCTTTGGGCAGATAGAACAACACCAAAGAACACAACAGGTCAGACCCCTTATTCCTTAGTTTTTGGTGCAGAAGCGGTCATCCCTACAGAAGTCGTCGTCCCTACTGCCAGATATAGGTTGTTGACACCTAAGCAGAACGACGTCAACCTAAGTCATGATCTAGATACCGTTGACGAACTAAGAGACTTAGCCAAGGCCAGGATGGTGGCATACCAACAGAAGATTTCTAAGTCCTATAACAAAAATGTCAGATTGCAGAAATTCAAAGTTGGTGATCTAGTCCTACGCAAAGTGTTTCAAAACACAAGAGAGCCCAATGCTGAAAAGATGGCCCCCAAATGGGAAGGACCATACTTGGTTGATGCTGAAGCAGGTAAAGGTTCGTATTGGCTATCAACCCTATATGGAACAAGGATCCCCCGAAGCTGGAATGCCATTCACCTTAAGTCCTATAGTTTCAATAATTACATTCCAAATGCAAATAAAACCAAGGTATGAATTTTACAGTTTTATTTCCAATAAAAGTATTTTTCAATTTTGATTATCTTTTGAACATTTACTGACTTAAGCATCGGAGGGGTGTTAGCTATGCTAACACCCACCCCTAATGTGTTTCTGTTTTGCAAGGAAACATGAAACATTTAAATAAACCATGCAACATTAAAGATGTTAACATCATTCCAGGAAGCTAACATCTTAATCAGGTACGGTCATTTTTTTTAATTATTTCCTTACTTCTTGTTTAAATGAGATTTTTTGAAATTCTAGTACTTTTCTATTTTCCTTTTATCATAATAAAAATGGCATCAGAATAGATGTCAAAATCTTTCATTATCTTATTATTTTGCAAGAGGTCGTCGATTCAAATAAATTCTCATGAAGACAACCACTTGAGATTGGCCATCTCACCTCCGTTAAAGGTACTTAATCCCTTCAAAGGTTTAAAGAAATTACTTTCTTTTGTCTCGATAAGGTTTAAACACCTCACCTGGAGCGCACGATGTCAACCTTGATTGAGGTGTGTGATGGGCCCATATGTTTAATATATACGAATTACCCATCTCCACTCAATCAACGTGTTTTGACCCTAAGAATTTATTAATTTGGTTGTGGCATATTCATGACACCTAAGAACAAAAGGTTATTGACATTTACATGTCAATCAAAGCAATTGCAAGGATTCATACATCCATCGCAAGTTGACAACGTCTCCGAATAAGTTAGCATATCAACCTTCTATTTTCATTTTCAAAAAGAGGTTATCCCTACCAACAAAAGTTTTTTCAAACCCAAGCAAAGCCAAGAAAAAAGTTTTTTACCCTAGAAACCTAAAAAGTGTTGAACCAACCCAACACTTGAAAAAGCAACTTGTCTTTGGCCCTAATGGACCGATTACAAATCCAAAAATTTAAAACATTATCTTCAGGACGCAGCCCGTCATCAAACCAAAGTTTTTCAAAGCAAAAGAACCATTTTTCACCTTCATGGGTGGCTACTGCCACAGATGTTGTTGCACCTTCTTCCAGGATGTTATCATCCTTCACACCAGATGACACCTCTTAGTTGTTTGGTCGCCGGAGTTAATGGTTGCCGGATATGTTGACTGGAGAAGATGGGGAGGGGGTGACCTAAGGTGATGGTGGTTGAAGAGAAATTAAAATGATAAAGAGAGTGGACATAATAAAATGATAGGAGGGTGAACTTAGTAAAATGCTTGGAGGGTGTACTTATTAAGCTAGAAATTATATGGTTAAGCAAAATACAACTTGTCCTAGGAGATATTATTGCTTTGTTAGAGGGATTATATGGTAAATGCCTCCTTTTTTAAATGTTCATTCGGATAATTAAATCAATCTAAAATTATTGCTCAAAATATCTTCATGTTGACGACATAAAAAGTAGGAAGATCATTTCGGGACGGGTGGAGGGAGTATAATACTAGCAAAATAACAGTACAAAATACCCGAATTTCTTTCAAGAAAGAAATACACTAACTTGTTTTTAACCCTTTTTAGCTAGTGTAGTTTTCACGATAGATAATACTAAAGTTAATAAAAAAAATACACACAAAATTTTGATCACAAACATGGTTGACAATAGTTGATTGATTAGTTATTGTTTTGTAGGTCCCACCCATTAGTTAAATGACCCATCAACAACTGAAATTATGTTTGTGCTAAAGATTTTGTGAGATATTTGTTTTCCCTTTCATGAAAATGATCTTGCCCCCTTCCAAAAAAACGTTGAATCTGCCACTATTTGATTGCGGAGTTGGCCAATTTGAAAGGTGTGGTATTGGAAGAAGATGATACAGCATTATACCTCAAGTGGGTTGAACCAACATTGCTCTGTCGCATGCCTTCAAGAAATTTTCATCTTGAAGCTGTGAAAACCATTAGAACAAACCCTTCCATAACTGATTGATATTTTGCTTAACGTCAGTAATCAAAAAGTTTCTATATTTTTTATGAAGTTCACTTTTGATCAAAAGCAAATATATTTTTTTCTTGAACATTCATTTCAAAACGCATATAGTAATAAATTGAGATTTCTCTTTTTGTATGACATGACAGATTGGTAATGGAAACCTGAATATTCGACCTGGCATGTCAACCACCAGAAATGTTTGAAATGATAATTGGGTAGATATAAGTGATGATCCCATAGAATTTGGGGTCTCACTTATGGATAATTGGCTTTTATATGATCTGAACCTGTTAACACAACACAAAGAAGAACACCGTTAGTGACCAAGACGGAATTAATTCTGGCTCAGGATCTCGGGTGTGATAGTAAAATCTCTGAGGAATATACTGAGATTAGGGCTTGGAATACCCTAGTGTGTGAGTGTGTGTATTTTAGGTTTGAATAATGTTACTTACCTTGACCTATAGGACAAGGGAGAGTATTTATATGGTAGAGAGATATCTACTGTGTATGATCTCAACCGTTGAGCATGTTTGTCTTGACCTAGAACACGTGGAGAGCCTTGATAGGTGAGTACAATAAAGAACACTGCTACTAGAGTGGATGTCGTTGAAAGGATAAATGACAAGGGAGCAGGTGACAGTTGGTTCATCGCCACAATGCGTGTGATCATACGTAATTGTAATCCACAAGTTATTGTGATAAGGACAGGTCTTCCGGTAGGTGTCAGAGCTCGTACAAAATTGTGATCCAAGTTAAGAATCGGGAGTCTCGGTGAGACCGCGGTGTTAGTGGTCTAGGGTTAGCTCGATCTAGAGCCCTCAAGTTTAAAAGGCTCGATTTGAAGCATAGAAATCATGGTCTCGACACAGAATATCTGGGCTCATGAGTGGCCCTTTGGTTCGAGTGCTGGACTATTTATGGTCAGGGCGAGAAGTTACATATAGAGCTCGGTCTGCGAATTGCATTAATGCCACAGGTGAAAGTGTTGTGTAAATTTTTCATATTTTGGATTAGATTCACTGATTGGGGCACATGGCGTTACACGTGTATTGTGTTAGTGAAAGTTGGTGGAAGATTATGGATGGGACGATTCATGAATTTCAAATGCCAACCGCCATAACTTCAAAAATGAAAACCCGCATGTTCAGTAAACGAAAGAATTTGGTAGGGTGGCTCATTAATACTGGTCAAACGAACCATCCTGGGCCTATAAATATGAATTCCCCCTTCCTTTAATCTTTTATCACCCCTCGCTTTTGATATTGAGCTTTTAGAGAGAGAAAATCCTCAATTTCTCCAGAGCTTCCTTCCTTGCTTTAATTCTGAGGTAATTTTCTTTTGTTATTTCTTTTCTTTATTTCTCCTTGCTACCATCAATGCTGGAGATCTCGAACGTCCCCTTGACTTGGGTAATGGGATTATACCTGATAGAACCTCCGGTGGAATTTATCGGATGGTTGCAGGCGGAATGTAGGTTGATGGAGGAAATCTCCCTCTTATTATAAATATCTAGCAATTGCACTAGTTTATCAATGTAATATTATTTTTACTTGCAAGGTCAAATTCACAGGTAATAAAGTGGAACAGATGTATTTTATTAATGTAATAAGTAACCAAAAAGGGGGTTTGATTGTTTGAATTATTAATTTAAGAAATTAAAATTAAAAAAATAAAGATAACAAGGAAACAAGGGATTCATGTATTGGAGATTATAACAATTGTCTCTTTATGCTTTTTAAATCATGTAAAAAGAATTCAATCTCATTCTTGGGTCCGTTCACAAAAATCTAGAGTTAAGATGTTAATATATTCCGTGAATTCGATAAAAATATTAACACCCTAATATCTCTATATTGTTTATAAATTTTGTGAAGTAAATACAAACATTCAAGATATTCAATTAAAAACACAAGAACATAAGAAACTAGATTTATTGATGGCATTTTTTGCAGTCTGCGTTGGTGGAGCCACAACTTTTGTTATGGTAGCAATTGCACCCATAATTAATACCACTTTTTTCGTCGTTATTATAAAGGTAATTTGAGCAATAATTTTAGGTTGATTTAATTATCCTAATAAAAATTTAAAATTTATATTAATGTAATATTATAAATACTACCAATGACTTTTTTAAATGTTCATTCAAATAATTAAGTCAAACTAAAATTATTGCTCAAACTATCTTCACATTGACAACATAAAAAGTAAGAAGATCATTTCGGGACAGATGGAGGGAGTATAATAATAGCAAAATAACAGTACAAAATACCCGAATTTCTTTCAATAAAGAAACACACTAACTTGTTTTTAACCCTATTTAGTTAGTGTAATTTTCACGATAGATAATACTAAAGTTAATAAAATAAACACAAAATTTTGATCACAAACATGGTTGATAATAGTTGATTAGTTATTGTTTTGTAGGTCCCACCCATTAGTTAAATAACCCATCAACAACTTAAATCGTGTTTGTGCTCAAGCTTTTGTGAGATATTTGTTTTCCTTTTCATGAAAATGATCTTGTCCCCTTTCAAAAAAAAAAAAAAAAGCTGAATCTCCACTGGTTGTTTGCGGAGTTGTCCAATTGGAAATGTGTGGTATTGGAAGAAAATGATGCAGCATTATACCTCAAGTGGGTTGAACCAACATTGCTCTGTCGCATGCCTTCAAGAAATATTCATCTTGAAGCTGTGAAAACCATTAGAACCAACCCTTCGAAAAGTGATTGATATTTTGCTTAACGTTAGTAACCGAAAAGTTTCTATATTTTTTATGAAGTTTACTTTTGATCAAAAGCAAATATAATTTTTTTTTTGAAGTGGCTCATAGGATTAAAGCAGGTTGGTTGAAGTGGAAGAGTGCCACAGGGTTTCTATCTGATCGCGGCATGCCCAATAGATTAAAGGGAAAATTCTACCGCACGGCAATTAGGCCGGCATTGCTTTACGGCACCAAATGTTGGGCCGTGAAACAGTGTCACGTGCATAAGATGAATGTGGCGGAGATGCGTATGCTTCGATGGATGTGCAGTCATATAAGAAAGGATCGATTGGGGAATGAGGTGATCAGAGGTAAAGTAGGAGTTGCGCCCATTGAGGATAAAATGAGGGAAAATCGTCTAAGGTGGTTTGGACATGTGAGAAGGAGATCGAGTGATGCACCGGTTAGGAGGCCGGAACAGTGGAGAAATGATAAAATGGCGAGAGGTAGGGGAAGACCCAAACAAACTTGGATTAGAGTAGTTGAAAATGATATGAGTTTACTTGGAGTGGATGAAAGTATGGTGTCGAAGAGGCCGGAGTGGAGGGCAAAAATTCATGTGGGGGGTTGATTTTTTTTTTGATTTGTATGTTTATTTATTTATTTATTTATTTGTTTATTTATTTATTTATGTATTTTTTATTTATTATTATTATTATTATCTATTTATTATTATTATTATTTATTTATTTATTTTATATTATTTTTTTATTATTTATTTATTTATTTATTCATTTAATTTATTTATTTTTTCGCGATGACATATGAGGATTCATGTTAGCCGACCCCAAATTATTTTGGGACTAAGGCTTTGTTGTTGTTGTTGATGTTGTTGTTGTTGAACATTCATTTCAAAACGGATATAGTATAATAAATTGAGATTTCTCTTTTTGCATGACATGACAGATTGGTAATGGAAATGTGAATATTCGACCTGACATGACAACCACCGGCAACATTTGAAATGATAATGGTGTAGATATAAGTGATGATCCCACATAATTTGGGGTCTCACTTATGGATAATTGGCTTTTGTATGATCTGAACCTGTTAACACAACACAAAGAAAAAGACCGTTAGTGACCAAGTCGGATCCGGCTCAGAACCTCGGGTGTGAGAGTAAGATCTATGAGTAATATACTGAGATTAGGGCTTGAAATACCCTAGTATGTGAGTGTGTGTTTAGGTTTGGATAATGTGACTTACCTTGCCCTAGAGGAAAAAGGAGAGTATTTATATGGTAGAGAGAGATCTACTGTGTATGATATCAACCGTGAAGCATGTTTGTCTTGACCTATTACATGTGGAGAGCCTTGATAGGTGAGTACAATAAAGAACACTGCTACTAGAGAGGATCGTTGAAAGGACAAAGGACAGGGGAGCAGGTGACAATTGGTTCATCGCCACAATGCGTGTAATCGTACGTTATTGTGATCCACAAGTTATTGTTATAAGGACATGTCTTCCGGTAGGTGTCAGAGCTCATACGAAATCGTGATCCAAGTTAAGAACCGGGAGTCTGGGTGAGATCGCGGTGTTAGTGGTTTGGGGTTAGCTCGATCTAGATCCCTCAAGTTTAAAATGCTCGATTTGAAGCAGAGCAATCCTGGACTCGGCCCAGAAGATCCGAGTTCATAAGTGGCCCCTTGCTTCGAGTGCTGTACTATTTATGGTCAGGGCGAGAAGCTATATATAGAGCTCGGTCTGCGAACTGCATTAATGCCGCGGGTGAAAGTGATGGTTTTGGTGTAGATTCTCTGACTAGGGAATGTGGCGTTACACGTTTATCATGTTAGTGAAAGATGGTGGAAGATTAGGGAAGCTTCCCTAATAAGAATAGTGGTGCCCAGAGCTATCGAGCAGTTAGCGCGTGTCAGGTATGGATGGGACGATTCACGAATTTCAAATGCCAACTGCCATAACTTCAAAAATGAAAACCGTCCTGTTCAGTAAACGAAAGAATTTGGTAGGGTCTGGGCCTATAAATATGAATTCCCCCTTCCTTTAATCTTTTATCACCCCTTACTTTTGATATTGAGCTTTTAGAGAGAGAGAAATCCTCAATTTCTCCTTAGCTTCCTTCCTTGCTTTAATTCTGAGGTAGTTTTCTTTTGTTACTTCTTTTCTTTATTTCTCCTTGCTACCATCCATGTTGGAGATATCGAACGTCCCCTTGAGCTGGTAAATGGGATTATCCCCGATAGAACCTCCAATGGAATTTAGTTTATCAATGTAGTATTATGCTTAATTGCAACGATCGAATGCACAGAGATTAAAGTGGAACAAGCGTATTTTATTAATATAATAAGTAACCAAAAATGGGGTTTGGTTGTTTGAATTATTAATCTAAGAAAGCAAAATAAAACAAATAAAGATAACAAGGAAACAAGAGATTTATGGATTGGGGAACATAACAATTGTCTATTTATGCTTTTTAAATCATGTAAAAAGAATTCAATCTCATTATTGGACCCGTTCACAAAAATCTAGAGTTTAAATGTTAATATCTTCCGTGAAGTCGATAAAAACATTAAAACCATAATATATCTATCTTTTTAATATATTTCGTGAAGTGATCAATACAAACATTCAAGCGATTCAATTATGCACAAAAGAAGATAATAACCTAGATTCATTGATTTCCGTGAAGTAATCAATTAAATATATTCTTCTCAACAATGGTCAATGTATAAATTATACATATGAGTGAAACGATTTATACCCAAATAAATTAATTGGCCCAAAGTATCTAAATAATACAATTGAAGACACAGAATAATATTAAAGAATGTTTAGAAGAACAAGAAAGAGAGAGAGATATGAAGAATTAAAACCCTAGTATAAAGATTCAATTGTTACTTACCTCAATCCACAAATTAAATAACTTAGCCTCGAATGGCCATTAAAATAAATAAATAATTAAATCCTTCTTTTTCCACTGTATTGGAATAATTAGATTGATATTAATGTTTTATCAAAGTTCACTTATATTGACTATTAAAAAAGTCAAATAAACTATATTTCCGAGATGAAGGGAGTAGCGTTTTACATCTAAAATAATTCCACCTCCTTAGAGAAAAATTATGGCTTTGCCGCTGCGCGAGAGCTAGCTAAGTTTATTTAAAAAGAAGCCCCAATGTCAGAGACAAGAGGATGATTAGAGCTATGGTCTATCACAGTGTTCTAAAAATCATTCACCTAGGCCGCTTGGACCCCCGACTAGGCGCTAGGCAATCACAAAACGCCGCGTGTTCATGTGACAATGTCAACTCTATTTCACCATAATGTTAAAAAATATGTCTAATTCTCGGCTTCGCCCGGCCCGCATAGGCCTCGCGTAGGCGCTCTGGGCACTAGGCACTGCTCGAACGCCTAACGGCAGCCTAGCAATTTTTATAACCTTGGTCTATCATCACTATAATAGATTTAAGGAAAAATTGCAAAAAAAGTCACCACCCAACTATTAGGTTTCTGTGGATTTGATCACTAAACTCATTTTTTTTGTATTGAACACATTTAACTTTTTTTTTGTATCTGACATCACTGTCACTAACCCCGTTACTTTTTTCCAGTTAAATCGATCATGTGCCCCTGCACGTGTGTTTTTTAAGGGGCATTTTAGGTAGTGAAATTTTCTTTCACGATCAACCCCGTTGAAAACCATTAACGCAAAATCAATGTAGAACACAAAATTAGGTCATAAATTAGGGGAAACGATCGACGAAGAAATGCGATAGGGAAAAGATTACCGAAATCGGAAATTTCAAAATCAAATCGTGTTTAGGATTGTTGAAGAAAGTTTTCATCTTTGTAAAGATGCGTAGGCAGGGTAAACGGCCATTTGTTGATCCGAATGAAATCCATTGTAAGATTTTGTTTCACTTTTGAAGAATCGGTCTTTATTGTTCTTGTATTTTTTCTTGTTTGGTCCTATTTGTTTTATTAACTGTATGTACTTTCTTTGTTTCTATGTGGTCCATGGTAGGGACATGAGATTATTAAATTGTGTTTGTTGACCTGCTTTTTCTATGGGTATTAGTATTTTATGCTATAGTGGTTGTCCTTTGTACATTATTTTGATTTTTTTTTGTTGCTTTATAACAGGTCCTGGTGGTTATGCAGAGGGGATGGTGAATGATGATGGTGATGCCATAATGGAGGACAAACAAGACTCACAAACTGCTACTAAATCATACCTTACATATGAGGTAATGCAAAGCATAATTAATGATGGGGGTGTAAAATCTGAAGTTAGGCCAAAGAAGTTGAGGAAAAAAGATAAAGATGAGGCATCAAAGACATCAACAGCTACAGACCCAAACAAATTAAGCAAGAAAGGAACAACAATTCATTGCAGGTTATGTGGAAATCCAGGTCATAACAGCAAAACTTGCAAGGGCCAAGGGGGGGAGAAGGGACCAGAACCTAAAGTAAGTATTTTGTCTATTTACCCAATGTAGAACACATATTCCCTGTTTCTAATATTTTTCATCCTTATAGAAAAAGCTTGGAAGGCCAAGAAAGGTAGCAGGAGCTCCAACTGAAGCATCCACTAGTCAGTTCAAACCACCTGCAAAGAGAGGAAGAAAACCCAAGGTAGCAAAGGGACAATTGAATCTCAGAATGTGCAAGCTTCACAATCTGCCCAAGTTTCTCAACCAGCCTCGTAATGTGCAAGCTTCACACCGTCCCAAGTTTCTCAACCAAGTTCTCGGAATGTGCAAGCTTCACAAACCTGGCTGTCCAAGGTTCTCAACCAAGTTCTCGTAATGCAGCCATCACACACAAGAAGAGTATTAAGGAGTGGGAATTTGAAGAAAGGAAACAAGACAACTAATATCAACTAGGGATTGTGGATCTTTTTTTTTTTTTTCTTTTTTTTTTTTGCAACCTGTTGTGGCTCCCGGATGTGGATTGTATCCCTTTTTTGTCAATACTTCCAATTTATACAACTCATGGAAAAAACTACTTTTGGATGACTTGAATGTTACTTGTGTGTGGATTGTACCCCTTTTTGTCAACAATGGTATGTCAGTAATAAATTGATTCATATATGTCATTTTTTCTCTTCTTCATTCAATTTAGTCATCTCTTTTGAACATACACTTTCAATTCAATTTAGTGAGAATGCAGAGACATAAGCGGAAATCATGATTCATATTTCATAACCAAACAAGTACATTTGTTCCGTAATTACAAAATACACAAAATATGAACATTTTAACCTCAAAAGAGTCCCTACACCATGTAGACAATTCCCTAAACCTTAGAATCCCAACTCTCCTCTAAATTCATGTCCACTTTCACTATTCAACTTTGTTTCATCTTCCATAAACAACCAAACAATGAAAATCATAGTCCATGTCAGTAAGATTAACCCACCAAGAATCCTTTCTCGTAACTTTTGACTTTTCCTGCTGTCTTCATTTTCCCTTCTCGTTCGAAGGAGGCCTGGGATAACCTCTGGTGATCGAGCACACATAGGTGGGTCAACCCACAAGAAGAATCCACAATTTCCCACATTCGGGGTTAGAAATAAAAAAAAAATCAACTTGAAATTGCTTGATTTACGCAGAATTATTTCTTATTGAAAAACCGAATATAGATTAGGGGTTTTTAGCTTACCGTAATCTTCTTACACGCCCAAAATCTTCTTCTGGATTTACTGCTCGTCGTCCATGATACTCGCATTACGGCCTTCCTTCCACAATCGCATAGCACGTCCATAGCTAGGATCCGTTTGATTTTAGAAATTATGAGAAATTGGGGAAAGGGGTAAATGGAGATATTAATACTCACAGTCGTGGTCAACATGAAAGAAAATTTCACTACCTAAAATGCCTCTTAAAAAACACACGTGCAGGGGCACATGATCGATTTAACTGGAAAAAAGTAACGGGGTTAGTGACAGTGATGTCAGATGCAAAAAAAAAAGTTAAATGTGTTCAATACAAAAAAAATGAGTTTAGTGATCAAATCCACAGAAACCTAATAGTTGGGTGACTTTTTTTGCAATTTTTCCTAGATTTAAAATAAACTAATAACGATTGTCGTTGACTATGAAGCTGAATTTTAAAAAAATGTAACCAAACCAGAAAATTTCTTATATATTGATAAATTGTCTAATCTATTACGAGTGGTCCAGAAAATCAGAATAAAACTCAAGTAGGTCTAGAAGATTAATATCCTCAGATTATCCTAATGCATGGAGAGAAGGCAATAAGGGCAATTAGCTTCAAGTTTTTTTTTTTTTTGGTTTACATGAATTCCAATTATATTCACCATCAGCAGTTACCATAGATGGGGAGCTAACGATATAAAAGTAGTTCCAAGAAAGTCCTATAATGCTGAGAAGGAAATATAATCCACAATGACCAATTCCAACACTTGTTCAATAAGGCACCGTTTATAAGGAAAGTTAATACCTAAGATCTTCTGCAATAGAAATAGCCTCGTTTACCTCGAAGATCCTTGAGATTTTCTGAAATGCGATGAACAACAATCAATTTTTAAAGAATGGAGCATATCGACATGCACATTCACGATAACAATCCTTTGTTGGAAGCAGAAAATCCTTCATTCCTATGACCAACTTCAAATACAAACAAAAGAAAAATGAAAAGAAAGAAATAAATAAAGGAATGCCTAGGGGATTTGAGAAAGCATACTAGCTAGAGATTTCAGAGAAAAATAAGAGATTATACTTAGCTTATCTGTATATGTTTCTTTCTTTTCATTACTTATATACTGCATTTTTCTAGTTTATCTGTCTATGTTTCTTTCTTTTCATTACTTATATACTGCATTTTTCTAGTTTTTAACTTCAAAAAGAGTTCAAGGGTTTCGGATTCCCCTCCCAATGGCTAGTTTCTAACGTATATGTTAGGACCTAACTTTGATCAATGTCTTAGTTAGTTGGTTTTGATAAAGGAATATATATATAGAATAGGGTTTATATCAAAAGAGGAAGACTGTCAGTCATGATCCTTTACTCTGACAGCTAAGTCCATGACTGACCAAATCAAACTTCATATTCATTCCTCAGTGTATCTGACAGCTATGAGTTTGATAGTTATGATTCTGTTGTATACAATGATTACAATCAATCAAAAACATGAATCATATTCACTCTCTAAGCCATCAAGATCATCAAAGTGCATCTCAGTCCTTATTAGAGAACATCTCTGATAGCTAAGCCTTCTATGATCTAACAGCTATGACTTCAGTCCTCAGACAGCCATCTCTTTGTCTCATACTCTGCTGCCACAATCTCAACCAAGATGGATCATGTATCTTCTCAGCTATCAAAGTAACCATTGAAGACCATTGAAGACCTTCTGGAAGCTCCCAGCTCATGCCAACTCATGAAGACCTGCAAGTGGACAAGTGGGGCAAAGACCAGTCAAAGACTCATTAATGTAGCTGCAACTGTCATATTCCAACGGCTACATTGAAGGCTATAAATAGAGGAGTTCTCTCCTCTATTCAAAAACACTTGAAAAATACTCTTTTTCACAGTCCAAAACCTTTCCCTCACACCCACACACACCTCCTGTAATTCACACACACACTCACCAATCCTTACCCTTTAAACCCTGTTCCAAACCAAAACCCTCACCCCAAAACCTCTGCCTCCACAACAAAACACCCCTTAGTGTGTTAATTCACAAATTCCAAAATCCTAAGACTGTACTTTAGGTGTAGAATTAGTTTGTAATCACTCAAGACTGTACTTTGAGTGTATTATTTGTTTTGTAAAATCTTGAGACTGTACTTCAAGTTGTAAAAACACTTAAGACTGTACTTTAAGTGTATCCCTAGTTGACTGTACTAATTAGGAAGAGGAAGTTCAAGGAACTTGCCTGAATCAATCATTTGTAATTTTTGATTAAAGATTATAATAAAATTGATCTCACTTGTCAAGATTGACAGTGGGGGTGGATGTAGGAGGAGTGAACTCTGAACCACTTTAAATTCTCTGTGTTATTACATTTTTGCAATCACATTCACACACTTGCATTATTTCTTTGTGTTCCTTGTCCTATCATTATTTCAAGCCTCTCTTATTCCGCTGCACAATTCAACTATCATCTGACAGCTAAGCCAAACCATAGTTGTCTGATCATCTGCATATCAACAAAGGGCCTTTCAATTGGTATCAGAGCTTGTCTTCACATTCAAAAGTCTAACAACTTGTGAAGGATCCTCTTCAAACCCACCATGCCTCAACCAAGGAGAAATAATGAGAAAGACATCCCACACATTGATGACTGTGGATCTTTTGAGATCTATGCTTCAAAAATAAAAATATACCTTGATGCAAACAGTATATGGAATTGGTATGTTCTAGAGAATGAAGTGTCCTACCCAACTCAAATCAGACCGATGGAGGACCTAGTAAGATCAAATCCCCGAAACATGGTCCTAAGCTGAAAAGCAATTGATAAGTGCAAACTTGAAAGTCAAGAACATTCTTCAAAAGAGTGTAAATGACTCACTAGCTCAAGAAATTGCTAAGGAACCAAATGCCAGAACAGCATGGGCTCTTATTCAAACTAAGTTCACTAAAAACTCCAGTGTTAGGACACAAAACTTGTATAACTTGCTTAGGCAATTAGACAACTTCAAGTTCTACCGGAGAAAAGGTGAGTCTGCTCGCCCAAGGTTTGAGAACCTTGTTAGATCAATTGCGACCATGGAAAAACCTTTGAACAACAAGATCTACGCCTCAAGATATACTCAAATCTTCCTCAAGAATATGAAAAGGTAGCATTACCTATTAGAGAAGGATCTGAATGGAGCACCATGACAGGTTGAACAGTATTTTGGAAAGCTTGAAGCTTATGAATTGGAAGGTATGATAAAGATGCAACCGAGTCCCTTCCATTTCACAAACCTTAGCTTTAATCGCTCAAGAAACTATCCACAAGCCAATCACTCACCAAGACATTGAGACCATTGTCAACAATGCCCTTCAAAAGATAAACATCGGCTCCAAACCCGTCGCAAACAGATCTCCCAAGAAGACATTCCAAGTCTCATTTCCATGGTCATCGAAATGCCATGAAATTTCAAAAGAAATCTTTTGACAAAAAATACAATCCCTCCACATCTAATGCTCAACAAGACAGCTACAAGAAGACAATTGATTGCTTCAACTGTGGAAAGCAAGGACATTACTCATCTGATTGTCCTGAACCAAGGAAACCTAGGGACAATCAGACAGCTAAGAAGATGACCTACTCAAAAGAGATCATTAACAGTTCTAAATGCAACTGCTTCAATTGCTCCAAAAATAAACATGACAAAAACAAAGTGCAAGTCATGATAGCTGACTCATCAAAATTCAGTGATGAAGAGTATGTGTCAAGTGATGATTCTGAAAATGAAGGAGAAGAAGCCATGATATGCCTTATAGCTGAAGATGAGGAAAAATCAGACAATGAGAAAGAGATGGAAGCACTTGCTGCTGCTGATGAACTAAAAGAGGTACATGATTTTAACTCTTTAAATATTGATGGTTTTAAACAATTAGTTTGCACTCTTTTAATTCAAACCAAAAAACAAAAAACTAGCTTTGCTTCACTGGTCAATGAGAATCTTTCCCAATCCTCAACCATTGACACCCTCACAAAAACCATTTACGAGCTTGAAAAAGCATGTCAAGGGCTAAGAGATCAAAGCTTCATGCTTGAAAAACAAAACATGGATACGGTAGTGAGGCTTCAAGGAATCTTGAAAACTGTCAAAAAATCATAAATCTTGAAAAAGAAAATGATGCTCTTAAAAAGAGAATAGATTCATGGAACATGTCAAGCAAAGCATTATCCCTATTCACCTACACTCAAAGGCGTCCTAGTGATAAAACAGGGATTGGTGCTGATAATCCATCAGCAAAAGTGTACACTCCTCCCACTGGTGAAAGGGCCATTGAAAAAATGGTGCTAGAAAATCTAAGCTCTGGCAGCTATCAAGCTCAAACCTACCATGTTCAAACCAAAGGAAAATCAAAAGAAATCTTGGGTGGTCCTAGTCAACCAAAGGAAGGATCAAGTAAAATTCAAGGAAGCAAGTATAATTGGGTTCAAAAAGGAGCCAATATACAGGAAGAAGTCAAGCTGCAAGAATGTGCTAGTCAGTCAAGTCTGTCGGACGACGAGGTTGACAGACGACGAAGGCATGACAGACGGCGAGCTCAAGGCCTGACAGACAACCAAAATCTTCCAAACAACAAAGAACCCCATGGCAACAAAGATTCTATAACAAATATAGATACACCAAACAACAAAAACCTCAATGGCAATACTCAAATGGTAGAAGCCATGCTAGTCAAAATGACTCTCCCAGATCATCCTCTTCAAATGGCTTTCAGTTTCAACCCCAATACAACAATCCAAACCACTTCTTCAATCCATCCCAATCCACTGTCCTTACACCTTACATGATGCAAATCATGTCATATTATCATACCCTAAACCAGTTCTTCAACAAAGGACCAATGAACAAAGCTAGGGTTCCAAAGAAAAACTAATCCTTTGGACCCAAAAGAATAAAAAGGGGTACCATAAAATTTACTTTCTGTTTTGCAGGTACCTAGGAAAGGACTTTGGTATTTAGATAGTGGTTGTAGTAGACATATGACCTTTAATAAAGACTGGTTGCAACAATATTCCCCTAAAAATGGTCCAAATGTAACCTTTGGTGACAATTCCCAAGCTAAGGTCAAAGGATCAGGAAATCTTATTACAAAAGATATCATTTTTACAAATGTGTCTTATGTAGAGGGTCTCAAACACAATTTGATCGGCATAAGTCAAATGCTGTGATAAGGGATATCATGTTGTTTGCACTAAGGATAAATGCACCGTTAAGGATAAAAACAATAAAGTCATCCTAACTGGATCAAGAAAAGGAAATCTATACCGCTTAAACTTAGAGATTGTGGAATCCTCAAATGCTCACCGCCTTCGTCTTTCAATCAATCTGATATGTCATGGCTATGGCACAAAAGATTGGCTCATCTCAATCACAAAACCATTTCCAAGCTTGCAAATTCTAATCTAGTCAGAGGTCTACCAAAGATCCCATTCAAGAAGGATAAACTTTGCAAAGCATGCCAATGTGGGAAGCAAAAGAAATCTTCATTCAAACCCAAGACCAAGTTGGACACCTCAAGACCTATTGAACTGCTTCATATGGATCTTTTTGGACCCATAAGAACTAGATCTTTAGGAGGAAAAATATACTCCCTAGTTGTTGTTGATGATTACACAAGATTCACTTGGATCATTCTTCTTGAATCCAAAAGTGACACCCTTAGCTGTCTGATAAAGCTGTTCAATAAAATTCAAAATAAAAAAGGGACATCCATCATCAAGATCAGATCTGACCATGGGAAGGAATTTGAGAACACATGAGTAGAAGAATATTGTGATTCCAAAGGAATAGATCACAATTTTTCAGCCCCAAGAACTCCCCAACAAAATGGTATTGCTGAAAGGAAGAACAGGACAATTTGTGAGGCAGCAAGAACAATGCTGTCAGAACACAATCTCCCAAAGTATTTTTGGGGTGAAGGCATTACTGCTGTGTATGTTCAAAACAAAACTCTAATCAACAAATTCCACAAGAAGACTCCATATGAACTATGGAATGACAAAGTTCCTACCATTTCCTACTTTCACAGTTTTGGAAGTAGATGCTTCATTCACAACAATGGCAAAAACAATTTGGACAAATTTGACTCCAAATGTGATGAAGGAATCTTTCTTGGATACTCTAACACAAGCAAAGCTTATAGAGTTTACAACAAAAGAAGACTTGTTGTGGAAGAATCAATTCATGTTGACTTTGATGAAAACAATGATCAAAGTGTAACTGAATTGTGTGATTTTGATGAAGGTTTGGGAAACCTTGATAATCTCCCTGAAGCATCTCCCATTCTTGATTCAACTGTTCTTCATCATGAACAAGATTCATCAAATCTTCCATACATGGTTCCAAGAAACTCATCTGACAGCCATCCTGTGCCAGACAGCCATGAACCATCTCACTCTCATCAACAACCAATCCAGCCAACCAAGTCAACAGCAATCTCTCCCTCTTCCAATCCAATTGATGAGGAAGAAAATATTCAAATAAATAGTCATCCCTTGACTGACCCTCCTCAAAATTTTCCCTTAGCTGACAGCCAACCCTTAGCTGACAGCCATCCCAATTCCTCATGTAATCCATCTTCTAGCCACCTTCCATCTCCATTCAATTATCCTCTTTCTCCTCCCAAAACCAATGATGAAACTACCATTACCCACATCATTCCACCCAATAAAGATCTTTACATCAGCCTTCAAATTGATAAAACCCCAGTTCCAGACAACATCCCTTTTCTCATGAGTGCATTCATATCCCAAGTGGAACCAAAGAAAATAAATGAAGCACTCCAAGATGCTGACTGGATTGAAGCCATGGAAGAAGAACTAGAGCAGTTTGAAAGAAACAAAGTGTGGCAACTTGTTCCTAAACCAAGAAATCAAACTGTCATTGGAACAAGATGGATTTTTAGAAATAAGATGAATGAAGAAGGTGTTGTAGTAAGAAACAAAGCCAGACTGGTTGCCCAAGGATATAGACAAGAAGAAGGTATTGACTATGATGAGACCTTTGCACCTGTTGCAAGACTTGAAGCTATAAGGCTATTCCTTGCCTATGCTTCATTCAAGAAGATGAAAATATTCCAGATGGATGTCAAGAGTGCATTTCTAAATGGAGTTTTAAATGAAAAGGTGTTTGTATCTCAATCCCTGGATTTGAGCACCCAAAGTTTCCCGATCATGTATTCAAACCGAACAAAGCATTGTATGGGCTTAAACAAGCACCAAGAGCTTGGTATGATACCCTATCTAGATATCTCCTTGGCAAAGGATTTACCAAGGGCCATATTGATTATACTTTGTTTATCAAAAAATATGGAGATGATCAGTTGCTCATCCAAGTCTATGTTGATGACATCATCTTTGGCTCATCAAATGAGGACTTGTGCACTGAATTTGGAGATATTATGAAGGATCAGTTTGAAATGAGCATGATTGGTGAGCTCACCTTCTTCTTAGGACTCCAAGTCAAACAAATGAAGGAAGGAATCTTCATCAACCAAGCCAAATACACAAGGGATATGATCAAGAAGTTTGACATGCAAACTGCTTCCCCTGCTAAAACTCCCTTGTCAACCACAACCAAACTTCATGGTGATCAAGATGGTCAAAGTGTAAATCCAACACTTTACAGAAGCTACATTGGATCTCTCCTTTATCTGACAGCTTCAAGACCTGACATTATGTTTAGTGTATGTCTCTGTGCTAGATTTCAAGCTAATCCCAAAGAATCTCATCTCTCTGCTGTCAAGAGAATTCTAAGATATCTCAAAGGAACCCCTGATTTTGGCTTGTGGTATCCCACTGAATCCCCATTCTCTCTAATTGGATTCACTGATTCTGACTATGATGGATGTAATCTAGATAGAAAATCCACAAGTGGTGGATGCCAGTTTATTGGCTGAAGAATCATTTCATGGTCAAGCAAAAAGCAAACCTCAGTAGCCACTTCAACAGCTGAGGCTGAGTATATTGCTGCAGGCTTGTGTTGTTCACAAATTCTCTATCTTAAAAGTCAACTTCAAGACTTTGGAATTGAATTATCCAACATTCCCATCTTCTGTGACAACTCAAGTACTATTGCCATGACAGAAAACCCTGTCCAACATTCAAAAACAAAGCATATTGAGGTCAGACATCATTTCATCATGGATCATGTTGAAAAAGGGAATATCAACCTTGCAAAAGTTTACATTGAGGATAATGTCTCTGATATTCTCACAAAAGCCATGGATGAAAAGAGGTTTGAGACATTAAGAGCCATGCTTGGTATGATAAATATGCCAAAATAAAAGGTTGTTCTTCATAAATAAAAAGAGGCTTACATACTGGGTAATGCTGTCACAATGTTGCCTGACAGCTATCCCCTCATAAACATTCCTGATAGCCATCCACTGTTAGCTATCTTTCCAAAACCCATGAAAAACAAAAACAACAACAAAAACATAAAATAAAAACATAAAACAACCCATGAAATCCCTCTCTCTCATCTTCTTTCACCCAACAAAAACTTCCTCCATAGAGATGTCACCATGGAACAAACTCATGCTGGTGATGCTGATGTAGATCCTCAAGAACTCCAGGCAGCTATTAAATTGTCAAAAATACAGCATAAAGGAAAACAACCTCTGACAGCTATCCCTACCAAGCAGACAGTCACCAGATCCAAGGTACAATCCTCCTTATCCATTCCTTCTAAAACTTTGTCAAAGAAAAGAAAACTAGAAAAGAAAGCCCCCAAGGCCAAGAAAACCAAAATAACTACCCCTTCCATTTCTCCAAAATCCACTTCTGTCAGTCCAAGAGTGGACAAGTCATCAACACCTAGCTCAGGTCACCAGTCAGCCATTGAAGCCATCCTTAACCTTAAAGAACAATCTGAGAAGCAACCTTTAAGGGGGAACACTGATGAAAACATCCCCTCTACCCAACCTGAACAGTTAGCCAAGATCTTAAGAGCCATTGATGCTATTGAGTTGGATGGGAACCCTGATACTAAGAAGGCTGCTCTCATTTATCTTGAGGATGTTCTTAGTAAAGAGGAGACTGTGATGGCTATTGATGAACTCAGGTCTAGGCTTATCAAGAAAAGGAGTGGACCTGGAGAGTCATCTAGTAACCCCAAGGTGACAGCTATGGATGTAGATATCCAAACCTTCCCTTCCATTTCTGAGACTGAGGCTGTGAATGAACCTACCCCAACTGTTGAAATTGATAGGGGGAATCTTGATAATATCACTGAGGTTATTCAAAGTCTCAAAAAGTTTGGAGTTGAAATAGATCCAAATCAAGTCTCAAAGGGAGATTCAATCATAAATGCTTGCAAGGGACTTCTGTTTGATGGAACTCCAGAAAGTGAGGAAGCCACGATGCCTATTCTTGAGAAAAAGTTGGCCAAAAGAGAAGTCGAGCGACCTTAAACCTCCTTAAATCTCAATTCAATTCCAATATTCTCAATCAAAGTCTTGGCCAAGCCTCTGAGTCAATCCCAACTGTTTCAACCCAAGCCTCTGCACCTTCCAAGCCAATTTCTCCAATCCCTGAAAATGAACCTTTTGAAGCCTCTCCTCAAAGTCCAATCCTAGCTGGACATGGTCAAGATATTTCTGACAGTGATCCCATTCTTGACAGCCATCCAAGCCATTCTATTCCTCCTACTCAAGCATATCTTCCCAAGAAAGAACCTTGGATGCTTAGCTGTGGCATTGACTTCTCTATGTCTTCCATCAAGGCAGCAAGAACAAGGTTGGTCCATGTAACTCATTTCCCAGAAATTGCAAACCCATTTACCTATCCAAAATTCTGAGAACTGTCAAGAAATGGTTTGATAATGGTAGCAAGAAACCTTGCAGGGTTAGTCTTCTTTGCCTATGAAAAATGGCTAGTGTCAAGAACCTCATCAACCTCCAACTTTGTTCACCAAATCCCATCCTTCCCAAAGTTCATCACTCCCAATACTCTTCTTGATTGGGAAGTTCTCTTCAGCCAACTTATCTCTCCATCACTCAATTCTTGCCTGTATATGCCAAAGGGTCTAGTCTTCACCCTGTGCATTGACCTTGCAAAATCATTTTTCCTTTCTCTGTTTGAACAAAAGTATGCCCTCATGCTTTTGATAAGCAAAATGGTCAACATCTTTCCCCCAACCCTTAATCCAGGAATTGAGCCCTACCTTTCTCCATTCATCACTGTTGATCCCATGAACTTCACCTCACCCAATGAAAACTCTCACTTCATGAACTTGGTCTCTATTCCTGAGATCAAAGAATTCAGAGAATCCATAGCTGACAGTCAAAACATAACCAAAACTGTTATTGATCTTTCCTCAGACTCCGGCGGTGATGATGATGATGCTCCTTCAAGTCCAGATCAAGACCCTCCAATAATAATTCCATCTCCTACATTTACCAACCCTCCTCAGCAATCCACTCATTCCTTTCCTGAAGCTCAAGTCTCAGTTCAATCACAACCAGATCAATCCATTGTGCCCATGAAAAACAAGAGAACAAGGAACAAGAAGAAGCATTTGTGGGGCACAATGAGAATCAGAAATGATCAGATACCCCTTACAAGAGCTCAACTGAAATCAAAGGAAGATAAGTTCTTCAAGTATGATGAGAGGATGTCACGGGAATGGAACAATGAGTTCTACTACAGAGGAGTGGAGCCAGATATGAGAAGAGAACTGGAGGAAGAAAGAAATCGATTATTTCGGCCCGGGCAAGAAAGAGAGGAGTTCTATGATCAACTGGCTAATGATTGAAGTGTAGTTTTATGGAACAATTTTTTTTGGTTTGTTAAAACAATTTGTTTTGATTGGCTCAGTTTTTATGACTGTAATCTGTGAACCTTTTCTTGAGATTAAATTCATGTATTTCAATCTCATTCTGGTTGCTTGTGCTTGCTATGAATCCTTGTATTATTTCTTCTATTATTATTTTTTTCTTATCAAATGTGAAAACATGTTCTAAAATAGATCTTCCTTTACCAAAAAGGGGGAAATTGTTAGGACCTAACTTTGATCAATGTCTTAGTTAGTTGGTTTTGATAAAGGAATATATATATAGAATAGGGTTTATATCAAAAGAGGAAGACTGTCAGTCATGATCCTTTACTCTGACAGCTAAGTCCATGACTGACCAAATCAAACTTCATATTCATTCCTCAGTGTATCTGACAGCTATGAGTTTGATAGTTATGATTAATTGTATACAATGATTACAATCAATCAAAAACATGAATCATATTCACTCTCTAAGCCATCAAGATCATCAAAGTGCATCTCAGTCCTTATTAGAGAACATCTCTGATAGCTAAGCCTTCTATGATCTAACAGCTATGACTTCAGTCCTCAGACAGCCATCTCTTTGTCTCATACTCTGCTGCCACAATCTCAACCAAGATGGATCATGTATCTTCTCAGCTATCAAAGTAACCATTGAAGACCATTGAAGACCTTTTGGAAGCTCCCAGCTCATGCCAACTCATGAATACCTGCAAGTGGACAAGTGGGGCAAAGACCAGTCAAAGACTCATTAATGTAGCTGCAACTGTCATATTCCAACGGCTACATTGAAGGCTATAAATAGAGGAGTTCTCTCCTCTATTCAAAAACACTTGAAAAATACTCTTTTTCACAGTCCAAAACCTTTCCCTCACACCCACACACACCTCCTGTAATTCACACACACACTCACCAATTCTTACCCTTTAAACCATGTTCCAAACCAAAACCCTCACCCCAAAACCTCTGCCTCCACAACAAAACACCCCTTAGTGTGTTAATTCACAAATTCCAAAATCCTAAGACTGTACTTTAGGTGTAGAATTAGTTTGTAATCACTCAAGACTGTACTTTGAGTGTATTATTTGTTTTGTAAAATCTTGAGACTGTACTTCAAGTTGTAAAAACACTTAAGACTGTACTTTAAGTGTTTCCCTAGTTGACTGTACTAATTAGGAAGAGGAAGTTCAAGGAACTTGCCTGAATCAATCATTTGTAATTTTTGATTAAAGATTATAATAAAATTGATCTCACTTGTCAAGATTGACAGTGGGGGTGGATGTAGGAGGAGTGAACTCTGAACCACTTTAAATTCTCTGTGTTATTACATTTTTGCAATCACATTCACACACTTGCATTATTTCTTTGTGTTCCTTGTCCTATCATTATTTCAAGCCTCTTTTATTCCGCTGCACAATTCAACTATCATCTGACAGCTAAGCCAAACCATAGCTGTCTGATCATCTGCATATCAACAAAGGGCCTTCAGTATAGATTTTAAAACAAGAAAAATATCTAGAGTTGGAAATTATTTCCTAACGTATAGATTTTGAAGCAAGAAAAAGTTCAAGAGTTGGAAATTAATTCCCCATTCAAAGGCTAATTTCTAACGTATAGATTTCGTAAATGAGTTTCAAAGCTTGGATATTAATTCCCCTCTCAACGGCTAGTATGTAACACACAATTACAAAGAAGCTTTAAGGGTTGAAAACCAATTCCTCTTTTCAAGGGCTAGTTTATACACAAAATCTGGGGAGAAACGCGTTTCTCCGTCGCTTATGGAGAAACGGGGCTTGTTATGTCGTGCGACATACCTAGCCACAAAAACTGGATATCACTTCATCAGCTTCTGGATATCCAGAAGCTTTGGAAAGGATATCAGGAAGCTTTGAAAATGATAGAGGAAGCTTTGAAAAGGATATCCAGGAAATTAAATATTTTTACGGATATCGCTACAAAGCTACGGATATCCATTTCAAAGCTTCTGGATATCCAGAAGCTTTGTAAAGGATATCCAGAAAAAATACTTGGTTTCTGGATATCCTTTACAAAGCTTCTGGCTATCCATTTCAAAGCTTCTGGATATCCAGAACCTTTGTAAAGGATATCCAGAAACTGGCTACTTACGTCGCGCGACATAATAAGCCCCGTTTCTCCATACGCGATGGAGAAACGCGTTTCTCCCCAGACGCACTCTAGTTTATAACATATAAATTTAGTATGTAACACGCAATTACAAAGAAGCTTTAAGGGTTGAAAACCAATTCCTCTTTTCAAGGGCTAGTTTATAACATATAAATTTAGTGCCGAAAAGGTTCAAATCTTGAAATTAATTCCCATCTCAACAACTAGTTTTTTAACGTATACTCCATCGTTCCACTAGAAATTGATTTTTATTTTGGATTGATACGAAGATTAAGAAATAGTGTTAGTGGAGTAGGTTGTGAGTATAAAAAGTGAAGCAAAAGAGAGAAAGTGGGATAGGGAATAGTAAATGAGTGCGTCTGGGGAGAAACGCGTTTCTCCATCGCGTATGGAGAAACGGGGCTTATTATGTCGCGCGACGTAAGTAGCCAGTTTCTGGATATCCTTTACAAAGCTTCTGGATATCCAGAAGCTTTGAAATGGATATCCAGAAGCTTTGTAAAAGATATCCAGAAACCAAGTATTTTTTCTGGATATCCTTTACAACTTACGGATATCCGAAGCTTTGAAATGGATATCCGGAAGCTTTGTAAAGGATATCCGGAAAAATATTTGGTTTACGGATATCCTTTTCAAAGCTTATCCTTTTCAATCTTGGATATCCTTTCCAAAGCACGGATATCAGAAAGGCGATGAAGTGATATCCAGTTTTTGTGGCTAGGTATGTCGCACGACATAACAAGCCCCGTTTCTCCATAAGCGACGGAGAAACGCGTTTCTCCCCAGATTTTGTGATAGTAAATGAACTATTGTTATGAGTGTGCGTTGCATAATATCCTCGTCTTGTACTTCCCACCGTTCCGTTTCATAGATATTGACTTTTTTGGTAAACTTATGGTCATTTTGATCAAGATTTTATATAAAAAAAAAATTTATGACCCTAATGAAAATTTAAAAATAATAAAATGATTTACCATTACAAATATTCTCAACAAAGTCAATCTATAAACGTATCAATGGAACGGAAGGAGAGTATACCTCAAAGCAAAATGAACTTAAATAAATAGTGTATACATTTTTCAAGAACCAAAAAGCACCAAATAAATATTGACTCTAAAGAAGATGAATCTGCAATTATAGAAAAATACCATTAAGTGAAATTTCTATTTGAAACTTCTATTACCCACTGAAATCACAATTATCGTAAGTACAAACTCAGTAATTAAAAATTATTGATTTTTGGGATAAAAATTATCGTAAGTTTTATCACAATTATCGTAAGTTTTATCGTAAGTACAAACTCAGTAATTAAAAATCACAATTATCGTAAGTACAAACTCAGTAATTAAAAAATCAACTTTAACAAACAATTCGAAAGTTCAACAGCACAGTTAAGGAATTAAATATCACAACTATCGTAAGTACAAACGAGAATTGAGACAGTAATTTGAAGATTCAAACAAAGAGATACAAGCAAATTTGAAACTTTTTGGACATTATGCTCAAGTTGCGCTATACATTGAGAAATTAAGATCAATGATCTTCATTATTCAAAGTAAATCTTAAGAGGGTTGATAGATCAGATCACATCACTTCCCATACCATTTCGATCTCATTTTCACTCTCTTTCTCGTAACTCTTTTGATCAGTACCGAGGTTGGGAGAGACGTATCATCAAGCAATGATGTCAACGATACTCTTCAAAGTTAATTTCTCTTTTAACCCCTTTCTGCTTTATATCAATCCTTATTTGTTCAATTCCCACCAATGTTTATGATCTTTTTTTCTCTCTTTGTTGATAAATAGATAGAGCCATGATGCATTCTTGAAACATGGTCAAATCCAATGAAGGTAATTTATTTGAAACTAGCATATGAAACACATGAAGCTGACAAGGAAATTATCCATTATTACAGAACAATGCCATTTTTATCAGATTTTTTAAAAAAACTGCTAAATTTTGTCATAATCTAGGAAATAAAATCCACAATTACAGACCAACGCCAATACTAACCCTTATAATATCTTTCTTTGGGATTTTCCTTCTGCACGTCGGACATTTATTTTGTGCAGATATTGCTTCCAAAATGCACTTCTTGCAAAAAAATGTGACCACACTTAGTAGTCACCTCTTCAATAAGGGGACCCATGCAAACTGGCCAGCTAAAGGTTGGCTCTGGCGGTGCAGATTCATGAATTTTTTCTTAAGACGTACGTATGGTGCCTTGATATTTTCTGAAATGCGATGAACAACGATCAAGTTTGATAAAGAATGGAGCATATCGACATGCACATTCTTGAATCAATCCTTTGTTGGAAGCGGATAATCTTCCGTTCCTAGCACCAACTCGGGATAAAAACATAAGGCTAATGAAATGAAAAGAAAGAAATGAAGGAATGTCTAGGGGCTTTGAGAAAGCATACTAGCTATAGAACTTAAAAGAAAAAAATAGAGAGATTTTTTCCTCTTTCGTATTGTTCTCTCCACTCACTTAGCTTATATGTATATGTTTCTTTCCTTTCATTATTGATATATATACTGCATTTTTCTAATTTGTAACGTCAAAAAATTCAAGCATTTCAAATGCCCCTCACAACGGCTAGTTTCTAACGTATAGATTTTTAAAACAAGAAAAGTTTAAGATTTGGAAATTAATTACCAACACAACGGCTAATTTCTAACGTATAGATTTCAAACAAGAAAAAGTTCAAAGAGTTGGTAATTAATCCCCTACATAACGGTTGATTTCTAACGTATAGATTTTAAAATGGGTAAAAGACAAATTGGGTTATGTACTATAGGATTTATTACAATTAATGGAACATAATACGATTTGACATCTTAATGTAACGTACTTTATCATCTCATTTCATATAATGGAATGTAACCTAACGGCGTTAGAAAGATAATTGAAATGTTAACGACATAAGAAAAAAATTAACACTCGTTAAATACATTTGATATCCATTACACTTACTGTCTACCCATTCAACACTGTCTCTGGAAAAAAAAATCTTCTTGTTTCTTCTTTTTCATTGAATCCCACCCATTCAATCCCAAACCCAACCATCAAAACCCACCTATGAGAATTAGGAGACCTACACTCAATTTTTAGTATCTGGGGAGAAGTAGTAAGAACAGTGGCGAAATTGACGAAGCTTGCAGCGCCTGACCTACGATGTTCGAAAGATGTCGGAATCCATGGACGGACTAGATTAATAGGTGGTTTACAGATCGAGTTGGTGAGGAGAATGAGGGGAGATGTCGACAGATGGTGGAGAAGAGAGGATAGAGAGGTCGGAGTACAACATTGGGTTTGATTGTTGGAGTTACGAGATTGAAAGTTCGTTCGATTTTGACTAGGGTTCGGTCTGATTTTGCTTGGGGTTCAAAATTGTCAGATTCTTGTTTGAAATTTGATTTGTTTTTGGGTTTTTTGTTTTGGAATTTTTGGGTTTGAATTTGGTGTTCATCCACCATTGTGTTTTGTTTGAAATTGAGAAAAATTCAAGGGTAGAGATGAAATGAGTAGGAAGATGGATGTGGTGTTACTTCTGTTGTGGGTCAAAATTCAGGATTGCGACGTCTTGAAAAGTATTCAGCATGTCACCATCTTCGTACCAGCAGTCAAGGTAAAATTACTTAGATAATTAAATCATTATTTAATTATTATTATTGTATCTCTAATACAGGAAAATAGAACGTGGGAATATACTTCGTGGACTCACTTCAACGGTTAGAAGACCAAGTCAAGGATCAAGATGATCATGCCGAGATTTTAGGATAGTTTGTTAGGTCTTGTTATCTTCAGTTATCTTGTTTCTATTTAAAGAGTTCATGGCCGAAACACCACACACACACTGTTCAAACATACATTCTTGTAATCCGCCATAGCTCCACCATTTATAATCCTCTCAATATCAATATAAACGTTTGGGAAGGCAGGTACTCGTAATCACCTCCCGAGGTTTTGTGCCGGCGAGATCTTCATCTCAAGGGTTTTTCCTTGTTACATAACCGTGCAATCTTTTATGTTCATTATCACACCGATTTTACTCCATTGTGCCCTCTTAATCTCACATTTTGATCTTTAAAATTGATCCATTGTTTTTTTATCAAAACAATTTGGCGCCCACCGAGGGGCCCTTGGTTTTTTAATCGGTTTAAAATCCTAACATTTTCACTATGTCTACCCAACCTATGACTTCCGCCGCCAGCAAGACCATTGTTATCCATAGCAGCGTGAATCCCCAAGCTAGTAATAGGTCAGCAATCGGAGGCCAAGAGTCATTGCCACCACCTCCGCCTTTGAATTCTGGCAAGAAGCAGATGCCTCCGTCTCCTGATTCCGAGGTCAAGAGTATGCTCATTCAGATGAAGAATCAGCTGGATCGCCAGCAGAATAGCACCTCCTTGATAGCCAAAAGCTTGATAAAGGTGCAAAAGGAACAAGAGTTGCTCTCTAAAAGAATGGATGATGTTTCCCCTATGCGTCCTAGAGTCCTCAACTTCAACATTGGGGACAGCTCTTATACCTTCAATGAATTCCTTCCAATGGCCTCATCTGTAAGGATGTCGTCATCACCAATCCTGACGTCTTATCCTTTGTTGACGACTTCTGTGGCGATGTCGACACCATTAGCATCCAGTGCCTACAGGATTGACACAGGAGCACTCCATGGCGTCGAATTCATCGAAAGGCAGGGCCAGAGTCAAGAACACAGATTCATTGAAGCTGATTTTAAAATTCTGCAGAATCAGATTTTCAGTGAGCTTTGAGGAATAAACTGTTTTGATCTAGAAGGTTCCAGATGGCGAATAAGTATTCTTTGGAAAGATCTATGAGTCTAGTCTCATACAAAAAAATCGGTTCGTCGTTTCGAGATCTACAATGAAAGATAATACAATTTTGGTACAGAAGGTATTAGCTGTCTTCATACAGATTATTAGCAACTTTTGATTTTCCTAGTTCATGTATTGTTTCCATTCATGCATATTATTCCTAAGTAATGGAGGGATGTTCCATTTTAGCCTATTTAAACCCATCTAATGATGGAAATAAGGGAGATTTTGATTATGTTTTAGCCTTGGGCAATTTAATAAAAGAAGAGTTTCTTCTTTGGTTTACTCAATACCCTTTGGTGGATTCCATAGCGTAGAGAGTGTTATCATTTTCAATCATGTTTCACTTGTATTTTCCTCCGTGTTTCCCTCTTTCCGGTATCAAGTGGTATCAGAGCCTGGTTAAAATGCCTCCGCGGCGTCAACCTGCTGCTCGTACGAGAAACCTACGAGATGTCGAAATGGACGACCTTCGGAGACAAGTGCAGCAACTCCAACAGCGCTTGGAGCAATATGAGCCTCTTAATCATGATGGGGAGCGTCATGGTTCAGATGCTGGTTCCATGAATGAAGAGGAGAACCTTAACCCCTTCCACCGCGCCCATCGTAATGGAGCGTCGAGTGAAGAGGCCTCTCCTCGTCATCAAGAGCAAAGGCATTGTCATTTCTACCGAGATGACATCAAAGTGGAAATTCCAAAATTTGAAGGCAAGAATGATCCCGATGATTTCATTGACTGGCTGAACACCATTGAGAGAGTTTTTGACTACAAGGATATAGCGGAAGATCGTAAGGTCAAGCTCGTTGCCATCAAGTTAAAGAAGCATGCATCTATTTGGTGGGAACATCTCAAGAATCAGCGAGCTCGTCTTGGGAAGAGTAGGATTGTGACATGGGAAAAAATGAAGAAAGAACTCAAGCGAAAGTATCTGCCGGAAAACTTCCGCCAAGATTCTTTCCTTTCTTTTCACAAGTTCAAACAAGGAGCAATGTCCGTCGAAGAGTACACCGCAGAATTTGAGCATCTCATGATGCGTTGTGATATTGAAGAGCCGGAAGAGCAGACCATTGCTCGTTTTTTGGGTGGCTTGCGGTCTGAAATTTGTGAGGTTGTTGAGTTGCAGCCCTTTTGGACTTACAATGATGTTTACAAGTTGGCCCTCAAGGTGGAGCGACAACGAGAAGGCAAAAGGGGTAATTATCGATCTACAAGGTATGGTGGTTCGTCTAATCAAGGAAGTGCAGCCCCGACCAAGTTGGCTTCATTAGAAAAGGGTTCTACTTCGAAGGCAGCCCCTAAACAGGATGGTACGACTAAGCCTCACACATCTTCAAATGCTAATCAGCGCCAATGTTTTAAATGTCAAGGGTTTGGTCACATTTCTTCCGATTGTCCAAATAGAAAGTTTGTCTCTTTGTTCGAGGAGGAAGATGATCAAGAAGAGGATCAGGATTATGCAAGCAGCGAGAGGGAAGATTTAGAAGAAGATGGCGAAGTCATATATGAAGATCATGGAGAATCTCTCGTTGTTCGTCGAAGCCTCAATGCAACACATGTTGAAGATGATACATGGCTGCGAAACAACATTTTCCATACAAGATGCACTTCGAAGGGAAAAGTGTGCAATGTTATTATTGATGGGGGCAGCTGCGAGAACGTTGTAGCGACAACAATGGTGGAAAAGTTGAAGCTCAAGACGGAACCTCATCCACGACCGTACAAGCTTTCATGGCTTTGCAAGGGAAATGAGGTAAGAGTTAATAAAAAATGTCTTGTTCAGTTTTCCATTGGTAATAAGTATGCAGATGAAGTTTGGTGTGACGTTGTGCCTATGGATGCGTGCCATTTACTTCTTGGGAGGCCGTGGCAGTATGACAGGAAGACTAAGCATGATGGCCTTAAGAACACTTATGCTTTTGAGAAAGATGGGGTCAAAATCATTTTGGGTCCTTCCAAGATGGAAAATTCTCCCAAACCCTCGAAAGGAAAGGGAAATAATTTTCTGTCTAAATCTGAAATTGATAAGGTCTTGGAGGAAGGTGTTGATGTCTATGCTCTTGTGGTTCTTGAAGGAAACGAAGTTTATGATGATGATATTTTGGAACAACTCGCATGGCCATTTTCATATTCTACAAGTGAAGAAAAAGTTGTGGATTGGAACAAACCTCCAATCTATGATGTAAATCCAATCTACGACGAAGAACTTGGAGAGCCCATCGGTGTTGTTGGAGGCAATAACATGGAAGTAAATATGTTAATATTTTCAAATTGTTTTGTTTATGATGGAACAGGATCAAAGCAAGATTCATTTTTCTTTTTACGGCACACTCATCAAAGAATTATGCAACATAAAAGGTGTGTTGAGAAAATTATTCGTCACTTCAAAATTCGAAGGCGAATTTTCTCCAACCAAGGGAGAATGACACAGGAGCACTCCATGGCGTTGAATTCATCGAAAGGCAGGGCCAGAGTCAAGAACACAGATTCATTGAAGCTGATTTTAAAATTCTGCAGAATCAGATTTTCAGTGAGCTTTGAGGAATAAACTGTTTTGATCTAGAAGGTTCCAGATGGCGAATAAGTAGTCGTTGGAAAGATCTATGAGTCTAGTCTCATACAAAAAAATCGGTTTGTCGTTTCGAGATCTACAATGAAAGATAATACAATTTTGGTACAGAAGGTATTAGCTGTCTTCATACAGATTATTAGCAACTTTTGATTTTCCTAGTTCATGTATTGTTTCCATTCATGCATATTATTCCTAAGTAATGGAGGGATGTTCCATTTTAGCCTATTTAAACCCATCTAATGATGGAAATAAGGGAGATTTTGATTATGTTTTAGCCTTGGGCAATTTAATAAAAGAAGAGTTTCTTCTTTGGTTTACTCAATACCCTTTGGTGGATTCCATAGCGTAGAGAGTGTTATCATTTTCAATCGTGTTTCACTTGTATTTTCCTCCGTGTTTCCCTCTTTCCGGTATCAAGGATGACTTTTTCAGGAGGACCTGTCTTCACTAATAGCACTATCATGACATCCTCTGCAGATAATACTAATCCTTTTGTTAATCTCAATACTAGTTCTGCTTTAGATAATACTGCTCATGCTACTAACCCTTTTGCAGGTACTTACATTGCGAATCAGCTTCAGGAGTTAAGGGACATGATCATGAATGTGCCAGGCGTCACCCCGCCTATCGAGCAGGTCTCCCCAACATGTTACAATCAGTCTCGCTTTACTTCAGCAATTGCGCATGTTGATATCCCTAAAGGATTTAGCGTGCCAGCCATGAAGTTGTATGATGGAAGCTCGGATCCTGAGGAGCATATCAAGAAAAAATGGAGATTGTTCGCATCCCGCTCCAGTTTCGTGAGGCTTGTTTGTGTCGAGAGTTCGGTTCGACGTTGGTGGGGCCAGCATTGAAGTGGCTGATTCGTCAACCTCCTGGTTCCATTGGGTCGTTTGCTCAGCTAGTCAACCTGTTCAACAATCAATTCTCTTGCAGTCGACAGTTCGAGAAGCTCACCAGTGATCTTTACCGCATCACCCAGCAGCCCGCAGAAGCCTTGAAGGACTATGTTAATAGATTTAACAAAGAAGTCCTAGAGATCCCCAACCTGGACATGGCGACAGCTGCGGAAGCCTTCAAAATGGGCTTGAAGAAAGATTCCCCTTACTATAAAGATTTGGTGATGAATCCATGCAAGAAGATGGAAGATATCCGAAACCGAGCATTAAGGTTCATCAGGCTGGAAGAGGACAAGGTGCAGCAGTCCAAGCATCATCCTGATAGAAAGATAGAGTCGTCTCACCAAAGGCAGAACAGATCCAGACCTTACCACAGAAATGACCATAATAAAATCAATTGTGTAGAAGATGATGGAGACGATGATGATTTTGAATCCCCTAAAATTTCTGATTATTGTTTCTCTGTTGATGTTTCGGGTATCTTGTGTGCAATGAACAATATTGGAGATAAGGCAAGGTGGCCTCGGAAGAGTGACAAGCCATCTGGTTGGAAGGATAAATCCAAGTGGTGTGCCTACCACGAGGATTTTGGACATCTTACCGAAGATTGCATCGCCTTGACGAAGGAGATTAGTTACCTGTTATCAAAGGGACATCTTAAAGAACTCCTTAGCAACCGACAAGACGGAGAACAAAGAGCCCGTTCCGACCAGACTGCCATCTCCTCCACCGGTAACAAAGGTAGTTAATGTTATTAGTGGTGGTTCAGATATATGTGGTACTTCTTATTCTCCAGCTAAAAGATTCACCAAGCAAGCTAAGGATGAGAAGCCCGAAAGACTTTCGAAGATGTCGCAGCTCACATCCTAAGATGTCATCTCCTTTGAAGAAAGCGACAGGGACAATGTTATGGATCCTCACCATGATGCCTTGGTCATTGCACTCCAGATGGAGCCATCTGACCAAGATGACACCGCCTTCATTACTCTCACAGGTATTTATTGTTATATTGCAATGCCTTTTGGACTAAGAAATGCAGGTGCCACGTACCAGAGGCTAGTCAATATGATGTTCAAAGAGCAGATTGGGGACACCATGGAAGTGTACATCGACGATATGGTGATAAAGTCAAAGAAAACTGAAAACCATGTACGAGATCTTGCTCAAGACTTTGATATCTTGGACAAATTCAACGTGAAGTTAAACCCAGCGAAGTGCAACTTTGGCATGAAGTCCGGTAAATTCTTGGGCTACATGGTGACGCAAAGAGGAATAGAAGCAAGCCCGGAGCAAATAAAATCCATCATCAACCTGAAATCACCTAAGTCCGTCAAAGATGTTCAAAGATTGACAGGGAAAGTGGCAGCCCTGAATCGATTCATCTCAAAATCCTCAAACAGATGCAAGCCATTCTACGACATCCTAAAGAAAAATTCTAAATTTGAGTGGACTGAAAAGCATGATCAGGCCTTTCAGGATTTAAAGCTATACCTGTCAACACCTCCCCTACTCTCGAAACCTCAAGAAGGTGAGCCATTGTGTGTTTACTTAGCCGTCTCTGAAACTGTGGTCAGTGTCTTCTTGGTCCGAGAGCAAGATGGCGTCCAACAACCGATATATTATGTAAGTAAAAAACTACTTGATGCAGAAACCAGGTATTCACACCTTGAAATGTTAATCTTAGCTTTAATTACTGCTTCAGTCAAGTTAAGACACTATTTTGAAACTCATATCATTGTTATTCGTACTAATTATCCGATAAAAAGTGTAATGAGAAAGCCAGAAATGTCAGGAAGGATGGCCAAGTGGTCTGTTCAACTTTGCACTTATGACATCAAGTATGAGCCTAGAACAGCAATAAAATCCTAAGCACTTGCTGACTTTGTGTCAGACTTTAGTCCAAGCATGCAACCGTAAGTAGAACTAGAAGTCCAACAGCTCCAAGATGGGGACATCCTGCGCAAGTGGACTCTATTCACAGATGGTGCCTCAAATATGAGGGGCACGGGGCTAGGTGTTGTCCTAAAATCGCCACAAGGGGACATCATACCTCATGCCATTAGTTGTGATTTTAAAGCTACAAATAATGAAGTAGAATATGAAGCCTTAATCGTGGGCCTAACCGTGGCTCTAGACATGAATATTAAAGCAATTCAGCTATATAGTGATTCATTGTTACTTGTCAATCATTTTAATGGTTCCTATGCAGCAAAAAATGCCAAGATGACAGCCTATTTGGGCACTGTGAAAATCTTGGCAAGCAAATTTCAAATCTTTTCCTTTGAACAAATACCACGAGAGGAGAACTCTCAAGCAGATGCATTGGTCAATCTTGGATCAGCTTTCAAAAGCTTATCTTAGACCAATATACCAATTATCCATGTCAACATCTCTGTCGTGGAAAGGTTATAAATTTTTTGTGCAGATGATGACATCTCAGATAATCAGATAGAGACATCTTGGACTGCACCAATAATTAAATATCTTCAAGATGGCACCATCCCTGATGATGAAAAGAATGCTAGAGCATTCAGGGTAAGAATTTCAAGATTTGTGTTAATAGATAATGTTTTGTTCAAGAAATCTTTTGCAGGTCCATATTTAAGATGTCTCGAAGATGACAAAGCAATGGAAGTTCTAAAAGAATTGCATGAAGGATCATGTGGTAATCATTCTGGGGGCAGAAGCTTACATACAAAAGCTCTAACCCTAAACCCTAAACCTACATAGCAAAAAATGCAAAGATGACGACATATTTGGAAATTGTAAAAATTATGGCGGCCAAATTCAAAACATTTACTTTGAAGCAGGTTCCACGTGATGAAAACTCTCAAGCAGATGCCCTGGCAAACTTAGGTTCATCCTTGAAAAGCATTTCACAGACAAGTATCCCAATTGGGCATGTCGACATCCCATCAATTGATCGTCTTGAGCTGTTCGTTCTAGATGTCGACATCCCTACCAGTCCAGCAGTAACTTCCTGGACAGCTCCTATTATCAAGTATCTCCAAGATGATACGATCCTAGCTGAAGAGCAAAACGCTCGAGCATTCAGGGTAAGATCATCTAAATATTTACTTATTGATAACTTTTTGTTTAGGAATCTGTTGCAGGTCACTACTTAAGTTGTCTAGAAGCAGATCGAGCCCATCAGGTTTTGAAAGAGCTGCATGAAGGGCAGTGTGGAAATCATACCGAGGGCAGAAGCCTGTATACCAAGGCCCTAAGAATGGGCTATTTTTGGCCCACAATGCGAAGAGACGTTGCAGAATATGCAAAGAAATGTGACTCCTGTCAGCGACATGGCGACATCCTACATCAACCAGCCGATTTGCTACATCATATCCTGTTGCCATGGCCATTTATGATTTGGGAAATGGACATCATAGGAAAATTACCCAGGGCTCTAGGAGGAAGAGTATTTCTACTAGCCATGACAGGATATTTTTCTAAATTGGTAGAAGCTGAAGCATACGTGCAGGTTCGGGACAAGGAAGTTATCTCATTCATAAAGAGAAACATATTCAGCAGGTTTGGGATACCTTCGGAGATAATATGTAATAACGGCTCCCAGTTCATTAATAGAAAAAACGCAGGATTTCTTGACAAGATGGGGAGTCAAGATGGTGACATCTTCACCTGTTCACCCTCAAGCGAATGGACAAACATAATCCAGCAATAAGATTATCATAAGCAATCTAAAAAGGAGACTGGACCAAAAGAAAGGAAGATGGGCAGAAGAATTACCATTGGTCTTATGGGCTAATAGGACGACATCTAAGAAATGGGGCATATCGGTTATCAACTTTGAATGACCAGATGATCCCAAGAAGCTGGAATGCCATTCACCTCAAAAGGTACTTCATTTAAATAATATATGTCTCCTAATATCCTCACAAACCAGGTATGAATATTCGTTTTTGTTGTCTTTTCATTTCTTCTTGTTTTCTTTCATGATTATTTAAAAACAAAATGTCACTAATATGACCTGCGGAGGGGCATCAACAAAGTGGACGCCCATCTCTAACATATCTTTGTCTTGTAAGATGTTGACATACAAAAGTGGGGACATATCAAAGTGCTCAAGTCAAAGTGACAACGAAATCTCCTCCGTTAGAGACTGGCCATCTCTTCTAAAGTTAAGGTACACAATCCCTTCTAAGGTTTAAAGAGTTAATTACCTCTTTCTCCGAAAGTTAGGTTTCTACACCTTCGCCTGGAGCGCACGATATCTCTTTGGTTGAGGTGTGGGGTGGGCCTATATGAGTAAAATTGTATAGCTTACCCATCTCCACTCAATCGAATGATTGATCTTAAGTAGGATTCAATTGGTTATGGCATATTCCTGTCATCTTAATTACATCCGATTATGACATTCTCATGTCTTCACTCAAAAACAAAAATATGACATTTTATTAAGTCAACATCCTATGATAATACTTTAGCATCAGGGATCAAAGCATGACATGCACAGAAGTTGCTAACAAAAGTTTTTTCTAAACACTAAGATACTAAATACCATTAAGACTACCATAAAACGTTTCCAAATTCAGTTGGCCCGCTCCAACATCCAAACAACATAAAACTAAAAGCAAAGTGTTGAACCAACCCAACACTTGAAATAAATTGTCTTCGATCCTTATGGACCAGGAACATACCAAAATAAAATTTTCTTTGGGACTCCGCCCTCGAAATCATCATCAAACAAAATAACTTGAAAAACTAATTTGAATTTTTCTTTACTTAGCTTCTGCTGCAGGTGTTGCCGAGCGAGTTCTGCCTTCCTCATCCTTCTTCTCTCCTTCTTCTTCAACCGTCGTATCCTTATTTTGCATACTCATTCACAACCTTCCAAACCTTAGATTTTCCATCTTTATGTTCTTCCATCATCTTGATTTTGATCTTCAACATGGCTTTGGCAGCAGCCAACTTCCAGGATTCCCTTACTTCATTTATTTCTTTCTGATAGTCACCCTCAATAAAAGCCAGATTACTAACAACGCCTTCACTGTCTTCTTCTGTTCCTCTAAACTTCTTCTCCTAACCAACAACTTCCTTCTTAGCCTGAGCCATATCACTCTTAGCGCTCTTTTTGATTTGCTCATTGATCTTAGCCATATCTTCCACTTGGGACTCCAAACATCCCATTGTCTGTTAAGAAAACACCATAAGTTCCAAATTAGCAAATAATAGAGCTATGAAACAGTTAGAACAGTCTAGTAACATCTTACATTGGTTACTAATCCTAGAAGCTTCTTTTTCACCTCTCCTGCCTTCAAACCTTCAAAAATATCCACATCCACAACTTCGATAGCCTCACTCTCTGCAGCATTCCTCTTCTTTACCCTTGAATCAATGCCAGCACTTTCACCCGTTTGGACTTGTTTCTTTGGGACAATTGGTGGCCTAACATCAGACTTAGCAGGAGAAGTACCAACAAGAGCTTCCAAATCTTCCAGATCAAGGTCTGAGCCTGAAGCAACTGGCTTTGAAACTGAAGAGAAAGTTTAAGCATTGAGGAAAAGGAAGATTAACAGGAATCGAAAGACAGGGTAAACTATTCTTACCTGTTGACATTTTGAGAGATGACGACGGCTTGACTTCTTCTTGATTTCCTTCACCACCGAATCTTTGTCAAATCATGTCCGCCAGTTACTCGGAGTCTGGAAACTTACCTCTTCGTATTCCGCGAAGTGATAAGTTTGGGGGCAATTGTTGTGGCCAGATTTTCCACATGTTGACATCCTCAGTTGTTCCTGCATGTCAAGATGATTCCCTGTAAGTTATGCATAATTTATTTTTATGTTTAACTAACCACTCTTTATTTACAGCTATTATAGAGATATTTTCGGGATCACTATTATCAGCACGTGAACCTCTTCCATCCACGCCAAGGAGACCAAGTCAAAGGACGTTTGAGAGGATAAGAAGATGTGCCGAGATTATAGGGATTTTTGTTATTTTTTTGTTAGTCTTTACTATTAATAGGGGATATGGAGAATCATAAACACACACTCTCACACTCAGATACACATTCTCACATGTACACTGAACACACTCTCGTTGTAATCTCCATAGCTCTCCATCATCTTGTAACCGAGTAATACTTAGTGAATTTTTTGGTAAGGAAGGTGACCTAACCTCCCGAGGTTTTATGCCGGCGAGATCATTTGACTCAAGGGCTTTCCTCATTATATTGTTGTGTCCTTGATTGTGTTTCTTCATTTTAGCATCCGTTTGTTCCATTTAATCAAATTCCAAAGTCCCCTCCTTATTATTAAATCCATACACTTTCATAAGTCAAGATTCGACATTATTGTTTTTTCTACCAAAACAGTATGTTACCTTTATTGTAAACGAGGGTGTAGTAGGTTCCTTATTCTTGTAATTATTCCATTTTAAAATAAGAAAAAGTTCAAAAGCTAGAAATTAATTTCCAATTCAACAATGGTTAGTTTCTAACGTATAAATTTTAAAATAAGAATAGTTCAAATCTCAATTGCTAGTTTATAACGTATAAAATTTGGTAAAAGAGTTTAAAATATTGTATATTATTTGCCCTCTCAACGGCTAGTATATAACACTATATTGTATAAAAGGAATTGATCTAGAGTTGGAATTTTTCTTTTAACGACTAGTTTAATAAAAATGTAAAAGTTTTATACCCAAGGAGTTCAATTGTTATTTACGGCATTTTGAATTTCATGATTATTTATTGCATGATGTTTTCAAAGAGTTCTAGCTCAAATGGCATCCAGTAGCTCTTTCTATATAAAATGTCAAGGGTTTCAATTCCCATCGAAAATACTTTCACGTGTCTCTATTGTAATAGCTTCATTAACCATTCATCTTGTGAAAGGGGGGAGTTCTAAAGTCATGTTTAACTTGCTTGTTACGTCACTTGCATTATGGAGAAATTGCACGAAACTATTTCGTTACTTGAAAACACGTCATTTGTTTTGGAACAAATTAAATAAAAAATGCAATATATTCTGAAACAGTATAAATATTATCTAATTTAAAACTACGAAATTCAATTCAGGTCAACTGTGTTTCGTTGTGTTTCGTTCGTCATATAGAGTGGCATTACAAGTAACGCACTTGAAATAAGGAAGGACTTGATGGCATGTTTGTGGTGGAGCCACAACTTTTGTTATGGGAGCAATTGCACCCATATTTAGTACCAATTTTTTTTTGACTTCATCAAACTCATACTTCAGTAACGCATCATTATAAATATAATGAAATAACTCAAAGATTTTATGGGATGCACTCATGTTGTAGTGCTGATGTTAGAAAATTTTTGGCTGGATTTGCTTGTTGTTAGATCACTTCACCTTTTATATATATATATATATATATATATATATATATATATATATATATATATATATATATATATATATACTACCCTCCGTCCATTACAAACCGGAAAGTTGGTCAAGCTGTTTGACCATCTTTGACCAATAATTTATGAATATCTAGATATTTTTTTGTAATTCTAAAAAAAGTTATTGATAGTATTTCTAATGGTGAAGCAATAACAATTTTTAAAATTACAAAAAAATATCTAGATATTCATAAATTATTGGTCAAAGATGGTCAACAGTTGACCAACTTTCCGGTTTGTAATGGGACGGAGGGAGTATATATTACGAAGGTATTTGAGCAAGAAATTTAGTTTAATTTACTTATCTAAATGAAATTTTAAAACTTGTTATTGATACATTACAATAAATATTGTTACGTCACTTGCATTATGGAGAAATTGCACAAAACAATTTCGTTACTTGAAAACACGTCATTTGTTTTGGAACAAATTAAATAAAAAATGCAATATATTCTGAGACAGAATTAATATTACTAATTCAAAACCACGAAATTCAGGTCAACTGTGTTTCCCTGTCTTTCGCCCGCCGTGTGGAGTGGTATTAAAGGTAATGCACATAAAGAAAAAAATTGATGGCATTTTTTGCAGTGTGCGGTGGTGGAGCCACAGCTTTTGTTATGGGAGCAATTGCACCCATAATTAATACCACTTTTTTCGATGTTATTATGAAGGTAATTTGAGCAATAATTTTAGATTGATTTAATTATCCTAATGAAAATTTGACATTTATATTGATAGACCATTATAAATACTACCAATGATTTTTTAAATGTTCATTTGGATAATTAAATCAACCTAAAATTATTACTCAAACTATCTTCACGTTGACGACATAAAAATTAACAAGATCATTTCGGAACGGAAGGAGGGAGTATAATAATAGCAAAATAACAGTACAAAATACCGAAATTTCTTTCAAGAAAGAAATACACTAACTTGTTTTTAACCCTTTTTAGTTAGTGTAATTTTCACGATAGATAATACTAAAGTTAATAAAAAAAAATACACACAAAATTTTGATAACAAACATGGTTGACAATAGTTGATTAGTTATTGTTTTGTAGGTCCCACCCATTAGTTAAATAACCCATCAACAACTTAAATCGTGTTTGTGCTCAAGATTTTGTGAGGTATTTGTTTTCCCTTTCATGAAAATGATCTTGCCCCCTTCCAACAACAAAAAAAGTTGAATCCGCCACTATTTGTTTGCGGAGTTGGCCAATTTGAAAGGTGTGGTATTGGAAGAAGATGATGCAGCATTATACCTCAAGCGGGTTTAACCAACATTGCTCTGTCGCATGCCTTTAAGAAATTTTCATCTTGAAGCTGTGAAAACCATTAGAACAAACCCTTTGAAGAAAACTGATTGATATTTTGCTTAATGTTAGTAATCGAAAAGTTTCTATGTTTTTTATGAAGTTCACTTTTGATCAAAAGCAAATATATTTTTTTCTTGAACATTCATTTCAAAACGGAGATAGTAATAAATTGAGATTTCTCTTTTTGCATGACATGACAGATTGGTAATGGAAACGTGAATATTCGACCTGGCATGTCAACCACCGGCAACGTTTGAAATGATAATTGTGTAGATATAAGTGATGATCCCACAGAATTTGGGGTCTCACTTATGAATAATTGGCTTTTGTATGATCTGAACCTGTTAACACAACACAAAGAAAAACACCATTAGTGACTAAGCCAGAGTTAATGGCTCATTACCTCGGGTGTGAGAGTAAGATCTCTGAGGAATATACTGAGATTAGGGCTTGGAAAACCCTAGTATGTGAGTGTGTGTTTAGGATTGGATAATGTGACTTACCTTGCCCTAGAGGATAAGGGAGAGTATTTATATGGTACAGAGAGATCTACTGCATATGATCTCAACCGTTGAGCATGTTTGTCTTGACCTAGAACACGTGGTGAGCCTTGATAGGTGAGTACAATAAAGAACACTACTACTAGAGTGGATGTCGTTGAAAGGACAAAGGACATGGGAGCAGGTGACAGTTGGTTCATCGCCACAACGCGTGTGATCGTACGGAGTCGTGATACACAAGTTATTGTGATAAGGACAGGTCTTCCAGTAGGTGTCAGAGCTCGTACAGAATCGTGATCCAAATTAAGAACAGGGAGTCTGGGTGAGACCACGGTGTTAGTGGTCTGGGGTTAGCTCGATCTAGAGCCCTCAAGTTTAAAAGGCTCGATTTAAAGCAAAGCAATCCTGGGCTCGGCTCGGAAGATCCGGGCTAATGAGTGGCCCCTTGCTTCGAGTGTTGGACTATTTATGGTCAGGGCGAGAATCTATATATAGAGCTCGGTCTGTGAACTGCATTAATGCCGCGGACGAAATTGTTGTGAAAATTTGTCATGGTTTTGGTGTAGATTCCCTGATTGAGGCACGTGGCGTTACACATGTATCGTGTTAGTGAAAGTTGGTGGAATATTAGGAAAGCTACCCTAATAAGAATGAGTGGTGCCTAGAGATGTCGAACAGTCAGCGCGTGTCAGGTATGGATGGGACGTTTCACGAATTTCAAATGCCAACCGCCATGACTTCAAAAATGAAAACCCGCCTGTTCAGTAAATAAAGAATTTGGTAGGGTGGCTCATTAATACGGGTCAACTAAACCGTCCTGGGCCTATAAATATGAATTCCCCATTCCTTTAATCTTTTATCACCCCTCGCTTTTGATATTGAGCTTTTAGAGAGAGAAAATCCTCAATTTCTCCAAAACTTCCTTCCTTGCTTTAATTCTGAGGAAGTTTTCTTTTGTTACTTCTTTTCTTTATTTCTCCTTGCTACCATCCATGCTGGAGATCTCGAACGTCCCCTTGAGCTGGGTAATGCCTTATAGAACCTCCAGTGGAATTTATCGAATGGTTGTCGGTGGAATGTGGGTTGATGGAGGAAATCTCCCTTTTATTATAAATATCTAGCAAGTGCACTAGTTTATCAATGTAGTATTATGCTTACTTACAAGGGTCGAATCCAAAGGGACTAAAGTGGAACAGACGTATTTTATTAATGTAATAATTAACCAAAAATGGGGTTTGACTGTTTGAATTATTAATCTAAAAAACAAAATAAAACAAATAAAGATAACAAGGAAACAAGGAATTTATGGATTGGGGATCATAACAATTGTCTATTTATTCTTTTTAAATCATGTAAAAAGAATTCAATCTCATTCTTGGGTCCGTTCCCAAAAATCTAGAGTTAAGATGTTAATATCTTTCGTGAAGTCGATAAAAACATTAAAACCCTAATATATCTATCTTGTTTATATATTTCGTTAAATCAATACAAACATTCAATTAAGAATATAAGAACATAAGAACCTATATTCATTGATTTCCGTGAATTTGTCAATTAAATTTATTCTTGGTTAATGTATAAATCATCCATGTAAGTGAAACGATTTATACCCAAATGAATTCAATGGCCAAAAGTATCTTAATCATACAATTGAAGCCAAATAATAGTATTAAAAATGTTGAGAAGAACAAGAATGAGAGAGAGATATGAAGAATTAAAACTCTAGCATAAAGATTCAATTGTTACTTATCTCAATACACGAATCAAATAACTTAGCTTCGAATGGGTATTAAAATAAATAAATAAAACTTTGAATTTGAATCTTCAAAATAATAAAACCTAATTTAATATTGTAATATATGATAAGGGAGAAGAAAAGATAGAGAGTGGATACAAAAACCTAATCTATGGTCCTTTATATATTAGGAGGGAGGAATGATTCTTGATTTACAGCCAAGATGGGTCAATTTCCTAGTAAATTAGGATTCTGTCAAAATCTGTCACAAATTATGTAGCAAAATCTGTTGAAAACACCTTTTAATTATGTGACGTACCAAATTCGTCACAATTTTCCGTCGCTGATGCTTGGCGCGGCCGCTCTAGCCTTGGCCGCACAGTCGCCCCTTTCTTATGCCCAAATGGCGCGGCCGCCCTTGCTTGTGGCGCGGCCGCTCCACTTCTGGCCCTATTTTCTCGGCAAGCCTCGACCATGGCCCTATTTCTTGCGGCCACTTCCTTCCTTGGCTGGCCACCATGCAGCATTGGCCCAGCAACAGCCGGCCAGCTTTAACTTCAGCTGCAGTCCTTCCTTTTCCACTATATCACTATTTAGCCCCTGAACTTTATAATACCATTTTACTCCCTAATTTTTCATAATTGCAATTTGGTCCCTGAACTTCCAAAACACGCTTATATCCTCCATTTTCTGCATAATTGCACTTCAACCCATGTACTTTCAAAACACTAACAAATCACATTAAATTTCCAAGGTTGTGAACAGAAAATAAGCTAGGAAACATATCTTTTCGATGGGTAAAACCACATCAATCAAATACCCACAAACTTATCTTTTGCTTATACTCGAGTAAAACAAAATAAAAACTAACTAACTAATTAAAGCAAATAAAATATTTTTGGGATTGTTTAATTCATATAATAAGTTGTTGGCACAACAAGTATCAGATTTTACAACACACATAATCAATAAGTATCATCATGAACATGGGATTATATTTACATGGATGCATCTAACTTATAATTCTCCACCACATAATGAAAATATGAATGAATAAGATGGGAGATCAATGTTACCGAAGTAAGATATTTTATAGGGTCACTTATGTCATGCTCTAAATCAATAATAATAAGATGAAATTCAATAAGGACACTCATATGCATTTTTAAATACAACTGTCAACCCGACTACTCTTTATGGATCAAATATGGCTTTAAATCTTGTAATGTATCGCGAAAATTGCGGGATAGGTTCACGGTTCCAAATGAAGATGAGGACATACGAAGTCAAGCAAGTGAAACTAAGAAGTCTTCATCATATATCCTCACTTTGAAATATATGCCAACCCATTGATTCAACCTCCAAACTTATAATTTTGCATACTTTCACATTTGGGGTTGATCACCTTTTTTCCTTTGGCCACTTTCCACTTCAACATAAGAGAGGGCAAGGCTTTCATTTCAGATTTTTCTTTTCTTTATTTTTTTTTCTTTTCTTCTTTTCTTTGATTTGCACATATATATCACGAAAAATATGTATTCAATACTTTGCTCAAGCCCCTCTTTTCATTATATAACATGGCCCTTTATTTTTTTTCATGACCACTTTTCACTCAACCCTTTGATTTTCCAAACATTTCCTAGTTTCACTTTCTTGAAAAGGTGAGAAAATAGTATATAAGTTAGAAAGGTATGATAAGGAGGGTACACTAAGAAATGGCCATATGCACCTTAGGGGGTATATAAGTGTTTTTGGATTTTTCTCTCAATCCATATGTACTCTTTTCAGCATCTTCTTTAGAATTTGAAGGAGGAGAAGAAGATAATGAAGGAGACTAACCTCTTGACTTACCACTTTGCCATTCCATAAGGTGCATATGGCCATTTCTTAGTGTCCTTGGCTCGAAAAAGTTCCTGGCTTGTGACTTTGAATGGCTTCAGCAATTTGCCCTATTTGAGTTTCAAGCTTTTTAATGGCAGCACTTTGTTGCCTTTCTTCTTGTTGTTGCTTCGACATCATTCTTTCCAATGCCTCTTCCCAAGTCTCTTTTCTAGTCTCAAACTTCCCTTGGGGTGGTGGAGTATGTAGGGGTTTATTTTGATTACATTGGTTTCCTCCCCATAAAAAGTTGGGATGATTCCTCCACCCCGGATTGTAGGTGTTGCTATATGGATTATTTTGTGGAGGTCTTGGGTTGTATCCATTAAGTGCATGTACATGCTCATCATTAGAAATAAATTGTGTACCACTAGGACAAAAGTTAGTAGCATGAGTATGAAGACCACAAATAGAACAAGCATCTTGCACAACATTAGCACCAAGAGAGGTGCCTTTAGCATTAAATATATCAATTAATTGAGATACTTGTTTGCCCAAATTATCATTAGCCTCTAAATCATGTACTCCCCTAGCGTTACCCCTTGTACTCTTTTATTGGGAATTAGCACCTAACATCTCAAGCAAAGCATGAGTCTCTTGGGGAGTTTTGGCTCCTACTGTGCCCCCCGCCGCATTATCAATCATGGCTTGATTAACATGATTCAAGTCGTTATAAAAAGTTTGATTTAAAAATGGCAAGGGAAAATTGTTATGTGGGCATTGCACTAACATCATTTAAAACGGTTCCAAGCCTCATGAAAAGGCTCACCTATTTTTTGGGTAAATCCAATAATCTTTTGCCTCATATTAGCTAACGTGGGATGGGAATAATACTTTTGTAAAAACACATCATGCAATTAATCTCAAGTGCTTATACTTCTAGGTGTTAACATCATAAACCATGTCTTAGCCGCCCCTTTCAGAGTGTAGGCGAAGCACTTTAATCTTATTTGTTCGTCAGTTACACCTATTTTTCTCGGAAAGTGAGATACAATTATCATATACTCACGCAAGAAAGTCAAATGGTGTTCGGTCGATAGGCCTTGATAAATGGGCAACATGTTAAAATATTGACCCTTGACTTCAAAGTTCGTTGCCTCCTCCATTAGCACAACACAAGATATGGAGGCATTGACTTTAGGACGACAAAAGTCCTGCATAGTTTGAGCCAGTGGGATTGCCATCGCTGATTTTTCCTCTTCTACCCCAGTGGTAGAAGGGTTTAGGTCATTTTAGAGGGGATTGCCCTCTTTTAATTCAAGCTCTTTCAAATGCAATGTCATCGTTCAATGGCTCCAAGGTACGAGTCAAAGAACGTCGACCAAGCATACACTAATAAAATTAACTTGTTCGCTACACAAGTCCCCGGCAATGGCGCCAAAAACTTTAGGGAGGAAATCTCCCTCTTATTATAAATACCTAGCAAGTGCACTAGTTTATCAATGTAGTATTATGCTTACTTGGAAGGGTCGAATCCACAGGGACTAAAGTGAAACAATTGTATTTTATTAATGTAACAAGTAACCGAAAAGGGGGTTTGATTGTTTGAATTATTAATTTAAGAAAGCAAAATAAAACAAATAAAGATAACAAGAAAACAAGGGATTCATAGATTGGGGATCATAACAATTGTCTCTTTATGCTTTTTAAATCATGTAAAAAAAATCAATCTCATTCTTGGATTTGTTCACAAAAATCTAGAATTAATATGTTAATATCTACCGTGAAGTCGATAAAACATTAAAACCCTAATATCTCTATATTGTTTACTCCCTCCGTCCCACTTCACTTGGCACTAATTTCCATTTTGGTACATCCCACTTCACTTGGCACTACCCAAAATGGCAAACTTTTTATAATTTTATATTCACTCTACCCCACCACTCATTCTCTCTCTTCATTTTCCACCACTCAATTTATTCAACCAACACTACTATTTACCCCACTCATTCTCTCTCTTCATTTTCTACCACACATTTCTTTTATTTTATTCTTTTTTCTTAGTTATTGTGCCATTCATTTTGGTGCCAAGTAAACCGGGACGGAGGGAGTATATATTATATGAAGTCAATACAAACATTCAAAAGATTCAATTAAAAATACAAGAACATAAGAACATAGATTCATTGATTTCCGTGAAGTCATCAATTAAATATATTCTTCTTAACAATGGTCAATATATAAATCATTCATTTGAGTGAAACGATTTATACCTAAATAAATTCAATGGCCAAAAGTATCTTAATCATACAATTGAAGTCAAAGAATATCATTAAAGAATGTTGAGAAGAACAAGAATGAGAGAGAGATAGGAAGAATTAAAACCTATCATAAAGATTCAATTGTTACTTACCTCAATTCACAAATCAGATAACTTAGCCTCAAATGGCCATTAAAATAAATAAATAAAACCTTGAATTTGAATTTTCAAAATAAATAAAACCTAATTTAATATTGTAATATATGATAAGGGAGGGGAAAAGATAGAGAGGGGATACAAAAACATAATATAGGGTCTTTTATATAGTAGAAGGGAGGAAGGATTCCTGATTTACAACTTAGATAGGTCAATTTCCTGGTCAAATTATGATTCCGTCGAAATTCGTCACAAATTTTGTAGCAAAATCTATTGAAAACACCTTTTAATTATGTGACGGACCAAATCCGTAACAATTTTACGTCGCTGATGCTTGGCCAACCATGGGCATGGCCGCTCTAGCATTGGCCGCGCAGTCGCCCCTTTCTTCTGCCCAAATGGCGCGGCCGCCCTTGCTTGTGGCGTGGTCTCTCCGCTTCTGGCCCTATTTTCTCGGCCAGCCTCGGCCATGGCCCTACTTCTTGCGGCCACTTCCTTCCATGGCCGGCATGCAACATTGGCCCAGCAACTGCCGGCCAGCCTTAACTTCAGCTGCAGTCCTTCCTTTTTCACTGTATTGCAATTTATCCCCTGAACATTATAATACCAGTTTTCTTCCTAATTTTCCATAATTGCAATTTGGTCCCTGAGCTTCCAAAACATGCTTACATCCTCCATTTTCTGCATAATTGCACTTCAACTCCTGTACTTTCAAAACACTAACAAATCACATTAAATTTCCAAGGTTGTTAACAGAATATAAGTTAGAAAACATATCTTTTGGATGGGTAAAATCACAACCATCATGGGTTAAGTTAACCCTAGAGTCCTTTAGATATTTCTGTAAAATATGACTAGGAAAATTGTAACTCACCCCAGTTGTGGGAGGCCAAAAGGAGGGCCTATATTAATAGGGATATGCAGACCAAAGGAGATGAACACCGGATAAGGAATTTTGTAATGGGTGTGCTCTGTAGGTTTCCCCAGATAGGGACCAAGCCCAGAGCCCTAAGGAATTGGTAAGGAGAGCTCGTCTTGATCCATCTGGTCGTGAAACTGATTGGGACAGAACTCATGGATGAGAATGAAATGATTGAGGCTCCTAATGCCTTTATTGAGCATGTTTCCCCTCTGGCTCTAGTTGAGCCCGCGGACCCTTTGGCCGTGGTTGAACCTATAGGTCAACTTGATGCACATTCCATGGCTGTAATAGACTTAGGTAGCAGCGGTGATGAAGTTGTTTACTGTGACGAGCTGAAGGTCAGAGAGGGTACATTTAAGGAAGATTCCTCGGTAGAGAGCGATGAATCAAGGGATGAGGAGATTAGTGACTCCGAAACTCCCGTGGATGATAGGGAGGTTTTAGACTGGATGGCCGTTGAAACTACCCATAAGGCAGTTGAGATTATGAATGCCTTTCCCGAGGGTCATGGGGGGACCACTTCTGCTCGCGAGCAAAGTCACAATGGTACTTCTACCTCGAAGATCGCGCCTTTCATCCGCCTGGCCTCTAAGAAGAAATCTTCAGCCCGTAGGGCTTTATATGACAATATGTCTACCACCTTCAATATCTACCGGAATATTTATTCCGTTTGCGGGCTGAAGGAACACTACAAGAAAGTTGGTTATTTACGGCACTCATTTACGATGGGTGATACGCGTCCTCCGTATATAACAAATATATACGGCGGATGATACGCGACCACCGTATATAAATAATATATACGGCGGTATACACAACCGCCGTATATATTATTTATATACGGCGGCTCAAGCCGCCGTAAATATGTTATTTACGTACATTTGGCATATACGTATATGAGATTGAAGTTATATACGGCGGTATATTAGTATCCGCCGTAAATACTTACTTATTTTTGGCGGTTGACACGCGTCCGCCGTAAATAGTACACAATATTTACGGCGGTGTATAATATCCGCCGTAAATATCAATAAATACCGGGAAGCCCAAATTTCCCACTCTCAGTTTCACGCTTTCTCTCTCTCTCTCTCTCTCTCTCTCTCTCTCTCTCTCTCTCTTTCTCTCCTCTAGCTAGGGCACGTAATTTCCTACCGCCGGTGACCACAGCGTGAACAACGAATCAGCAGGTATAGCGTGTTTACTTTTAATTTTTGGTTTTTGTTGTTCTTGGTGGTGGATTATTGAAAATCTTGTTCGATTTCTCTCTCTCTCCTCCAGCCAGGGCAATTGACGCTGATTTCTTCGATCAAGCACGAATTAGGTATACATTTCTTCCCCCTTTTCTGAATTACTTTTAATTTATGGGTTTTTTTGTTCTTGGTGTTGTGATTTGTTGTTGCTATTGTTGTTGTTGTTGGTGGTGTTGCTGTTACTGTTGTTATTGTTGTTGTTGACTGTAATTGAAGCAAATTGCTAGTTTACATAGTTATAATTTTGATTTCAATTTCTTTGTTGTTACTATTGTTGATGTTGCTATTGTTGTTGCTCTTGTTGTTGTTGTTGTTGTTACTGTTGTTGCTGTTGATGTTGTTGTTGTTGCTGTTGATGTTGTTGTTGTTGCTGTCACTGGTACTATTGTTGTTGTTGTTGTTGACTGTATAAGGGTCCATTTCATCATTTGCTCACAATTGGTACCATTTCAAAACCTAAGTGTCACTTTGTTCAAAAACCGGCATACAATAGAAGATACATGATCAATAAAACGTGAAACAGTTAAAACTACAGTACATTCAATATGATATTTTGAAATATGTCAATAATCAAACTTTAGTGTGATCAACAAAAGCAACCTAAACCATCCTAAACTGAATATTACCATCGCTCTCCTAACATAGTACCCTTCGTAGACCCTACACAAAAAATAATGTTGCGCACTTCAACCTAGTTCCTAAAAATAGTTCCAAATCTTTTGTCGCATGTGCATCAATTCTTTTGCACTCGCATGTGCATCAATTCTTTTGCACATCAACCTAGTTCTTTAAATTAGCTTCTCAATTGGGGGGGGGACTTGTGAGAGAGAACGAATGAATATTGTCATGGGGTTATACTATATCATGGGCCCAAGCTCGACTAATAGGCTAGGCTCCAACAATGTATATTATCTATATCGAGCCAAAAGTTGTACATATTTAGACTATGTTTGTTTATGAGTTTATTTTTATTCTAAAATTTGTGTCTATCTGTCTTATATATAGGTTGTATTTTAACGTTAAAAATATCAAGTCATATATGGACAAAAGTTGGATTGATTTGAGTAATCGGATTTCAAATGAGTATATGTCTGGGGTTGACAACTTTCTCGATTTTGCATTCTCAAAAAAGTATGTTGGTGTTAAAGAAATATATTGTCCTTGTAAAAAATGCACAAATCGTTACCAAAAAGACCGTGCAACCGTGAAATCACATTGTATTGAAGTGAGATTTCAAAAAGATTACAAGAATTGGACTAGGCACGGGGAAGAGTACATTTCGGCGTATAAGAATGATAATAATGATAGGATAACTGAAGATGGCATTGAAATTGAATTGGGCGTGCAAGATTGTATGAGGCAAATGGTACATGAAGGGATGGGTATGTCGGATAGTAACCAGCCAGGAATTGAAGAAATCGTACAATCAGATGCAGCCACCGCAAAGTTTCTTAGACTTTTGAGAGATGATGATCAAGCCTTGTGGGAAGGGTGTGATAAGTTTACAGTACTCTCATTTATTGTAGAACTTATGCACTGGAAGGCTAATTATTGAGTGGCTGATAAGGGTTTTGCTTCTTTATTAAAAAATTTCATTAGGGCATTGCCTCAGTCAGCAAAAGTGCCAAGTTCCTATCGTGAGGCGTACAAGATGACTGCAGATTTGGGTTTCAGTTATAAAACATGGGACGCGTGCATTAATCATTGTATCTTGTTTCGAAATGAAACTGAAAAACTTACTAAATGTGAAATTTGTGGAGCCTCTAGATATAAGAAATAAGAAGAAGGGGGTAGCGGTGAAGGTGCGGAAATAAGTGGAAAGAATAAACTTCCTAAGCAGGTAGCGATAAAGAAAGTATGGTATTTTCCCTTAAAGCCAATGTTGCAAAGATTGTATTGGTCATCTAAGACCGCGACACTTATGAGATGGCATGCCGAGAAAAGAATAGACGATGGTGTGCTGAGGCATCCTACAGACTCTCGTGCGTGGAAGAGATTCGATAAACGTTATCCATTATTTTCAAGTGAAATTCGGAATGTTAGATTGGGATTAGCATTTGACGGATTTAATCCTTTCAGAACAATGACTATATCTCACAGTACTTGGCCGGTTGTGCTTATGCCATACAATCTTCCACCTTGGTTATGCATGAAACAGCCATATTTCTTCTTGTCGGTGCTTACTCAAGGCCCAAAAGGGTCGGGCAACAAGATAGATGTGTATCTCCAACCGTTAATTGATGAGTTGAAGGAATTGTGGGAAGATGGTATATCAACTTATGATGCATCAAGGAACGAGTTGTTTACTTTACGAGCTTCACTATTATGGACAATAAATGACTTTCCTGCATATGCAATGTTGTCTGGATGGAGCACTAAAGGTGAATATGCTTGCCCTTGTTGCAATGTGAGACCTCAAGCGCGATGGTTGGATCATGGTGGCAAGTATTGTTATATTGGTCATCGACGCTTCTTGCCTAGGAGTCATGCTTTTCGTAAGGATAAAAGCTCTTTTGATGGTACTCATGAAGTGAGAGATAAGCCCAAGTTATTGTTTGGAACAAAATTGCTTAAACAATTTGAAATATAGAAACAGAGTATAAAATAGAAAATGTTATTAACGAAGAAGCATCGTGGGTGCGAGAGGGAGTTGATGGGGTCGAGATTGAAACTACTAATATCAATGATGTTGATATTGATATGGCCGATAATGATGATGTTGATATGGCCGATAATGATGATGATTAGTTTGAGTAGTATTTGTTTAGATCTTATTTGCTTACTATTTACTAAGACAATGTTATTACTTATGTTTCATGTTTCAATCAAACTTGTTATTTTGTATGGTTGAATATTAATATTGTTACTTCTATATAATATGTATTTGTTTAGATATTATTTGCTTACTATTTACTAAGACAATGTTATTACTAAAATTTGTGTCTCTCTGTCTTATATGTAGGTGGGTTGTGCTGAAACTGTAGTGTGGTGATTCGGTTGGGAATTGGAAAGAGAATTTGATTGTGGTGGTGTGTTTTGTTTCACTTAGTGAATTTTGTGGTGATAATTATGCCTCCAAAGGAGAGAGACGCTAGAGGGGGTGGAAGTAGCAACAAGAGGGTTAGAAAAAACCTGCAACCTGTAGTCCCTAATGTTCTCACTCCCCCTAATGCATCGTTGCCATATATGGGTTTAACCCAATTGACCTCTGCTCAGAAGAAAAAATGGAAGATTTTGGAGGGTAGAAAATTCCAAGTCACCACTTTCCTTCATATGCCGGTTTAGAGGGATTTAGGTTTAGACACATTAGTAACGGAGTTGATGACGCAGGCCGGGTTAGGTAACTTCCTGGGGAAGAGGGTCGATACCTATTAAGATACTCCCTAGAGTTCCTTTCAACGTTGGAGGCATGTAAGGGGTCACAAGAAAACTCAATTTGATTTAATTTGGATGATAAAGCATATAGATTGACCTATGATGAGTTGAGGGAAGTCTTTGGTGTTGATCAGCCGAGGGGAAACTTGTTGGAAGTTGATGGGGCGGGATGTTTTTTCTTTTCTGAGCTCACGGGATTTCATGTAATAAGAAGCATCTGAGGGCTTCCTCTCTATCTCACCCGGACTGGAAGTTATTTTACAGAGGATTATCGATGTCTTGGTTGGCAAATGGAGAGCCAGCCCAACTTAATGTTGCAATGGTGAACCTCTTGAGAACGGGGTTGAGGAGTGTGCAAGTGATCCCGGACTGGGTTGATATTTTTGTTAGTAGATGTGAGGCATTTGCTCTTAGCAATAAGGGAAACATATCAATAGGGGGAATGATTACGTTGCTTGCGGAAGCGTGTTTAGAAAACCTAAAGCCCGAGGCGATGAAATTGACGGGGGGCATGGGCATTTATTCTCGGGATTGGCTTGTGCAATATGATAAGTTTGTGAGGGACCCTGTGACGGGAGACAATATGGCCTTATTGTTTGAATATGGTGTTCCCAAAAGAACGGTCTCTTGCAAAGTAGGGGCCACCTTTCCGAGTGGTACGCAGGCCAGGCATTGGCGTATGCTAGGGGTGGAGGATGAAATGGATCCGATTGATGAGGAGGAAGACGAAGAGCATGATCAGGAAAGGCAGGGAGATCAAAGTGGAGAGCAGAACCAGAACCCGCAAGGTTCTTTGGATCAATGGGCTATGATGAAGGCCTATTTGGATAAGCATGAGAGATTAAGGATCGCTCGGGAGTAGAGTCGACAGACTTTAGAGGATGTTAGATGGGAGGAGGTTATCGCTCGGGAGCAGAGTAGACAGGATTTAGAGGATGTTAGATGGGAGGAGGTGCAGGATCGTTTTGAGGGGTTGGAGGATAAAACTGCCATTTTTGGAGCCCGGTCTAGGCAGCTGGAGGCTTGGGCGATGCAGACAGAGACCCAAAGTTACGAGCCAGTTTCAGAGGAGTATTTGGCTATGATGCATTCGAGAGCCACTGCTCGTGCACAGAGGCGTTCTTCCCGTCAGACCTACTATCAGGGACAAGCCTCCGGCTCTCATCAGTGATGTTATTATTTATGTTTCATGTTTTAATCAAACTTGTTATTTTGTATGGTTGAATATTAATATTGTTAATTGTAATATGTATTTGTTTAGATCGTATTTGCTTACTATTACTAAGACAATGTTATTACTTATGTTTCATGTTTCAATCAAACTTGTTATTTTGTATGTTTGAATATTAATATTGTTAATTGTAATATGTATTTGTTCTGCTTCTTTTGATTAAACTCTTATTTCCTACAGGATCTTGTTGCAGCAGCTCTCTCAAGTTACTTTCCACCACTGTCATCTGCTTCTCTAGGTACTCCTTTGATGTCTGTACAAATATGAATATATTAAATGAATATCCAATTTTTACTTTGGGATGTCCCCGCCCCACTTTCCCACCGATTTGGTACCCGCGGGAGCCCCAGGCCTCCCCCGTACTATTTTATACTTTTTCTGTATCAAGCAAGGCTTGCCCTATAGTGTTGTTGTTGTTGTTCCTTGTTGCTGTTGTTGTTGTTGTTGTTGTTGTTGTTGTTCCCCCAGCCCCGCTTCCCCATCGATTTGGTACCCACAAAGCATGTTCCTTGTTGTTGTTGTTGTTGTTGTTCCTTGTTGTTGTTGTTGTTGTTGTTGTTCCTTGTTGTTTTTGAAGGTCATGGATTCTAGTCATCCAACTTGCATTTGTAATAGCTCATCTTTGTCTCAGTTGTTTGGTTATATGGATATGGGGAAGATAAATTGCAAAATGAAGTTTGTGGGATCATCAAGAAATTCCAATTTTTTTGGTGTTCGAATAAAAAAGGATAGAGGTGGTTCAAAAGCTCAATTAGGCATCATTGGTTTCTGTTGTTTGGTCTGTTTTTGGTTTAAGAAGGGCAGGGGTATGTTATTGGCAACACTGGATCTAGAGTGTTTGCCCACAATACCTACTCCCTCTTTTTATCTTTTAATTTCCTTTCATAGATGAAATTTGATCCATTTGGTTTCTGTTGTTTGGTCTGTTTTCGGCCGTTCTTTAACAAATTCACTATAATAACTTTGCTCTCCCACCTAACTTAAATTGAATGTTCCCTCCTTGGTTTGAATTCAAATGTTTGGAAGAAAATATTGAGAATTAAACTATTTTCAACCACTTTCCTTAATTTGTGTACTTGGTCAAAGCACACCTCTTCAAGTGGGATGGAGGGAGTAATATATTCAGAAGGCACACTACTAGAATCAGGGGCATTACCGACGGACTTTTACCGACGGACGAAGTCCGTCGGTAATACAGACGGAAAATTTTCATTTACCGACGGAAATTTATTTTAATTTACCGGGAATTAAATTTTTTAAAATTTCGTTTTGTCCGTCGGTAATTGAGTAAGTTCCGTCGGTATATCCGTCGGTAAAACCGGCGGACATAGTCCGTCGGTATTACCGTCGGACTCTGTCCGTCGGTAACAAATCCATATATATATAGCGTGCCTTCCCCATTTTTAATTACGTCTCATTTTTATTACACTCCTCCGTTCCATCCTCAGTGTTCGCGAACCCTAACGTCGCCAACGCCAAGCAGTCGCCGCCGAGCCTCGCCGTCGCCGGTAAGTCTTCTTTCTCTCTCTCAATTGCTTTCTCTCTCTCACTCGATTTCTCTCTCTCACTTTCTCTCTCTCTCTCTCAGTAATTCGCCAAGAAGAACACGCCGTTGCCGTCCATCGCCGGTACGTTATCTCTCTCTCTCGCTTTCTCTCTCTCAATCGTTCTCTCTCTCACTCGATTTCTCTCTCTCTCTCATCGGTTAAACCGTTAATTTTCAAAACAATATTACCTTTTTTTCTCCTTCAACCTTGACTGTATGTGTGTTTGACGCGTATATAGTGTGTTGTGATTTCATTGAAACAACAGAATGGATCAAAATAATTTATATAGGATATTTTGTCCCTTTTATTTTTATTTTTCAAGTTAACTGAATTTGGTTAACTGAATTTGTATCTCGGATGTTCCAAATTTAGTTAATTGCTTATTAACTTTGTGATTCCTAGTTAATGATAATTGCAATATTTTCAATGTGAGAAAAAAGGTGTTTTGTTATATTGTACAATAGCCTTTTAGATTATATGTTCAGTGCGTATAAACTAGTATTTGTGATTGCATCTATATTGCTTAATAGAGACCGACGGCAGTGATTTATATGGTTTAATTTTGTAAAAAAATATAAAATGATATCTTGTTAAATTTTGTAAGAACCCTAATTTGTTTTTGATTCTAATGTTCATGATTATTGATTGGTATTTGTGTGAATTTTCAAATATTTGAATGTTTGATGCTTGATTGTTCCTCCGATTTAGGTTGTTTGCATTTTCTAACTAGTTTATCAAGATGGGTTTTGGAAGTGGCTCTTCATTATACCTAATTGGTAGTTAATTAGGCTTTAAATAGATTGAGGTACAACTCTATTTAAAATATAAATAAGATGAGAGCCTTTTTCACCCACAGCTATCAAAATTCGTCTTCTTTGACCAAGGAAGACGAGGCAAACAAGTTCATTGCCGTTTGAGTCAAGGATTTTACTGTTTAATAAGAGTTTTACGGTGAAACCGTAAAACTCTTATTAAACAGAAAATCCTTGACTCAAACGGCAATGAACTTGTTTGCTCTGTCTTTCTTGGTCTAAGATGAGATTGGGTTTTGATAGTTGTGGATGAGAACGACTCTTATCTTGTTTATAAATGTTAATTTAATTCATCATTGTAAAATTTCAAATTTTACAATAAAGAATTAATATTTCAAATTATTCACAATATTAATAATTTAAAAAATATGATAGATGTGTGTGTTAATTCATTATTGTAAAATTATGCATTTTACGGTAATGAATAAAAATTAATGTTACGACGTGACGTTGTGACGGTTGAAACACAAAAGCTTAGAAACCCGTTTAAGAATCTTTAACTTATCATGTTGAGGTCAACATGTAGTCATCGATTCTTAAATTGTCCGTGTGGACAGTCTTGAAATGCACGATTATATGTTTTGTAAATATCATCATTGTCTATTAAAATTGCTTGAATAGTCGATAGTTGAGATATTTCGGTTGCATTAATCCTATTGTTCTCTGAGTGTATACTAGACATATATGGTTGATTACACTGTCGATTATAATCGATAGTGTTTGATTGACCTAGTCTACGTCATGCACTTGGAGACCAAGGGGTTATGCTGTCGAAATTTCTTGATTTTCGATTATAAAGCAAGTAGACAAGGTGATATTTGCAATTCATATGTGTATTTCGGGATGGGATAGAAGCCAACCCAATTCTAAACCTAATGGACATGAATTGTCCTTTCATCATAGGGAATGATATACTTTACAACAAAGAATTAAATATTAATATTTAAAATTATTCAAAATATTATGATAGATGTGTGTGTGTTAATTCATTATTGTAAAATTATGCATTTTACGGTAATGAATAAAAATTAATGTTACGACGTGACGTTGTGACGGTTGAAACACAAAAGCTTAGAAACCCGTTTAAGAATCTTTAACTTATCATGTTGAGGTCAACATGTAGTCATCGATTCTTAAATTGTCCGTGTGGACAGTCTTGAAATGCACGATTATATGATTTGTAAATATCATCATTGTCTATTAAAATTGCTTGAATAGTTGAGATATTTCGGTTGCATTAATCCTATTGTTCTCTGAGTGTATACTAGACATATATGGTTGATTACACACTATCGATTCTAATCGATAGTGTTTGATTGACCTAGTCTACGTCGTGCACTTGGAGACCATGGGGTTATGCTGCCGAAATTTCTTGATTTTCGATTATAAAGCAAGTAGACAAGGTGATATTTGCAATTCATACGTGCATTTCGGGATGGGATAGAAGCCAACCCAATTCTAAACCTAATGGACATGAATTGTCCTTTCATCATAGGGAATGATATACTTTACAACAAAGATTTAAATATTAATATTCAAAATATTAATAATTAAAAAAATGTGATAGATGTGTGCGATAGAAGCCAACCCCAATTCTAAACCTAAAGAAACATGTCTTGTTGCTTTTAAGTTTGTAATCCAAATTTAGGGAATTGTAATGCGTTAATTACATCTAAACTGTTAATACATTATGAAATGCAGGAGTTAATTATGTCTGGAGAAGATCGTAGTTGGATGGATAATCGTAGTAATCCCGGTAGAAGGGGTGTCAGACCTCAATTCGTAGAAGGTTTAGAACATTTCGTGGAGTTTGCTAGAGCGCATCCCCAGTGCATGCGTGGTGATAAGATTAGGTGTCCTTGTAAAAAGTGTAAGAATAGAAAATATCTGAGTGTTGGATGGGTAAAGAAACATGTGTTAGAGTGGGTTTGTTGATGGTTACAAGGTATGGGTAGCGCACGGGGAGCGTTATGTGGTTGAAACAAGTGTTCGCAATCATCCTACTGTATCAAGTGGTCCGCCAAGGGAACCTGAACATTTGATTGATGAAGAGGAGCCGTTTGTCGGTTTGGATGATATGGTTCGAAATGCGGCTGGCCCAGAGTTTGATTGGAACCCTAATCCAACAGAGGCACCAAATCCCGTTGCAAAGAAGTTTATGGATTTAATGGACTCTGCAAATGAGAAAATTCATCCTGGTGCAAAGGCTACAGTGTTAGAGAAAGTGAGTGAGCTTCTAACTATCAAGGTTGATACAAATATGAGCCAGCATACTTACGATCGTATAATGTCATGGGGACATCGGATGCTACCCGAAGAAAATAATATGGTTCACAATTTTTATGAGACGAAAAAGTTGGTGGGGCAGATCGGTCTTGGGTATGTTAAAATTGATGCTTGCAAGAATCAGTGCATGCTTTTTTATAAAGAAAATGAGGGCCTCGATACATGTTCAATATGTGGACTTAGTAGGTATAAGCCACAACGCCGTGGTAGTGCCAAGCACAAGAAAAACGTGCATCGGGGGCAGTTACGTTATATGCCGCTAATTCCCAGGTTGCAACGAATTTACGCATTGAAAGAAAGCTCAGAAGCCATGCGTTGGCACAAAGAGTGTCCTCGTGAAGAGGGTGTGATGACTCATCCTTCTGACGGTGAAGCATGGAAACATTTTGATGCCACTTACCCTGATTTTGCTGCGGATCCTAGAAACATAAGGCTGGGGATATGTACAGATGGGTTTTCTCCATTTGGACCAGGGGCAAAATCTTATTCATGTTGGCCTGTTATAGTCACAGTGTATAATCTTCCCCCGTGGTTATGTATGACTGATCCTTATTCATGTTGGCCTGTTATAGTCACAGTGTATAATCTTCTAACTGTGTGAATGTGGAAGAAGGGACGGTATATGGGTTGAAAAGTCATGATTGTCACGTATTATTGGATAGGTTGCTACCCATTGCATTTAGAGACATTCTGTGAGCACCCCAACCCGGGACCTAACGCGTGTCCCGAGCTTGAGAAGCTCAAACTAAGAAAACCCATCTTAGATTTTTAAAACTTTTATTTGCCTTTACAAGAAAACTAATTCTCAATTTTCCATAAACAAAAATCAAATAATGATATCTCCACTTGGAGGAATTTAAACAAACACTTTAATAACCATACTTGATTAATTACATTAAAAACCCTAATTAACATTGTTTATCAAAAGAGTTTTCCTTACAACTTATAAAAGAATAATACTTAAATATGACTCCCGACAACCCACTCATATACCTATCCAGACAAGTCCCAAAAGCAAGAGTCCAAACTCTTCCCCGGCCTCACTGGTTCAGGTCACCTGTCTCAGCACAATCTAAAGCAAGAAAGGGAAGGGGTGAGAATAAATCTCAATAAGCTATTATGAATGCAGCAATATGCCAAACAAGATGCAACACATAGCATGGTAGCACATAACACATTATGAAAGCGGTAAACACCTTACGTTACCTCATTTTACCTTTCCCGTCTGAACAATAAGTCGTACAACGTGGGAGTGAAACTCCTCTCTTTGGTGAACTGCCTCCAGCACATTCACCTCTTATAGGACTCATACTCCAGAGATACATATAAGAAAAGATACCTATATCAGAGTATCCAACAATAATATCGCTACTGTAAAGCTTTAGGCTTAATACAGAAGCATTCCCCTAATCACCAATCGCAACGGTCTCGTAAAGCTTTTTGGGTCAATACGGTCGTTAGCACACCCACTCGTGGGCCACAGAGCGGAACGGTCATGTATAATGAACCTTCAATCACTTATAGAACAAATCAATAATTGATTGAATTCCATTATACCCCCGAATATCAACACGTTCAAGCACATAATAGATACTTGAAATAAATCCACAAAAAGGGATAATCATATATCAACATGGTAATGTATACTCATACTAATCAATACCATAGTGCAACAATCATTTAATACACTATGCATCATAATATAACAACATGGTAATGTATACTCATGCTAATCAATACCATAGTGCAACAACCACTTAATACACTATGCATAGTATCATCAATAAATATGAATGATAACAAATAAATCCACAAATGGGATAACCATGCAACCACATAGCAAGCATATCCACACATTGGAATAACATAACAACGTGTCAAATAATCCACACTTGGGATACAATATATTGATGTAACACATATACATTCCTAACTAACACAATAGTGTGATTATAGTCTCTACACTGATCAACTAATCACCAAGGTATGGGAGCAAGTAAGGCCACCCTAAACCATAAACCATTCTTACGAAGTCAATACTCAACCTCGAGAAATCTTAATAAAAGTGCAAGTCCTACTTCCCAAGTTTGAACCACTTTGGTGAAGTTACAATTCAAGCTTATCAATCATTTCCCGGACAATGTTCTATATCACCAGGTCTCTATGAAGGTTCAAGCTCAATTTACCAAGTGGGAGTCACAATTTATAAGTGATAAATCAAGCTTACTAAACTAATTCAGGTTCAGCTTTTAAAATGAGGTCTGGGGTCTTGGGCGACCGCCCACACCACTTGGGCGACCGCCCAAGTGAGTTTCAAAAGGGTGTATGTTACTGCCGAGGTGGGCGGCCGCACAGGTAGGGATGGGCGACCGCCCAAGGGGTGGAAAAACAGAGAACTACTTGCTGGACAGATGGGCGGCCGCTCAGCCCAACATGGGCGACCGCCCAAGCCCCCAATTCACTATTCTGCAGGTGAACCAAACACTTAAACCAACAATTCATAACCAATAATAACCATTTACTCCTAATTCTTTCATACCTTTTCCCAAACAACTAAGATTATCCCACCCATTTTCATTTACTTAGTAAATTCTCACATTTCCTTATCACAATTCCATCTTAACATTCTTTATTCGATTTAAATGTTACTTTCTTACTCTTTACTATTTTCCATGGACAACAACATTATACTTATTTCCCTAACCCATTCATCCACTCAAAGAAGGTTTCCTAAGCATCCAATAACCATTATAATAACAATAACCATACCAAATCATTCATGAACATTAAATAGGAGGAAAGATCATAGTAACTCTCAATATTTAAAGTATACTAAATCCTTGTTCTACTTCTTTCTATCCAAAGGAAATAAATTTATAATATCTCCCAAAGCAAAGAAAAATGGATATAATCACATACAATAACTCCTTTAGAATCATGAACATCTTATACTCACTATACTCTCTTTCTTCCAACTTAGACCACCATATTCCAACCAAAATCAATTCAACCTTGACTAACCCATTTCAACTCAATTAATCATTTTTAAAATATCAAAATCATTTTCTTTCAACAATAGATTTAATACACATAAAGTGAACATTTATTAGAAAGAAGTCATAATAACTTACCTAGTAATTATGAGATGAAACCAAGATTTCTCTAGCTTGATGTATTCCCCTTGCCTCTACGAACATGGAAGTACACCCGGATCATAAAATGGAGAAGGATTGGATTAATTACCATTTTTGGAAGGAAGATATTGGAAGGAGGTTTCCATGGAGGATTTGGAAATGGAGAGGATGATGGAGAAGAGGAAATGATGGGGAAAGTAAGGGGCTTTCTTGACTAAATGGAGGAGGTGAATATGGGGTGTAGGGGAAGTATGGGGGGAAGTATGGGTGTTGACTAAGGAGGGGAAGACATGGTGAGGAATTTAAGGAGGGGAAAATGGCCCCCCACACCCAACCATCAAAGCCTTTTTTTTTTTTTTAAATTCTTTACATTTAAATCCTTTAATTCTTTCCCCTACACAAGGAAGCCTAACTACTCATATTTTATTTATTTTATCCATTTCTATTATTATACTTTTCTCAAGATGCTTTATTTAATTTCCCAATCCTCTCAACCTAATATAAGAATTTAATGATATAAAATGATCACATAATATTAACAATAACATTGAAAGCACATAAAGTCACAATTAATATAAAAGGTATATAATATGATACTAAAATAGGTGCCTAGGGTTAGGGTCGTTACACATTCTCCCTAATGAAATATGGGTTGCCCTAACAGAATTGAGTGAATTCTTCAGAGCATTGACTTCCAGCACTCTTCGTGTTGAGGATATGAAAAGACTCGAAGAGAGCATTGTGGTGACAATATGCAAGCTTGAAAAGATATTTCCGCCATCTTTCCTTGATTCAATGGAGCATTTACCAATTCACCTAGCTTATGAAGCTAGAGTTGGAGGACCTGTTCAGTATAGATGGATGTATCCATTTGAACGATTTTTGGGGAGTTTGAAAAAGAAAATGAGCAATAGAGCAAAAGTTGAGGCATCTATGTCTGAATCAGTGATTGTCGACGAAATTGTGTTGTTTGTTTCAACATATTTTCACCCAGACATTGAGACAAGGTTCAATAAAGTGGGACGCAATTATGATGGGGGAGTCACTGATCCTGATGGAAAAATTTCATTTTTTTCTTCTCCTGGTCGATTCCTTGGCAATAGAAAGTGCACGCGCATGCTAAGCAAAAAAGAATTAGATGCGGCTAAACTCTATATTCTCCTTAACTGTGCTGAGGTCGAGGACTACTTGAAGTAAGCATTCTTCATTTGTTACTAAGTAATGTTAATCCTAATAACTTTAATACGAACTAAGCAACTTTATGTTCTCCTTGAATGCAGTATGTTCGAAGAACAGGCTGGAGACATTGCGCCTGAATTGATTTCAATAAGGACAGACAACGAATTTCCCTCCTGGTTTAATAATTATGTAAATGCCAATTCATTAATTCAATGTTTTTAATAGAATTTGAAGTATGAGTTTTTACTATCTATGTGTTTTTATTTAGATTTTGAACAACCTTGGAGATGCAAAAGCTGCGAGATTACAAGCATTAGCACACGGTCCGTCCTTAAGAGTGAATGTATATAAGGGATATTTTGTCAATGGCTACGTATTCCACACCGAAGAATATGGCCAAACGAAATCAACTTGGAATAGCAGGGTCAATCTCAAGGGAAATCTCGATTATTATGGCGTATTGAAAGAAGTTATTGAATTGGAGTACTTGCTTGGAAATTCTGTAGTTCTTTTCAATTGTGAGTGGCGGGACGCTGAGCGAGGCATTACAAAACATGGCACCTTTGATCTCATTGACTTAAAGCATTCTTCTAGGCATAATGGTGATGATGTGTTCATTCTTGCATCTCAAGCACAACAGGTGTATATGACCCCCTACCCCCGTCGACGAAGAGCTAGCGGATGGTGGGCCGTATGGAAAACCAAAGCAAGAAGCACTTTTGATATACCATTGCGTGCAAAAACGTCTACTTCAAATATTGATTCATCATTAAATGATTGTTATCAGGAAGAGGAAATGCCTATACCTCCGATTATTGACTTGAATGATAATGTCGAGGAGGATGAAGCATTAATGGCCAAAAACACCCGTCCACTAGGGGAGGAAGTCACTTTCAATGAAATCGATGATGACAATGTGGAGGATGAGGAAGGAGAAGAGTATGTATCTAGGTCCGATGATGAAGATGAGGAAGAAGACGACGACGAGGAAACTAGTGAAGAAGAAATAGAATTTTGTAGTGATAGTGATCAAGATTGTAGTGAATGAATCAGTTTAGTTTTAATTCAGATAATGTTTTGTATATAATGTTTACATTTTATATCACTTATCACTGTAATATTATTTCAAATTCAAGCAGTCCAAGTGAACTCCATTATTTTGCTTCTTTTTGTTTTTAGTAAAACAACCTTATCTGAAACCACTGGTCCATGTGAACTCCATTATTTACTGTTTTCATATTGTCATTTCTATTTTAAAGCTGCAAGAAGTGCAATGCTGATAGGACACCAAGTCCAAACTGTTACCCACGTTTTGTTTACTTGGTTACTCTTTACATGCTATGTAATATTTAAATTTTGTTCTACTTGATAATATTTTCTGTCTACATATATAATATACTAGTTTAGATATGTCGGGTCGAGGTGGCAATCGTTCAAAGAGAGGGAAGGTTGCGGGTTTTGTCCATCGTCTTGTTTCACCAAGGACGGGAGGGAGGGAATCTACTTCTGGTTCTGGACGTAGTGAACCATCCGAGCGGGTTAATTTGGACGCAATTATTAATGAGGAAGGAAAAATGGAAATATCTATCTCTCCCAAAGGGCTTAAGTATCATTTAATTGTAAATGTCATATATAATGTTTACATTTTATTATTGTCTTTTTATTTGTATATATATTGATATATTGTTTTTTAATTAATATCTTGATAGGTTTATACATGCATGGTGGTGGTAGCGGTAGAAGCAGTGGCAGCGCTCGTGGTTGTTAAACATGAATTTTCATTGACATGTAATTAAACAAACAAACAAACAAACATATGTAGTTTATTTTTCCCTTTCCCTTTTTCCCCGGCATTTCCCCGGCCGTTTCCCCTTCCCTTTTCCCCTTTCCCCGTTTCCCCTTTCCCTTTTCCCTTTCCCCCTTTCCCCGGCCGTTTCCCCTTTCCCCTTTCCCTTCCCCTTTCCCCTTTCCCCGGCCGTTTCCCCTTTCCCCTTTCCCTGTCACTTGATTTGGACAAACATATGTATTTTATTTGATGTACAAGCGAAACAGGTTGTTTGTGTGTGTTTGTAGTTTGTAATTGGGTTGTTTGTGTGTGTTTGTAGTTTGTAGTTGTTTAAAACAGGTTGTTTGAACAGGTTAACGAGTTCTGACCTTTTACAGGTGGTTTAATAATAAAACAAAAAATTTTTTTTTTAAATCTGGCCAGATTACCGACGGAAATTTCCGTCGGTAAATTAATACAAAAAATAAATAATTCTATTTTTCCGGCGGAAATATCCGTCGGAAAAATTGGGTTGTTTGTGTGTGTTTGTAGTTTGTAGTTGTTTAAAACAGGTTATTTGAACAGGTTTACAGCCTTTTACAGGTGGTTTAATAATAAAACAAAAATTTTTTTTTAAATCTGGCCAGATTACCGACGGAAATTTCCGTCGGTAAATTAATACAAAAAATAAATAATTCTATTTTTCCGGCGGAAATATCCGTCGGAAAATAAAAAATTAAAAAAATAATACTCAAAATACCGACGGACATATCCGTCAGTTTAGGGTTTATATTCCGACGGACATATCCGACGGTAAATATTATGATTTCCGACGGTTATAACCGTCGTTAATGGTTTTTATTTCCGACGGATAATTCCATCGGTAACCTCCGGCGAATGCTCCGGTTAACCGGCCGGTGTGATGATGTGTCGCCATTTCGCGGGAAGAAATTCGATTTTTTCGCGTTTCTTTGAAAAAAATCAAATAAAACCCGGGAAAAAGAACGGAGTCGCCACGCCATTTTTGTTTTAAGGGCCAAAACTTTGAAAAAAACCCGAGATCAGAAATTTGGGTTCGGAGGTCATGTTACACGCCGGGAAGGACGTTAGTGTGCACCCGGAATGCCTCGTAAAACGAGTCTTCCAAGCTGAAAATCATTTGTGTGTGTGTGTGTGTGTTTTGGCCAAAATAACTTGAAACTCAGAAAAGTAAAAATTGGGATATCTTTTTAAGACTTTAAACTGATCCCATGATTTTTTGGAAGATTTTTGGATTGAGATTTGGTACTCAAAAGACCTTTTGAAGTTGAGAGCCACTTCTGCCAGAATGAAAAAAGGAAGTGGACCTTTGATTTTGAAATGGATTCAAGGGTCTTAAAACTTCATAATCTAGATAAACTCAGAGAATGAAAGTTGTTCCAGACACCTTAAATAAGATTTGTGCGAAGGAATTTTCCATTTTGGAGAAGATTTGAGGGGTCAAAACCTTCTGGAAATCTCAGATATGCAATCTGGATTTCCAGAAGCTGATGAACTAGCCTCTAAAAGAAAATTTGAAAAGAGGAGTTTTACTCACCCAAAAAATAAAGTAAAAATATGTCTGGAAATCTCTGGATGTTGGCTACAAAAAGTGTTTTGTAGTCAACACCAAATTCCAAGTTTTTCTGTGTCCAAAAATTAAGACAATGGACTGAGGTCTGAGAAAATTGCTACTGGACAGCAACTTCTCAAGAAAGAAAATATGATTTTAAAGGGGGTTTTGCATCCATGCTTGTCCCCATTTCCCTAGGTTTTGGTTAGTGATCACTTGACATTTTAGTGGTGAATCAACTATACCAAACCATCCTTGGGGTACATTAGGACTAAGCACTTCATTTGCTTGGGGAGGGGAATTTTGTAAAGATGAATTTAAAGAGAAAAATCAATTTAGAGATTTAAAATGTAGACCATTTGAGATGGTCATTCATGAAGATGAACTTCAAGATGACCATCTTGGGTCAAAACTTAAGTTAAACTAGACATCAAGTAGATCCAAGTAAGAAGAACAAGATGAACAAGAAGTTAAAAGAGAATTTTAGGGTTTTGAGAAGGAGGGCTTTACCAATGGTGACACCCTATCCTCCTAGGCTTGGAATTTGACTTGAGGAGTATCAAGATTTGGTGTTTGACTTGAGGAGTATCAATATTTGGTGCTTGGATTTGTGTTTGAGTTTGATTTGAGGCTTGAATGTGCTTAGGGTTTGATGATAGAGTTGGTCAAAGAGAAAACAAGTAGATAACACTTAAGTCCTCTATGTTTTCTCTCTAATCCTCCTCTTTGGTGGTGGTTTAAGCTTGAGCTTGTGTGTGTTTAAGGATGATTTGAGAGTGTTTGGAGTGGGATTGGGAAATATTCAAGAGAAAATGGTGGCAATCTAAGGATTCCCACTGTTTTCTCTCTATATTTCGCCAGAGTTTCGTTGCTGTGATCCAATGTGTTGTAAACTGAGAGAGGAGGGTTCAATTTATAGAACACTGTGAGAAACAATCACATCCGCGCGGAGGGTCCTGTTGGCGTGCACTGTTCATCTGCTACAGTGCTGGCTTTTGGACAGGAGGAATAATCTTTTTAAAATTCAAACTGGAACTGTTTTTCAACTTACCAATTCGGGTTTTTTCCATTTCTTTTGCTTTTTAGGATTCCTTTCCTTGTTTATCTTTAAATGGCAATGCCCACTTTACCCTTGCTTTGTTAGAAAGGTTAGGGTTTGTTAGAAATGTTAGAAATGTTAAAACTTTCGTTAATTTTCTAACGAAAATACTAACAAACTCAAATTGGAGCACTTACAGTAGCCCCTCGGCGACGGTGCTTTCGAAGGAAGCGGGGTCGTCGATAAGAGTAAGGCTCCATATTTGACAGGATGATCAAGTTATCGAGTTGCTGAACCTATTTAATAGGCTACCTACGTATCCCGAGTGGGAATCTAGCCGGCCGTAGTTCGGGTCTTTGACCCTGGGGATGATGGCGTTTTAGGTGCCTCGAACCTGATGAGCGAGTTCTGCAGTCGGTTGCTGGAGAGAAACTCTGCTGGGGATAAGAGATGATCATTTTGATCGGAGGGCTATCCGCTCCGCTGGGGATAGGAATGACCATTTTCGGTCTGATGGCTGAAATTGCATATCCGCTCCGCTGGGGATAATTGCGATGATCATTTTGATCGGAGTGCTATCCGCTCTGCTGGGATAGGAATGACCATTTTCGGTCCGAGGCTATCCGCCCTGGGGATAGGAGATGATCATCTTGATCGGAGGGCTATTCGCTCATTGGGGATAGGAATGACCATTTTCGGTCGATTGCTGAAATTGCATATCCGCCCGCTGAGGATAAGAATGACCATTTTGGTCGGATGGCTGAAATTGTATATCCGCTCTGCCGGGGATATGAATGACCATTTTCGATGCAGGGCTATCCGCTCTGCTGGGGATAAGAGATGATCATCTTGATCGGAGGGCTATCCGTTCTGCTGGGGATAGGAATGACCATTTTCGGTCTGATGGCTAAAATTGCATATCCGCTCTGCTGGGGATAAGAATGATCATTTTCGGTCGGAGGGCCATCCGCTCTGCTGGGGATGATTGCGCTTTATCGCTTTCCTAGTGTTGTGTGTGATGGCGTCTTAGGTGCCTCGAACCTTGGAGATGGCGTTTTAGGTGCCTCGAACCTTGGAGATGGCGTTTTAGGTGCCTCGAACCCTGGGAGATGGCGTTTTAGGTGCCTCGCGCCTTGAGAGATGGCGTTTAGGTGCCTCGAGCCTTGGAGATGGCATTTTAGGTGCCTCGAACCTTGGAGATGGCGTTTTAGGTGCCTCGGACCTTGAAGATGGCGTTTAGGTGCCTTGAACCTTAATGGTGGGGGTAGATGGTCCTCTTGGTGGACTCTGCTTGAAAGGATCGGTCTTACGTCTGCTGCCGAGGAAAGGATGACCATTTTGGTCGAGTGGCTGGACCTAATGATAGGCTACCTACGTATCCCTAGTGGGAATCAAGTCGGTCGTAGTTCGAAATCTACTCGAGATTCCGTTGGCATTTTGGGATTCCGTTAGTTTCGCTGGGGGTTTCGTTAGCCTTTGCTGGGGAAAGTCAGACGTATTCGTCGAGGAAATCGGTCTTACGTTTAACTGCCGTGGCTGATTTTGATGAAAGATACGGGATCTCGTTATCTTTCTCGGGGAGATCGGTCTTACGTTTAACTGCCGGAGTTGATTTTGATGAAAGAAACGGGATTCCGTTATCTTTCTCGGGGCACTCGGTCTTACGTTTTACTGCCGGGGATGATTTTGATAGGGTATGAACCTAAATGGAGACTTAGTTCAGGAGTATGAACCTAAGTTGAGGTTCGGTTCAGGAGTATGAACCTAAATGGGAACTTAGTTCAGGAGTATGAACCTAAGTTGAGGTTCGGTTCAGGAGTATGAACCTAAATGGGAACTTAGTTCAGGAGTATGAACCTAAGTTGAGGTTCGGTTCAGGAGTATGAACCTAAATGGGAACTTAGTTCAGGAGTATGAACCTAAGTTGAGGTTTTGTTCAGGAGTATGAACCTAAATGGAGACTTAGTTCAGGAGTATGAACCTAAATGGGAACTTAGTTCAGGAGTATGAACCTAAGTTGAGGTTCGGTTCAGGAGTATGAACCTAAATGGGAACTTAGTTCAGGAGTATGAACCTAAGTTGAGGTTTTGTTCAGGAGTATGAACCTAAATGGAGACTTAGTTCAGGAGTATGATCCTAAGTCGGGACTTGGTTCAGGAGTATGAACCTGAGCTGAGGTTTTGTACCTGATGGAGGCTATTTGAAGGTGTTCTTGCTGGGGAAGACTCGGGTTTACGAGAACTATCGAGAAGAAAGGTGACCAATGTTGGTCAAGTGGATGGACCTATGGTAGGCTACATAGTTTGTCACCCAAGGATTGACTGTATCTGGGGGTCACCCGAGGATTGACTATTTTAGGGAAGTCGCCCGAGAGATTGACTGTATTTGGGAGTTACCCGAGAGATTGACTATTTTAGGGAAGTCGCCCGGGGATTGACTATTTTAGGGAAGTTGCTCTATGGTTTGACTATTTTTGGGAAGTCGCCCTATGGTCTGACTATTTTTGGGAAGTCGCCCTATGGTCTGACTATTTTTGGGAAGTCACCCTAAGATCTGACTATTTTTGGGAAGTCGCCCTATGGTTTGACTATTTTTGGGAAGTCACCCTATGGTTTGACTATTTTTGGGAAGTCACCCGAGGTTTGACTGTTTTTTTTTTTTTTTTTTTTTTTTTTTTTTTTTGGGAAGTCGCCCTAAGATTTTATGATAATGTTCTTTCAGAAAAGTAGTTGACTAAGATATGCTTTCGTACATGTGCTGTGCTTACCTGTAGCTGCCGGAATGACTGAGGCTATGGCTGATGTTGATGAAGAGTTGTTAGGTTGCCGTTCGTGGGACGGTTTCTGCCGACGATTTGCTGTCTTTGGAGGCATTTTGACCTGAAGGAGGAGTTTGGTTGAGTCTGCATCTTGCTGGTGATCGTTAACCTGGTAGAGGTTGTTGAGCTTGTCTTCACATTGGGACTTCTTGTTTTTTTTTTTGAGAACTTGGTGTCTCTGACCGCATCGTATTTGAGAACTTGGCGTCCCTGACCGATTTGTATTTGGAGAACTTGGCGTCTCTGACCGAACTGTATTGGAGAGCTTGGCGTCCCTGACCGATTTGTATTTGGAGAACTTGGCGTCTCTGACCGAACTGTATTGGAGAACTTGGCGTCTCTGACCGATTTTCATTTTGAGAACTTGGCGTCTCGGCCCCGTCTGTATTTGAGACCTTGGTATCTTTGACCGATTTGCATTTTGAGAACTTGGCGTCTACGGCACCGTATGTTGAGAACTTGGCGTCTCTGACCGATTTGTATTTGAGAACTTGGCATCTCTGACCTATTTGTATTTTGAGAACTTGGCGTCCCTGACCGATTTGTAGACACTGGAGGCGGTCTTCATACGTTTGTGGATGTCGGGAGCTGTTTTCATCCATTGGAGGTCGTCTTTAGCAAGTTGCAGACGCCGGAGGTTGTCCTTGCCAAGCTGTAGACATGGGGACTATCTTTGCCAAGCGTAGATCTTTGGAGGCCGTCTTCATCCATTTGTGGACATTGGAGGTCGACTTTGGTGAAGATCATCCTTGCCGAAAAGGGGGATTTGATTTCACGTTTGAATTCCTGCATTCGTTAGTGAAGAGGAAGATGCATATATGGCATTCATGATGACGGATGCATGCATAGAACCAAAAATGATTATGAGATGATGCATTTACTTGCTTTCGAAGATGCACCTAGCCTAAGCTTTTGGCAGGGAAATTATGATTTATGATTTTCAATCACCTAGGATTTTTCCTATTGATTCAAGTTTTGTGCATGCTACATGAGCCCTTGGGAGATTTTTTGGCGGGGATTCATGGTGATGAAAGGGGATGCGTCGGGATGTATGTGTTTGGAGACTGTTTGGGGCAGGCTTTGAGCAAGTGGGGGTGAGAGCCCTCGATCGCGATTTAAAACGGCTTGTTGATGAGGTTTTGTTAATAGTATCACATGGACCTCAATTTTGATGAGATTGGATTCGGATCCGGGTCTTGGTTGAAATTTTCCCTCTCATTCTTGGTCATTCGAAGGCGTCTTGACGAGGCTCTAGGGCACGTTGATATGAGTGAAGCTTCTTTCATTTGGGTGAGGCGTGACTTTGGCCGAAACCTTATCCGGAGAATGATTTGATGGAATTGCTAATGCCGGGAGAAACCACGATCTTGAATTCCGATGCTACGGGAAGGCTGCCGTGTACCAAGTTCCGAGGTTGAAATTCTTTCTTGCGACTTGGTAAAATTCGGGTCCAAAAGACCATCTTGACAAAGCCCGGATCCCGAGTAGGCAAAGTCCATATTTTGAAGGAGCGACTTGGCGAGTCTATCTCGTAGTGAAGAACCCAATGTGGACCCAAAGATGACTATATAAGCCCCGGCTTGAAGAGGCGATACGGGAGAACACAGGAGAACCGCTTAGCAAGCCCCGGCGATGAAGAAATTCATAGCGATCTTCTTGTAGACGAGTCGTCATGTGACCAGGGAGGCACCCATCTTTTCAGATCTTAGTCAACCGATTCTTGGATAAGACTCAGAAATGTTTACGTGCGGGGGCACATCTTTTGAAAGGTGGGAATGAATCCCGATTTTGTGTATACACACTCGCTTTTGGTTTGACTCTTTTGAGAGAGTATAAGCATCACAAGGTGTGGAAAAGTGTATGGAAGCCCCCGAGACGTAAAGACAGTGTTTGGCTTTATTTTCCTATGATGTAGGAAGAGAAGACTTGTCGAGACACTTGAAAACTTGTCTTATTCATGATGATCACAAGGCTGCTTAAAACCCTTTGTTAATGTTCGGGTTATTCAACTCCTAAATCTGATATGAACAAATATTTTGATTAATCACAAGGAGAAAACCAACTGATATCGAGGATCAAGCTCGGAAAGTGTATAGGGACGATCCTTGATGAGACCGGATTTTTTTTTGAGATTTGTTTGTGATTTCGACCGGACCATTTCTGGTTGCCTACGTTCCCTCCATTATGAAGAGCTCAGGTCGCCGTAGTTCGGGCTTATCCCGAATGAAAAGAGAACGAATGTTGAAATTCGAGGATCTGAGGACCTTTGGGGATTTTGAGGATTTGGAGGATTGAATAACATATCCCCTTAGAGTGTCCATGAAAGACACGGATGCGAAGCCCCAGTGGGACATCCACGGCAAGTGTTTGTGGGGTAGAAATGAATTATGCTCACATCCGGTTTGAATTTGCACAATCTTTGATTGATGATTTTGAACCAAGATGAATTAGATTCTAGTTTAAGCAAGCAATGAAGCATTAATTTGATCCTGACATCGAGGATATTAGAATGAAACTGCTATCCGGTAGGGACTGTAGTTGGGTTTCCGGGCTTCGATCGACCATCGGGTGATTTGGGAAATTTTGACCTCTTAAGATGAGAGGTCGGCTGGGCCTTTTGCTGACTGAACCTCTAAAGATGAGAGGTTGGCTTGCAGGGATGTGTTTGGGAAATCTATGGCGGGGAAGATTAATTGCCTCTAAGAATGAGAGGTCAAATTTTGACTTTGGCCGAAGGCGAGGGTAATGGGAGTATCCTCTAAAATCGAGAGGATGGCTTAGGATTGATTTAAGGTAATGGTGAGAGGAAGTCCGAGCTATCGACAACCTTTTGCGATCTTGCGAGAATTCAGGCTCCTTTTTGATCATTGGAGGGCTTCTTGAGAAGTCGAGGACTTTTGAGGATCGACAGTTCTTCTCTTTTTTTTCTTTTTTTTTTTTTTTTTTTTTTTTTTTTTTGACTTGGAGAGCCTCCCGAGGAGTTGAGGATTATCTTTGTCCTTCCTTCATGGCTTGAGATATTTTGCGCATCGCCGACTCTCGAAGCTAACTTCTCGGGTTCGCTTGGACTTTCTCTCGCATATGGAGCAAAAATGATGGCTAAACCGGGTTTCAAAACACGCCGATCTTGAAATGAAAGGATAGTGTTTAGTAAGGGTGAGGTAATGGCTTTCCTATGGGTGAAAGGTTTCAACCGCAATCCCTACTGGATGACCTAAATGAGATTAAGTCTTCATTGCTTGCTTAAGCTTTATATGAGAAAAGATCCATGCAAATTCATCGAGCAACGAGATGATGAGGATGAAAGGGATATGAGCATATGAGATGCAAGATGGGGAGTTGGTAAGCCCCAATTTGGGAAGGATATCAATTGATTTTCTCACTCCGATTAATTTAAATATTAATCATTTCAAAGAATTAGTGGTTGAGCAGCACAAGTGATCATTTTGGATAAAACCATTTCAATTAAGTGTAACGTGGGTGCACAAGTGATGTCTCGAGTCTAGCAAGAAGAGAAAAAAGACTTATATTAAAAGCTAGGCATTTAACTACTGTGTCCAAAATGGACTACAACGACAAATGTCCAGGAAGGACTTAGGTGACAGGGAAGTACTAGAACCTACGAAGGTTGACTAAAAGACTAATTTAGAGATAGGTAGCCCCTAATCTAGCTGCTCTTTGCTGGTTGGACTGCCAGGACGCTTGAGCTTTCCATTTTTCTGCTAGCTTCCGAATCCCCTATTGCAGACTGGGGCAGTGATCCATTACGTGCCCATGATACTGGTGGAAGTGGAGGGATTTGAGGCCACGGGGCAGCTGGAGCAAGTACAAGGTGTCCAAAGAAATGGGTCGGAAAAGTCACGGGGACGAACTTTGTTGACTGAGCATATTGATGGAAGGAAGTGAACCTGGGAGGACTTTGGGGGATATTGGGATCTGTTTGAGAGGATTTAGCGCTGCGCTGGTTGTTCTGAGTGGTAGAACCGACTTCAAACCTTTCTTTCAACTTTTGCTGGGAAGAGGCTTTCTTCTTTTCGGGAGGACGATCTTCATTTATCTCATCCTGATAGTCTCTCTCGAGACAGTCGAGACAGTCACAGACATCCCACCAAATGTGCTCAACAGCTGGGGGTGGATTCGGGGCCTCAAGCCGAGCTGTGCTAGAATGGTTCTGAGTTGAGCTAGATTGAGGAGATTTGCTGCTGGGCTTGTCTGGAAACAAATGGTTGGATTCCAAGGGGTAACGAGAGGCATTAGAAGACGGAGGAGCAGGCACGTATTTGTCCTTTAGGGGAGCTCCAGTCGGCTGGGGGATTGTCAATGTCCCGAAATGGCGGGTGGCCTCTTCGATCCAGGCCTGTTGCTCATTCTGGCGTTCCCCGAGAGCCCTGATGGCTAAACACACTTTCTCTATTGTTTGGAAATTTTCTGGAGGCAAACCTTCATTCTCTCTGCTGGTATCCGCAAGATCGGTACCATTTGAGGGGGCACCGACGGCCGCCGAGGCATGCCAAATTGCTCCATCCCTGACTGCTGTTGGGATGGCGGAGTTTTGAACTGTTGGTTGGGGGCCTGACCTGTAAGTCGAGGGGCAGGAGTTTCGACGGTAGTTACATAGGAGGTTGGTGGCGGCATCCTGACATATCCGGGACGATTGAGAGTGAGAGGATGATTTTCTTCCTTCTTCACGGTAAAAGTGCCGTCGGGATTAAGACTGGCGGCCAAACCATGGCTCCTGAAGGCCTCCAGAAGGTTGTCAATTTGAGCTTTATGTCGCAGTCTCATCTCGCTCTACCAACTGGGTCCAATGCTGGTCTGTCTGAGGGATCTCGGGAGGATAGGTCTGTCCCTCATTCTCAAATCCGGATTCAAGATTAGTCATCTGGGGATCTTTACCAGTTTCCACATTTTCTTTGGCATGCGAAGGCTCTCCGATTTCAATCATGTTCACTTGGTTATTGTTCCTTGGAAAAGGATTTTTGACTGTATTAGGCCCCTCGGGGACTTCTAACTTTCCTTGCTCTATCAAACCTTGGATTGCCTTTTTCAGGGGGACGCAATCATCTGTCAGGTGCCCATGGTATTGATGAAAGGCACAATGCTTGGAGGTATCCAAAGGAGCATTGGGGTTTCTAGGCTGATAATTATCTAAAGGCCGGAGCAAACCTTCTTTTATCAATCCTCTGAAGATATTACTCAAAGGCATCCCAAAGTTTCCCAAACCTTGGAACCGGGATCCGGATGCATCAGGTTTCTTGGGAACAAAGGAAGTGGCATTGTTACAGTCCTGTCCCGCGTAGCTGATTGCCTCTTTGCCTTTAGCGGGAGCGAGAGCAGTGTTGGAGGGAGGAGCCCGATATCCGTAGGCGGGTGCGGCAGTCGGCTGCTGATTGTAAGCCTTTTCAAACTTAGCCCGGAATTAACCATTGCACGCAAGTCAGCGTAGGGGAAGTGGCTGAGGGAAGCTTTCAAATGCGGCTTCAAGCATGACTGAAAGATGTCTAACTGCTCCTCGTCAGAGGGAGGAATGGCCATTTCACTGAGCTTTAAGTTCCACCTCTTATAGAAATCCCCAATATTTTCATTAGGGCGCTGCATCGTTGTTTGCAGGTCAACTCTGTTTGTCTCCCACTCCAAGTTGGCTTTATACTTATCTGTGAAAGTACTGGTAATCTGTTCCCAAGTAGCCCTAGCTTCAGGCTGCAATCGGAAAAACCATTTCAAAGCCCCTGACTTCAAAGAGAGACTAAAGTAATCGACCAACTGCTGGTTTGTGCATCCCTTAGCCTTCATTGCCAAAGTATAGGTGTCCAAGTGAGTTTTAGGGCATGCACTCCCGTCAAACAATTCCAGAGTGGGCATCACAAACTTGTGAGGCAGGGGGACAATCGAGTCGAGATCTGTAGGCCGAAGAGCAGTGTTCTTTTTGGCGGTCAATTCAGCAATCTGTGCTTTCATTTCCTTGTGTTGCTCCATAAACCAAGCCAATTGGGGATCCAAAGGTGGAGCGGAAATGCCCGAGCCGATATTTGAGCTAGGAAGAGGACTAGCTGTTGGTGGTGCATTGGTGGAGGGAATACCATATCCCGGAGCATAGGTGAAGACCTGTCCTTGGCCCAAATTACCCTGGGGAGTGTAGGTAGGAGCTTGGGCAAAGGGATAGAACTCAGCGTCTTGCTGTTGGCCTCCAATCGGCAGAGAAGGTGGGGGTAGATCTGAGGTAGCCGGATAGCTCGGATTTCCGGAGTGAGGCCCATAGGTAGGCTTAAATGTGGGCTGCTGTCCCTGGTTGTTGAATTGCATGGTTGCCTGCGGCGAAGGTGTGTAACCGGGGGGATACTGCGGTCCTGGTGATTCAGATGAAATCGGGATGGAGGCATTCTGAGGAGGGATTCCTGACTGTGGCCCAGAACCAGACTGTGGCGGCATTCCGAACTGTGGCTGTTGCTGTGAAGGTTCGGATTGATCAGTCCCAAACTGAGGATGGGTACCAACTTGCTGTGGCATTCCGAGGCATCCCCAACCATGAGAGGACATTCCGTACTGATTTTGCCCCCACTGAGGAGCTGCGAATCCGATTTCAGTGCCGTCAGGGCCGCACTGACCCACTGGGTCCGACCTGCAGATCGAGGAGCATGGGTTCTGGTAGCACCGAAAGAGGTTGGTGGTGGCATCCTGGAGTGGTCGGGGCGACCGAGATTGGGATTGGGGTCATCCTCTTCTTCCACAGTGAAGGTGCCATCGGGATTGAGGCTGGCGGCCAAACCATGGCTCTTGATAGCCTCCATAAGGTTATTCAGCTGTGCTTCCTGTCGCACTCTCATCTGTTCTGCTAACTGATTCCACTGCTGTTCTGTCTGAGGAGTCCCGGGAGGAGGGGTGACGTTGTCCCCATCGTTACCAGCTGATGCAGACATTCTGAAACCCGGAGTCGGAACAAACGGTGAAGCTGACGATGCACTTGACTCTTCCCAACTGACTAAACGGTGACCCGGTGCCCGAAACCAAGCTTTGTGCGGAGCTGCGGGGGAAAGACACGAGGGTTCAGATGGTGGGATTGGAAGGAGGGTAGGTGTTTGGGCTTTAGGCTCATGCAACATGCATTTATTTGTTCATGTTTACTTAAAACACGTTTTATTAACCTAATCGGTTGGAAAAGATTGCTCTTCTTTTTCTTTTCAAACTACTCTGATTCCTGGATCAGTGGGCCCCGTCACTACGTCTATAAGCCCCTCGTATTCCACCTGTATTTCGACCTCCCAGGGTGGACAGCCCCGGGCGAGGGTCCTATAGGGCAAGCGGGTCCCACCGACCGAAAAGAAAACGATCCTAGAAGCCTGGCGGGTAATCGAGTCTTAACGAGCATTCGATGTAAATTACGGACAAAGCTGACGTCGAAGTCTAGATCGTGTCCGAGGGCTCGACAAAAAGTCGGCATGATTTGGACTGATAAGTGCCCACTGTTGATCTTGACTTGTCGTCAGTTAGGCCGTAATTAGGCATGGAATAACCGTTAATCCTTGATGACTCAGTGTCATGCTGGGAGTCAGTGTATAATTTGTGCCAGTCAGAGCCGAAGTCAAGGCGCCGGTCAATATCTTGGTCAAAGTCTGCGGCGGAAAACCGGCATGACTTCGACTGATTAGGGACCCGAAAGATATTGAGTCGGTATGCCGACAAAGGCTTGAAAGGAAAGGTCTATACACAGACAGGGCATGACACAGACCAAACTAAAAACCAACCGGGTCTCGGACAAGGTGTGTCACGGACAAGTGCATGGTCGACACGAGGCTCCATGGGATGTTTGGGTAGTCCTGTGCTCATCCGAGAGGCGTAATAAGACCAAACGGACCGCGACAAGGATTTCCCCGGGTTAGGGACGTAGTGTGCAGTGTACGGTCACGTGCGCGTAGTGTGCAAGCAGTCTATATTCTTTTTCTGAGTAAAATAGGAATTTTTCATGTGTCTTAAAAATATGATGCATGATGATTTTTTTTTTGAAAATTTTCTTTTTTTTTTTTGAAAATCCTTTTTTTTTGAAATTTAATGAACACATAAGCACGTAAGCACGAAAATTCCGACAGTTAGGGACATTATTCCGACAGTCAAAATTTTGACTTTTTCCGAGGCGGCCAAAACAAACACGAAAAATGTGCAAAAATCAACACACACACACAAATGATTTTCAAAGCCGGGACGGAAGCTTGACCCTCAAAAGCTTTTTCTTCTTCTTTTTTTTTTTTTTGAAAACGGTGATACCGGTACGTGGGATTGTTAGACCACAATTTATCCCCGACTCGTGTTAGGAGGCGGTAACGGGAAGTTTAATGGTTTCCACCAATATACCAAATACCATTTTTTTTTTAAAAAAAAAAGCTTATTCCCCAGCAGAGTCGCCACTGTGATGTACCCGATTTTTTTTGTTGAAAATCAAACGGAGTCGCCACGCCATTTTAATTTTGAGGGCCAAAACTTTGAAAAAAGCCCGAGATCAGAGATTTAGGTTCGGAGGTCACGTTACGCGCCGGGAAGAACGTTAGTGTTCACCCGGAACGCCTCGTGAAACGAGTCTTCCAAACATTTGAAATCCTTTTGTTGTGTGTGTGTGTGTGTGTGTGTGTTTTGACCAAAATAATTTGAAACTGAGAAAAGTAAAAATTGGTATCTCTTTTTAAGACCTTAAACTGATCCCATGATTTTTTGGAGGATTTTTGGTTTGAGATTTGGTACTCAAAAGACCTTTTGAAGTTGAAAGTCACTTCTGCCAGAAGGACAAAGGCAGCAGACACCTGATTTTGAAATGTATTCAAGGGTCTTAAAACTTCATAATCTTGATAAACTCAGAGAATGAAAGTTTTTCTAGACTCCTTAAATAATCTTTGTGCGAAGGAATTTTCCATTTTGGAAAAGATTTGAGGGGTCAAAACCTTCTGGAAATCTCAGATATGAGATCTGGATTTCCAGAAGCTGATGAACTAGCCTTTAAAAGAAAATTTGGAAAACGGAGTTTTACTCACCCAAAAAATAAAATAAAAATATGTATGGAAATATCTGGATGTTGGCTACAAAAAGTGTTTTGTAGTCAACACCAAATTCTACATTTATCTGTGTCCAAAAAATTAGACCATGGACTGAGGTCTGAGAAAATTGCTACTGGACAGCAACTTCTCAAGAAAGAAAATATGATTTTAAAGGGGGTTTTGCATCCATGCTTGTCCCCATTTCCCTAGGTTTTGGTTAGTGATCACTTGACATTTTAGTGGTGAATCAACTATACCAAACCATCCTTGGGGTACATTAGGACTAAGCACTTCATTTGCTTGGGGAGGGGAATTTTGTAAAGATGAATTTAAAGAGAAAAATCAATTTAGAGATTTAAAATGTAGACCATTTGAGATGGTCATTCATGAATATGAACTTCAATATGACCATCTTGGTTCAAAACTTAAGTTAAACTAGACATCAAGTAGATCCAAGTAAGAAGAACAAGATGAACAAGAAGTTAAAAGAGAATTTTAGGGTTTTGAGAAGGAGGGCTTTACCAATGGTGACACCCTATCTTCCTAGGCTTGGAATTTGACTTGAGGAGTATCAAGATTTGGTGTTTGACTTGAGGAGTATCAAGATTTGGTGCTTGGATTTGTGTTTGAGTTTGATTTGAGGCTTGAATGTGCTTAGGGTTTGATGATAGAGTTGGTCAAAGAGAAAACAAGTAGATAACACTTAAGTCCTCTATGTTTTCTCTCTAATCCTCCTCTTTGGTGGTGGTTTAAGCTTGAGCTTGTGTGTGTTTAAGGATGATTTGAGAGTGTTTGGAGTGGAATTGGGAAATATTCAAGAGAAAATGGTGGCAATCTAAGGATTCCCACTGTTTTCTCTCTATATTTCGCCAGAGTTTCGTTGCTGTGATCCAATTGTGTTGTGTAAACTGAGAGAGGAGGGTTCAATTTATAGAACACTGTGAGAAACAATCATATCCGCGCGGAGGGTCCTGTTGGCGTGCACTGTTCATCTGCTACAGTGCTGGCTTTTGGACAGGAGGAATAATCTTTTTAAAATTCAAACTCGAACTGTTTTTCAACTTACCAATTCGGGTTTTTTCCATTTCTTTTGCTTTTTAGGATTCCTTTCCTTGTTTATCTTTAAATGGCAATGCCCACTTTACCCTTGCTTTGTTAGAAAGGTTAGGGTTTGTTAGAAATGTTAGAAATGTTAAAACTTTCGTTAATTTTCTAACGAAAATACTAACAAACTCAAATTGGAGCACTTACAAAAGGTCGTCATGAAGCTCTTCAAAAATGTCATTTTTCCAAGGTTTGAGGTCCCAAAAGTGATCATAAGTGATGGGGGCTCACATTTTTCACATTGTCAGTTTGAAGCTCTTTTTAAAAAATATGAAGTCCATCATAAAACGGGCACCGGATATCACCCACAAACAAGTGGACAAGTAGAGGTCTCAAACTGGGAGATAAAATGGATCCTTGAAAAGACGGTCACTAGTTCGCGTAAGGATTGGTCAATAAAGTTGAATGATGTTATATGGGCATATCGCACCGCCTTTAAAACACCCATCGGCACCACACCCTTCCAGCTTGTATATGGGAAACCTTGTCATCTTCCGGTGGAACTTGAACATAAAGCTTATTGGTCCATAAAAGCCCTAAATTATGACATGAAAGCTGACGGTGAAAAAAGAAGGTTACAATTACAAGAGCTTGAGGAGCTCCGACATGAAGCATATGAAAGTGCTAAATTCTACTAGGAAAAAACGAAAAGATGGCATGATGCCCATATAATGAGAAGGGAGTTCAAGGAAGGAGATATGGTTTTACTATTCAATTCTCGGTTAAAACTTTTTCCCGAAAAACTAGTGTCAAGATGGTCCAGACCGTATCAAGTCAAGAAAGTATATCCATACGGGGCCATCGTGATTTGGAGGGATTCAAAGGGGGAACTTAAAGTCAATGGACAAAGACACTATATAGTCGGCGATCCAATTGAAGTAACAGCCTCAATAATACTTGGAAATCCACCACCACCACTGTGAGTTTCTTTTCCTAATTCTTTCCCTACCATGCTTTTTATAGTCCTTAAAACATTGAGGACAATATCTACATCAAGTGTGGGGGTGGGGGAATTTATCCATTTTTATTTTCTTTTTAGTTTAAATTTTTTTTAACTTATTTTCAAAAAAAAAATCCCTATGATGACAAAATTTCTTATTCTTATGCTTGCCAATTGCCTTAGGATAATGTCTTTCCCCTTCTCTTCATATTTCCTATAAACTTAGAAATTATTAGAAAAAGAAACTTAGGGATATCTTTAGGAAGTAATTAAAGCATCATAAATGTATATAGTATTATATAGGATTTTTATTAAGAAAAGCATATTTAGATTTGTTGAATTCTTCTTGATCATCTTGAGCTTTTGGTTATTCAAAAATTTTGTGAAATATTGTAAGATGTTTCTTCAAAATGTACACCTTAAATTTTTTGATTTTTATTCCCTCCTTAGAAATATCCATAATGTTTTGTATCTTTTGAATCACAACCCTCCATAAAATCCATATTTCCATTTCCACTAATTAAATCAAGGCAACATAATTTAATCTTAATGCTCAAAAGTGACAATGTCACTTATTTTGGTAAAAAAGAGCAAAAAACATCTATTATTTTCTTAGTAACTCGGGGCACGGCGTTCGCTGCGACGATGCACTCTTGCCAAATGGAAATAATATTAAGCGTTTTTATCTAAGTATTAGGAACATGGGGTTCGCAGTCACAATGTATCCTACTTGAAAGGTTCAAAATTACTTAATTCTTTTTGAAAATTTTAACACGTTTAAATAAGATGAATTGTTAGCCTTGATAAATTTTCCACTATCATCCTTCGTTTCCATCCTTGTGATTCAAAAAGTGCATCTCGGTTTCTATGAATACTTCTAATTTGTGAATAAATGATCATTCTTTTTTATTGTACATTTCAAGCAATATGCCCTCTTTTACAAAGCACTCTAATGAGTGAAATTTTCTTTATGCCTAGCTTATGATCCAAATAGTTCAGCATTCTCTACATTATGCTTTGCTTAGTCAAAATTCTATATATGTTATAGTAATGTATTGTTCTCAAGATTACTCTCTTAAATATCTTCCTAAAACCCTCTTTCTAAATAATCTCTAAGGTTATAAAAAGTTTGAATAGGTAGATAAAGACAATATCTTCATGGAAATAAAGCTTGTTACATATATTTATTTTCTGAGGGATCCAACTTTATATTCTTATCATATGCATTTCTTCTCCTTCTCCATCTTATTATCATAATCTTGCTTGGTGACAAGCAAGGATTTAGTGTGGGAAAGTTGATAAATGACTATTTTATAGTCATTTATAGCATTTTATTTATATCATTTACTTAGTTTTTGTTATCATTTAGTCTTCATTTAGCTTCTTTTATACTCTATATGGGATTTTATGCTTGTTGATATGTTTTGAGCGTTTATACAAGTCTTAGAGTCCATTTTTGGAGCAAATGAAGTTATGACATAACTAAGGAATCAAGGCATAGAAGGGACAGCTTCAAAATGGTCATCCAGACCTAAACCCAGCTGGAGCGGCCGAGTAGCTAAAGTGGAGCGGTCGTGTAAAGCTGGAGCAGCCGAGCAGCTAAAGTGGAGTGGCCATGCAAAGCTGGAGCGGACGAGCAGCAAAAAGGGAGCGGCCATGCATTCAAGCGAGTTCAAAAAGATAATTTGGTGCTAAGGCTTGCACGGCCGTGCAAGTCATAACACACGGCCGTGCAAGTCATAACGCACGGCCGTGCACTTAATGTTACCAGGCTAAAAAGGCACCTCTTAAAGACAGCTTTTTGAAGAATCACACCCTTAACTTAGGATGCCTATTTAAAGGCCACTTTGTATCAGTTTTATATATAGAAAAACACCTAAATATACATAGAAACACATAACAAAAATTCTCTAGCATTATTGTTTCAAATCTCTCGAAGATTCAACATTTGTTCTTGGAGTTATTTGAAGTGTTGAAGCAATAAGATATCAAGGTTTATTTTCAGCTATTGTTTCCCTACAAGTATTTCAAATAAGTATCTTTCATCTCTACTTTAATTCATGTCTTATTTATTAATCCTTGTAGTTTCTGTCATGGCTAGTGAGTAATCCTCTAACTTCTTGGGGTCAGAAATTCAGCATAATGTAGTCTTCTTTGTTAATCAAGTTTAAAAATCTCTTTCACCTTTCATAATCAATTATTTTTATATCATTTTGTCACGCCTACAAATATGATGACATCCATACTTTGTATGAATCTTAGCTAATCAAGATAAGTATCCCGCGAAAGAATCTTGATTAGTGGAACAATATAAATCGAACTAGGCTCCATTAATCACGAGAGTAGTTTAATGGCCTAGGGATGGTCCTTTAGTGGAAAATACGTGGATTTTAACCAAAACTTAATGGATTCTTATTAATCATGGACCATTGTTGGTCCCAAAGGTGGCAACAAGGGTGAAAAACAGCTAGAGGGGGGATGAATAGCTGTTACAAATTTTTCGCCCTCTTTTGAAAACTCAACCTCTTGCTTACAAAACCGCTTGAAGTGTGTTAGAAACTGCAAGTATAGTTGCAAAATGCACAGCGGAATATTAAAGTTATAAAGCGGTTTTAGAGGTGCGGTTTTGCAATGCGGTTTTCAGTGCGGTTCTTAAAACTGAAAAGTGAGGTTTTGACAATAGTTAACTGCAAACACAATTCTCAATAATGGACAACTATAAATAAGATCAAACAGAGATAGAGATAAAAAAATAGTAAGAACAGTAAATAAAAATGTAGAAATAAAGAACACAATATTTGGAGTGGTTCAATCGATAAACGATCTATGTCCACTACCAAGATGGTTAGTCTTGGATTTTCTAAGAATGATTTTATATTGAGTATGAGAGATTATAAAGTACAAAGTACAATACTCAGATTTAAAATTTATTCTATGAAGAACAAATCCTAGACTGTAACCGGTGTATCTCAAATGAATAATCTATGTGATTAAACAAGTGATGTGTGTGTGTGTGTGAGCAAGATCAAGGCTCTTTGAATCTAAGAGATGTAGAGCTCAATGATTCTTGATGTGTATAAGGCTTGATTTCTGGGCTGGAATATATTTCTTGAAGTAGAAGATGAAGATTCAAAGGACTAAGAATTTTATGGGCAGAGCTTCATCTTCTTATGAACTCACAGCAAATTAATTTCTCAAGCAATCTTCAAATGATGAAGATTGGGAGTATTTATACTCAAGCACCAAGGAACTAGTTGTTGGACATAGTTGTAGTAAGTACTGTACTGGTGCTTTCTGATTGATCCACAAATTCACCTTTTGTCCCTTGATCAAAACTTGCAGTCAAAGCTGATCAGACTTTAGCTGCAGTTAAGGAGAGAAGGACACCTATCACCTTTTCAAGATCCTTGCAGATCTTCTCTGACATTGAATCACGTGAAAAGATTTGGTATTTGACTTTTGTCATTGCTGACGTGGATTCCAACAGACATAAAGTGGTTCACTTCAAGTCTTCAATCATTGGATGCGGTCTGTTTTGAAGCGGTTAAGACAAGAGTGGTTACACCAGAGGAGGTTTCATCAGTGCGGTTGGAACTGCATTACAAATGCGGTTCACTTCAAGGCGGTTGCACTGAGATATTCAAAGAGCGGTTTCAGACAAAGGAATTCCACAAAGCAGTTGCTAGGAGCGGTTTGCTTAGTGCGGTTTGATGAAGTGGTCTGAACCTCTTGAACTGCAACCTCATATCCAATGAATCTTGTGCCAGTCTTCAAGCCTAATTTATCCTATTCTATAAAGTGGACTTAGCTAAAAAATTGAAGCCTAAGCTTCATTACATATGGGCCTAAAGTCCTTAAAATATAGAGAAGGTTATGGTATCAATCAAATCTTAAGCTAATCTAGGAGGGTTAAAATATGCATACCCAACCATCTCCCCCTATTTGATTGATGCCATTACCTACTATAACAAAAGCAAACATTGTACTTGGTAAAAACATGTCCATAAGAATTAACATGGTAAGTCATGTCCCAAGACAATACACACACTAGCTTAAGTTATAGATTTCTATACTATTGAAAAACTTACAACTTGAAAGTATAGAAATGCATTCAGTGCACTTAGAAAATATGAGTTTTAGTTCAAAGTGCAGTTTAAACTGAATGTTTAAACTTCATTTCAAAAATATGATTTTAAGTTGAAAAACATTTGAATGAGGTTTAAAACCATTGCGATTTCATTGTTCTACAAACAAGCAGTTTGATATGAACAAAGTTTTGGAACCATGATGCAATTTTCATTAATACCTCAAGCGGTCCAAATTACAGGTACAGGGTATGAAAGAAAATTGCAAGGTTACACAAACAAAAGAAATTGGACAAAGGAAATACAATGAGAGCAGTCCAACTTAAATAAAAGGAGAGTTCAGCAAGAGAAATTACAAGGCAAGAGCGATTCATTGCTGAGGCGGTTGCTGATGCAGTTGATCAACTTCAGGTTCACGAGCTTGAGAAGGATTTGAGGCAGATGTCTCTGACTTTAAGGCTCTTCTAATCCTTCTGACCTCATCGGCAGTTCTTCCTTGGGCGGTCACTAATCTTCCAAGATTATTTTCTTGAGTTGCAAGCCTAAGATTAGCATCACTGACTGCCCTAGAATTTCCTCTGACTTGTTCAGTCAGGTCATTGATTAGAGTATGAAAGGAGGTATTCAAAGAGTTGAAGAGAACATGGATCTCCCCCTGAATTGCTGCGGTTTGAAAGGAGATGGCTTTTTCCATAGGATCAAGGTCAACTGACACCTTTAGTGAGGTTTTCAACTAATGGATTGCAGAATCAAGTTTGGAATTAAATCATGTCTTGAGATTGTCCAGGCGGTCGTTGAATTCATCCTTAATCTCATTCAACTTGCCTTTCAGAGAATCATTCACAATATTTGTTTTCACAGATATCTCTCCTTTAACTGCATCAATTTCAGAAGAGAGATTTGCTTTCAAAGACTCCAAAGGGGTTTGGAAATCTTGAGCAAGTTGCGGTCTTGAATTGATTGATCTGAGCAGTTCAGCCTGGAGGGAGTCAAAAGCAGTTTTGGAGGAGTTGGAGAATTGATTGAGCATTTCTTTCATCTGGGCGGTTGATACTTTTTCTCCCAAAGTTTGGAGAATGCCATCAGCTAAATCTTTTCAAAAATCCTCAAAACAAGCTTCAGCAGAGGATTTGACAATGTTTGTTATATCTTTCTCCCCCTTAATGGCATCAAGCTTTAGGGAAAAGTGTTTCAAGGAATATCTATGATCAGTCATTTGTAGGGTTTTGGAGGCAATCAGATTGGCTTGGGCTTCAACGGTTTCAAGAAAGGAGTGGTTGAAAGCCTCAAGAGTTGCATTAGATGCGGTTAACTTTATGATATGGCCTTGGTTGATAAGGAGTTGGCTTTGGATAAGGTTGAGAGTTGAAAGAATTTGAGAGTAGTCAGTAGGAGGAGGAGTTATTGAAGTAGAAGGAATATGGGTGAATGAGGGAGGCAGTTGAGAAAAGGTAGGAGGAGCAGTTTGGGGTAGATTAGTATGAAGGGTTTGGAATATAAGAGAGGTTGGAATTGTGAAAGAGTGGGTGGTTGATGGTGGAATGGGTAGTGTTTGGGGTAAGGTAGCAAAGGCAATTGGAATAGGGGTGGTTGGGATTGGGGTAGTTGAAATTGGGGTGGTTGAAATTGGGATGGTTGGGATTGGGGCAGTTGATATAGGTGCGGTTAGAGGAGGAGGAAATGTGGAAGTTGGAAGATTTGTAGTGTTGAGATTTGAATGTGAGGAGGAGTTGGTTTGAGAGGTGTGGACAGAAATAGAAGAGGTTTTCTGTTGCTGAGGAGAGATAGGAGGGGTAAGAGTTTTGTGTGGAGGTGTTTGGGCGCGATTTGAAGTAGGAGGGGTAGTTTGGTGTATGGGAGAGTGAGAAGGAGAAGGAGTTGGATCCCTAAATTTTGAAGTGGAGTGAGCTTGTCCTACTGATGGTTTGGAGGTCCATTCAGAAAAGGCAAGAGGTAAAGGTGAATCTTTGTTTTGAGGGGTGTGGAAATCAGATTGGGAGGAGGAATGTGAGGTAGAGAGAGCAGAGGATGATTCCCTATCAAAATAAGAGTCAGTTTCACCAGGAATTTTCACTTTGGCCTGAGCAACACGTTGAAGAAAACGTTTTGGCCCTTTGGTAGGAGTTGCCTTCTCGACTATCATTTTATACCTCCTTTTTTAGGATTCTCCCCTGAGCGATTTCAGCTCTTGGTGGTTGAGTGGGGGAGAGCGGTTTGGGAGATGGAATAGGTGAGGTGGGTTGGTTTTGAATAGGTGATAAAGGTGGAGTTTGGACAGGGTTTGAGTTGGAGGTGGAGGCGGTTGGGTTTGAGAAGGGGGTTGCGGCCGTTGAGGTTGCGGTTGGGGTTCAGGAGCGGTTGACTTACCCTTGGCAGCTTTTCTCAATTCAGCCGCTTTCTCCAATTTGTCTATCTTGGCTCTGTATTAAGTAGCCAGGTCTTCTTCAGATAGGCAGTTGATTCCTTAACTTTCTTAGCCCTTGAAATCAACGGAGCAATTCCAGCATCTTCTTTTTCTTCTTCTTCTTCACCTTCTGCATCAGGTTCATCAATCAGTTCCATCTTTTTCTTTCCCTTAGAACTAGGATCAGCACCAGTGGTAGTTGCAGCACGCGGTTTGGCTGAAGTGGTCTTAGCTTTCTTGACAGGCGGTTCAGTAGCCGGATTTTTCTTCCTTATGGCCTTTTTGATTGCTTTACCTATAGCTTGAATAGCGGTTGCAGGATTCATCTCAACATAGAACTCCATGGGTTGATGAGTGTCAGCATCATAAAGAAATTTATATTCAGCATTCCCAAAAGAGTATCTAAAGTTGTGACAAACCCTTAGTCCAAGGGATTCTTCATCACCCCAATGCACAGACAACTCTGGGTTGGAAAGCCTCAAATCTTCCAGATGTTGGTAGCTGGCAAAGAGGGCGGTTAGGAGCCTGCAAAACGGTCTCCATCTTATCTCTTCATTCTTAGTCTTGGACTGATAGGTGTGAATGCTGTTGGCAAGCTCTCTCAGAAGAATCTTGGGCCAATGGAGCTTGATCCCATTGTAGATTGCACAGCAGTACATCCACTGCTGGGAGGTGAAGTTGTTGTGATTCCCTGTTTTCCCACATACAGACTTCCCTACTAAGTAACAGAGGTGGCTCATTAGCTCACCAAATTCCTTTATGGGTTTCTTCTTATAATACCCAGACAAAGAGGAAAGTGCAACTGTAGTAGATGCGGTTTCATCCATCACCTCTTGACTGACAGAATCAGGGGCAACAGAAACATGGAATTCAAACGTACTTCGAATATCCAAGTAATCAATAGAAATCTCAAATCCCTCAACATTGGCAACCAGGCAGTTGATCTTCTTTCCATCTTCTAACTCTCTTTGACCAGACTTTGCAGTTGCATAAAATTGGTCTACAAATGAAGGAATTGTATTCTTGTTGAAGAGGAGAAGAATCCCAGAAGCATCCATTCTTCTTATCAGTTCTCTGCCTAGGGCATCACTTTTTAGTTCAGTCTCATTTATCTCCCACCCTGGCAAGAAAAATCTTGGTTCCTACAAAGTGAAGTATATAAGTTAGATTCATTTAACAGATTCACATTCACAAGTGGTTTGGGCACTCTTGCGGTTAGCAATGGTGCGGTTTGAAATATGAAGAACTTCAAACCCCAAGTGAATTGTGAATACAGTTGTAGGAAATAAGAAAATATAAAAGAGAAATTCTTAGTATGTGGCATTGTAATCCAAAGTTATCCCACACTCCCAAGAAGTTCCTGAGGGAAAGGTCTTGGTTTCTAGCCTATATACTAAGTAATACTCAAAAATATTTAGCATGCGGTTTCAAAAAGAATATGAGCGGTTTACCCACATGCGGTTTACTACTACTAAGAACACGCGGTTTGAAACTATAAGATATGCGGTTGTAAGAATGCGGTTTCAAACCAAGGGAGCATGCGGTTGATGTTCAAAACTGACAAGTAAATCCTAACATTTTCAGAAAAAATTCTAAGTGTGGCAAACATAATCAATGAATCACAGAAAGTCAAAATATAGGAAATTTTTCTGAAATTTGTGGATAGTACCTACGAAGAACATGAAGAACATTCATGAACACCAAGGACAGAGATTTAAAAAAAAAGTTCACCAAAATCAACAAATAATATATCAAAATGATCACATTGAGCAAGGGATTAACAATATCATAATAAAATTTCAACCTTTGCTCAGATTCCCCAAGAAATCAAGAAAAACACAAATGGGTTTTCGAAATGTAAAACTTGAAAAATTCAAAATCAGTGGCCAAAACATGTTTGGATCATAAAATAAACTACATAAATGTAATCTAAACATCAAGGCGAACAAAACCCAGTAATTTTCAAGCAAAATGAGTAAGAAATGAAGATTTGAGCAAGTAGAATCATTCATGGCAGACGAACAGTTTTCTGAAGATTATCCATGGCAATTTCAACAAACTTTACAATAATAATTTGTAGATAAGTAGGAGTTAAGGTTCAGAAATCATACCATGTCTGTAAAAGGTTTCTTAGAAGCCATTGAAGTGATTGTAGATTTTGAAAATGAAGGTTTTTGAGGATTTTTGGAAGAGAGAGAAAGTGAGTTGGTAGAGAGATAGTACGTAGTGCAGAGAGAACAGAGTTGGAAGAGTTGAAATTGTAGTATGTGTATGCTATTTATAGGTAATTTTCAGGTTTAGAACAGTTGAAAAGACAGTTTCATTATCCCATAAAATGAATCATTACCTCTGTTGCACCCTTTCAACTTTTTCTCAAAACCTTATGACGGCTGACATGAGGGCTTTTAATGCTAATGTTCCCTTTGCATTAAATGTATTTAAATTTTGAAATATCGTGGGAAAATATTTGCAAAAATACCCTTATGCCAAAATAAGGACTAAATAGAAAATAAGAGAAAATTACCTGTGTTCCACGTGGCATATGCGGTTTGAAAAAGATGAGTAGTTAGGAATGTCAAACCGCTTTTAAGATAGCTTATTCAAAGCTAAGAAAATTTAAAAACATTTGAAAAATATTCCAAGTGTTGAAAGTGCGGTTGATATATATGCGGTCAGGATGCAGCTTGCGGTTTGAATATTGGCGGTTGGCTGCAAGCGGTTGACTGCATGCGATTTGGTACACGCGGTTTCAGCAGGGTGAGGTTTGAAACCTCAACAGGAAATTCAACCTATACTCAACACACAAGTTAGCAAATAAAAATTATGGAATCATTTAAGTTCAAGCATACACATTTCTCCTCTGAGGAAAGAAAACCTCTTGGAGTCCAGAGCTTTTGTGAGGATGTCAGCAATCTGGTTGTCTGTCCCCACATAATCTAGATGGATATTCCCTTTTTCCACATGGTCTTTGAGGAAATGATACTTAATATCTATATGCTTGGTTTTGGAGTGCATGACAGGGTTGTTGGAGACTGAAATTGTTGAAGTGTTGTCACACATGATTAGGCAGTTTCCTTCTTCAATTCCATAGTCCACCAACTACTACTTCATCCAAAGAATTTGACAGCAACAACTTCTAGCAGCAATATACTCAGCCTCTGTGGTTGACACTGAAACTGATGCTTGCTTCTTGTTGGCCCAAGCAACTAGTCTATTCCCAAGGAAATGACAAGTCCCACTAGTTCTTTTCATGTCAATTGTGCAAGCTGCATAATCTGCATCTGAATAACCTACGAGATCGAAATTTGAATCTTTGGAATACCGAAGTCCAAGGTTAGTGGTTCCAGAAAAATAGCGGATTATACGCTTGGCTGCAATCAAATGTGCTTCTCTAGGATCTGCTTGATAGCGTGCACATACACAGACACTAAACATGATATCTGGCCTACTAGCAGATAAATAAAGTAATGAGCCAATCATACCTCGATACAAGGTCTGATCAACCTTCTTACCTTTTAGATCCTTATCTAGCTTATTGCTGGTGGCCATTGGAGTATCGTATGCTTTTGCATTTTCTAGTTCAAACTTCTTTATCAACTCCTTAGTGTATTTGGCTTAGCTGAGGAAGATTCCTTCTTCGCATTGTTTGATTTGAAGCCCGAGGAAGAATATTAATTCTCCCATCATGCTCATCTCAAACATGCTTTTCATTAGCTTCTCAAAACGCTTACAAAGTAACTCATTAGTAGAACCAAAAATAATATCATCAACATATATTTGAACAAGTAGGGAATGATTATTATATTTGAAAATAAAAAGAGTTGTATCAATTTTATCGCGCTTAAATCCTTTTCTAGTAAAAATTTAGATAGAGTCTCATACCACGACCTTGGAGCTTGCTTAAGTCCATATAAAGCTTTCTGGAGCTTGTAGACATGATTGGGAAATTTGGAGTCTTCAAATCCAGTCGGTTGGGCAACATACACGGTCTCTTGAAGTTCACCATTGAGGAAAGCACTCTTCACGTCCATTTGATATAACTTGAACTGCTTGAAAGAGGCGTAGGCAAGGAACATTTTAATTGCTTCCAATCTTGCTACTGGAGCAAAGGTTTCATCATAATAGATTCATTCTTCTTGCCTATATCCTTGTGCAACCAACCTTGCTTTGTTTCTTGTGATGCTTCCAATCTCGTCCATCTTATTCCTAAACACCCACTTAGTTCCTATCACTCCTTGATCCTGAGGCCTAGGCACCAATGTCCAGACCTTGCATCTTTCAAACTGGTTGAGTTCCTCTTGCATAGCAATGACCAAACTGAAATCTTATAGTGCTTCATCAATCTTCTTGGGTTCAACTTGAGATATCAAGGATGTATGCTCATCATAGTTTGATCTCCTTGTTTGAACATCGGAAAACAGATCACCAATCACATTAGATAGAGGGTGACTGCTGACTTCTCTAACCTCTGGGGGTAAGTCTGGTTGAACTGAGGTTTGCTGAAGATCTTTAATTGGAACATCGTTAGATCCTTCAGCGAAGTCATGGAAGGTAAGTTGACAAAGAGGTTCAATAAGCTGGATGGGGGAATTTTCAACAACTTCTTCTTCCCTAGCGGTTGCATCTGGAGAATGAACTTCAGGTGCTGTTTGATAATTTTGGTCTGAGGGAATTTCAGTTGAGGGTGCTGGATTTTGCGGTTGAGGTTCAGGTGCGGTTCTAGAGGTTTCACCTGTTTCATTATGCTCAGCAACATTTGGAGCCATATGTGGCTCAAGGAGAGAATGTTCATCAAACGTAACATGGACAGACTCAACTATCTTTAAACTAGTTTTATTAAAAACATGAAAAGCTTTTGAGTGTTTAGCATACCCAACAAAGATACCTTCATCAGCCTTGGCTCTGAATTTACCTCTATTTTCTCTTCCTTTGTAGAGGATAAAGCATTTGCAGCCGAAGATCTTGAAGAAAGCGATATTGGGGGTTCTTCCGCTCCATAGCTCATATGGAGTCTTGTTGTAGGTCTTGTTGATGAGGGAGAGGTTCTGAGTGAAGCATGGTGTATTGATTGCTTCAGCCCAAAAATAATGAGGTAGCTTGGCTTTAGATATCATTGTCTTTCCAGCCTCAATCAACGTCCTGTTCTTTCTTTCCACAACCCCATTTTATTGTGGAACACCAGCAGTCAAGAAATTGTGATCAATCCCATGGTCATCACAATACTAAGAAACACCGTTGTTCTTAAATTCTGTTCCATTATCTGATCGAACACTAACGATGTCGTCTTCTTTTTTAGTCTGGATTCATCTGAAGAGGGAGGTTAAGATGTCATAGCAATCGTCCTTAGAGATCATCATCTCAACCCATGTATATCTTGAATAATCATTCACCACCACTAAATTGTATCTACATCCTTCAATGCTGGCAGTGGTGACGGGTCCAAACAAATCGATGTGAAGCAGTTGTAAACATCTTGCAGTTGAGGGCACAGTCTTGCTGGTATAAGACGACGCGGTTTGCTTACCAAGTTGACATGCACTGCATTTCTCAGGATGGTGGTCAGCCACTTTGGGTAAACAACGAACGAGGTTTTCCCTTCCAATCTTTGCTAGATACTTGAAGTTCAAGTGGCTCAACCGCTTGTGCCATAGCCAACTATTTTCGCTCACATTTTTTGCTACAAAACAGAGATTAGTAATACTACATGAAGAATCTAGATCAATAATGTAAATATTACTCTTACAAATCCATGTGAGTAGGGTGACTCCGGAAATGCTATCTTTAATAAAGCAATTTGATGACGTGAAGTTGCAAAGCATTCATTTGTCACAGAATTGAGAAATTGAAAGGAGGTTGTGCTTGAGTCCTTCAACAAGAGAAACCTTCTCAATGGTTAGGTTTCCTCTCCTTATTACACCATACCCAATGGTTTTGCCTTTGTTGTTGTCACCAAAGGTTACAGACGGACCACTTGCTTCAATTACATCTTCTAGTAATGATCTATCTCCAGTCATATGTCTTGAGTAGCCACTGTCAAGATACAATTCATTATCCTTGGAGTGACCAGCCATTAAGCAGAGGACCTAAAAGATAAACATTAAGAATGAGGTCCCCTTTTATTCCTTTGGTCCTGAGGTTAGCAACCTTTAATGACCCACACCTGTTTGACAGAAGGAGGTTTACTCTTCCTGGCATTGGGTGTGAACCGCAAAAGGCATTCTGCAGCCTTGTGACCTAAACCATCACACACAGAACATTTATGAAAGCTACAAGCAACATAAGGTTTTAATAACTCCTTAATTTTCTTAGGAGCTGCATGCGGTTTGGGAACAACGGTTTTAGCCTTGACAAAGGTAGGTGTCTTTGGTTTGACCGCGGTTTTTCTAGGAACGCTCCCCTTGCTTTTGAAGGCAGGAGGTGCGGTCGAAGAAGAAGGGCGATCAGCCTTGCAGTTGGCAGCACCACCTATTCCACCAGAAGCGGCTGGAGTAGAGGTGCGGTCAGCTGCATAAGAAACCTCCTCTGCATCTTCACTCTCAGAATCTTTTCCTTTCATCTGAGAGTTTTTCCCAAACTGTTTCTTTGGATAGACATAATGGAAGTTAAGTGGAGCCTTTTATTTCTGTCCTTTACCCTTAGAACCAGCACGCTTCTCCTTAGGAATTTCTTTAGTTAGTTTAGAAATTTCCTCATCCACAGCAGGATTCACACTTCTCCTTTTCACCTGTTTGAAATCCCAGACCTTCTTTAATTCCACTGGTCATTTGGGATTCTAGTATTTGATCCAAGGTGACACGAGACTTGGTCCACTCATCAATAATCTTCTGGAGATCGTTGATTTGAGTAACCAGATCATCGTTCCTAAGTTGAAGTGCAGCAACCTTAGTTTCTAGGATGCGGTTTTGATCAGCAAGAGGAGACATACTTTTGATTTGGTCCTTAAGATTGGAAATTTCAGACCTCATCACAGTTTTCTCCGTCTTGTACTGAGAAAGTTCATCATGAGCTAAACCTAAATTTTTCTTAACATTAGAGAATTTTTGGATCATCATTTCTGCTTCCTTGAACATCCTTTCATGTTCTATGGGAGAAACTTCTTCCACCACCTTTTTCAAAATTTTCTTCTTTAGAGTTGCTTTTGAAGGTGGAGCATTTGTAGGGGGGAAAATGGGACGCGAATACGAACTACTCCCTATTTGAATGCTAGGAGTAAGTTTGACATCGGTATCCAATTTAAAATTTGGAATTTTTATAGAAATATCTTCATCCTCCATATCTAGCAACTCGATTGACTCAGTATCTGACTCATCGGAAGCATCTGCAACTAAGTAGAGATTAACCTCTTCGGTTTCATTATCACTTCCCTCATCAGAATCTGTTTCAATCCAAGTTGCTAATTCTTTAGAATTCTCTTCCTCTTCAGCAACCATTTCCTTGCGACGAGAAAATTTCGCAGGAGAGATTTTCTTTTTCATATATTCAAATCTTGGCTGTGGACACTCAGATGCAAAGTGACCAGGTTTCCTACAGTTGTAGCAAACTAGATCACCCTTTTTCTTTGTATCAGCAGCCTTGGAAAAAGTTGCTGGAGGTTTGCCTTTAGAAAATGATTTTGTGAAAGTTTTTGAGGATTTCCTAAATTTTTGAAATCTTTTCACAAACATGGCAAAATCATCATCATCCATTTCGATGAGTGATGAGGTTGATATGGAAGGATCAGCGGTTTGATTGGATGTGGTTGGTTTCTCCTCATGTTCCACGACGGACATGGAAAGTGATTTGATTTTCTCTTCAATCTCTTCAATGTGATTTAATTTAAGCTCATAGACTCTAAGGTTTGCATACACGTTACTTAACGACCAAGTAATCAAAACTTTGGAGTCTTCTAGAGATGTGGCTTTATTGACCCATCTCGAACCTAAAGCAGCTAGGAAAGTCATATTGATTTCCTTATCAGTTAAAGTTTTGCCAAGAGATCTACATGTATTAACTACCTCAACATAGCGGTCGTAGGTCTGACGCAAGGTTTCGTTGGATTTTCTGTTGAAGTTGTTGTAAGATCTTTCAACATCATATAATTTGTTCTCCTTGCACTCATCATCACCTTCGAGGTAGCTCTCTATGGAATCCCACATCTGCTTTGCAGTTTTCAAATACATCACTTTTTGAAGGGTGGAAATGGGAAGGGTTCCAGAAATGATGTGCCTTGCTTTACTGTCTAAGGCAGCTAATCTTTTCTCTTCATCCGACCACTCGCCTTTTGGCTTTTGGACTTCTGGAGTTTCTGCACTGGTGGCTGGATTGGTGTTGGCCTTCATAGGAATGAACGGGCCATTGATCACGCATTCCACCAGCATCTCATCAATAGTCTCCAAATGAATAAGCATTCGGCACTTCCAGATGTCGAAGTGGTCTTAGTCCAAAATGGGAATGTGTAAATAGTTAACAGTTGTCATTGTTTTTGAGTTTGCCATATCGAATCGGCACATAAGCTGTTAAGCTTGAAAAACAGTGGTTTTATAAATGTGTTTGCTCTGATACCACTTGTTGGTCCCAAAGGTGGCAACAAGGGTGAAAAACAGTTAGAGGGGGTGAATAGCTGTTACAAATTTTTTGCCCTCTTTTGAAAACTCAACCTCTTGCTTACAAAACCGCTTGCAGTGTTTTAGAAACTGCAAGTAGAGTTGCAAAATGCACAGTGGAATATTAAAGTTATAAAGCGGTTTTAGAGGTGCGGTTTTAGAGGTGCGGTTTTGCAATGCGGTTTTCAGTGCGGTTCTTAAAACGGAAAAGTGAGATTTTGACAATAGTTAACTGCAAACACAATTCTCAATAATGGATAACTATAAATAAGATCAAACAGAGATAGAGAGAAACAATTAGTAAGAACAGTAAATAAAAATGCAGAAATAAAAAATACAATATTTGGAGTGGTTCAATCGATAAACAATCAACGTCCACTACCAAGATGGTTAGTCTTGAATTTTCTAAGAGTGATTTTATATTGAGTATTAGAGATTACAAAGTACAAAGTACAATACTCAGATTTAAAATCTATTCTATGAAGAACAAATCCTAGACTGTAACCGGTGTATCTCAAATGAATAATCTATGTGATTAAACAAGTGAGGTGTATGTGTGTAAGCAAGATCAAGGCTCTTTGAATCTAAGAGATGTAGAGCTCAATGATTCTTGATGTGTATAAGGCTTTATTTTTGGGCTGGGATATATTTCTTGAAGTAGAAGATGAAGATTCAAAGGACTAAGAATTTTCTGGGCAGAGCTTCAGCTTCTTATGAACTCACAGCAAATCAATTTCTCAAGCAATCTTCAATTGATGAAGATTGGGGGTATTTATACTCAAGCACCAAGGAACTAGCCGTTGGACACAACTGTAGCAAGTACTGTAATGGTGCTTTCTGATTGGTCCACAAATTCACCTTTTGTCCCTTGATCAGAACTTGCAGTCAAAGCTGATCAGACTTCAGTTGCAGTTAAGGAGAGAAGGACACCTGTCACCTTTTCAAGATCCTTGTAGATCTTCTCTGACATTGAATCACGTGACAAGATTTGGTGTTTGACTTTTGTCACTGCTGACGTGGATTCCAACAGTCATAAAGTGGTTCACTTCAAGTCTTCAATCATTGGATGCGGTCTGGTGTGAAGCGGTTAAGACAAGAGCGGTTACACCAGAGGAGGTTTCATCAGTGCGGTTGGAACTGCATTACAAATGCGGTTCACTTCAAGGCGGTGCACTGAGATAGTCAAAGAGCGGTTTCAGATAAAGGAATTCCACAAAGCAGTTGCTAGGAGCAGTTTGCTTAGTGCGGTTTGATGAAGTGGTCTGAACCTCTCGAACTGCAACCTCATATCCAATGAATCTTGTGCCAGTCTTCAAGCCTAATTTATCCTATTCTATAAAATGGACTTAGCTAAAAAATTGAAGTCTAAGCTTCATTACATATGGGCCTAAAGTCCTTAAAATAGAGAGGAGGTTATGGTATCAATCAAATCTTAAGCTAATCTAGGAGGGTTAAAATATGCATACCCAACAACCATCGAAAGATAGGGCATGATTAATAGAGAGTACATGTGCAAAGCCTTCGAGATACAAGTAATGCGCAACTTAATGTATCGTCCTTAATATATGAATTGAACTATATTTTTATATAAACTTAATTCATTCGTTGACTACATGTTGTTAGATTTCCCATCCCAAGAATGTCTTCATATTATAAGAGTTTAATTTAAGTAATCTTTGTATGTCCTTAGTGTTTTCATAAAACAAAGCATATTTGCTCTCAATCTCTATTTTTATTTCTTGTAAAAACTAATATTGTCATAAGTAAACCCTGTCTTCGTGGGATCGACCCGTACTTGCATTAGCTAAGCTATTATAGCCCGTGCACTTGCGGTATTTAAAAGAATCGTTTGGTTTGAGACTCAACAGTAGTACATTGACTACTTGAAATCTATCCTACTCACTATTAGATATCCATATATGGAGCCCTTCGGATAGATAACCCTAGATAAAGCAACGTAAAATTGACCGTAATTAAAAATCGTTTTTTTTAAATAATCCCAACACTTATAAAGATTGCTCGTAACTTTCATAACAATATTCTTTTAAAGGCAAAAATTATATTTTTGTCACTAAACTTTAGCATTTTAAAATCTTTTCACTGAACTAATATTTTTCAAAATATTCTCACTCAACTTTCACAATTTTCAAAAAGTGTTCGCTCCGTAAACAAATTCGCTACAAACATGAAGAAATTTAGCCACGTGATTTAACGTGACTAATTTTTGTTAAGTTAATTGAACCAATATGTTAACGTTGTTGATATATGTGATATAGACTATTAAGGGAAATGGTATGTGAGACCGAGGTAATATATCCTTATTCATGTCAAAGAGTAGAATTTAGAACCAAAATAATGGAGTCAAATTGTGAATAGTAGAGTAGTTGATGTCAAGATTCATTAGCCCACATTTTATATTTAGTCACAAAAAAGTAAATTCTGTACAACTTATTAGTACCATAAAAATTAAATATTTCAGCTATTTTGCATTCCTTCCTTTATTATTTCTTTTCTTTTCCTTTATTTCTTGGGACATTTATCAAAAATTACTTTTGAAAAATAAATTTTACAAAAAAAAAAAATCACACAAGTTGGATATTACAAGAAACTCTTTATATAATACAAAAACCTACTCTTTTTTTTTTTTTTGGCGTTTATCTGTCAAATAACTGATAAATGTATTTATCAGTTGTTTAACCAAAAAATCAATTACAAAATACTTTTTAAAAAAATGATAAATGAATTTATCAGGTATAAACAACTGATAAATGTATTTATCAGTAATTTTAACTGAAAAGGCAAAAAAAAAGTAGTTTTTTTGTAATATCATAACTTACATGTTTTTTTGTAAGTAACGTCTTTTTAAGGTAGATTTTAGTAAAAACTCTTTTTTATCTTTTCCTCATTTAAACATATTGTATTTCATTTTTGCCCCATCCAGTTAGTTAAGTCTTTTTTATTTTTCCTCATTCAAAAAAGAAAAGTGTTCTTAGTTTAAGGAAATACTAATACAATTACCCATAAAAAGTCATATTCTTATTGGTACGTATACTCTATAATTTATTCATAAAAATATTTATTTTTCTAGCATGTTTAGAAATTAAAGAGATATGGTGAATAGTTAAAATTGTGCCATATTTGTAGGACAGTAGTATTTAAAAGCATCTATCATCGAAATCGATAAGAACCGTCAATACACAAAAAAAAAGAGGAATTTTTTTTCTAAAATAATTCATTTTTAAATAAATATTTTCCAAAACAACAAACCCTTTCGAACTATTTGCAAAAATATCTATTTTTTTTAAACTCGCTATTTCATATTACGATTTATCGTAATTCGTTTAAACTCGCACCACTATATATCTTCTTCTTTTTTTCAGTCTATTTAATCGAAATATAAATAGTTTTAATTAAATTTTAAACTCGCTAAACCATTTATCGGGTTTAAGCGAGATTTTGAATTTGCAAATAAGGTTGGGGGCAGATTTGTTTTTAACCCCAAGAGCATATGCAACCATGCCATTTAAAAATTGTGCCAAGCCATTTTTCTCTCCTCCAACTCAGCTTCACGTCATCAGTCATCAATACACAACTCCAAACAATTTTATCTCCATTCATGACAAAAGTCATCAGTTTCTCTCTCCTACTTTTTATTATACCCCACCATATTTTTTCTTTCCTACTCATTTATATTACATTTATTACTACTATAAATAATTATTAATTATTGTACTATATAAATAATTAATTATAAATTTTATTATAATTAATTATTTTATTAATATTTATTAGTTTTATTTATATTATTTTTGTTAGAAAAAATGATTTTTGAGTGGGACATGTATCATTTTTTGATTTTCTCAATTTCCTTTCTCTCTCCTTGCCCTTTAGTCATCTGGCAAGACAAAAAATGGAATTTGTCATGAATGACTTTTTAAAAGTCATGAATGGAAAATGGCTTGGTGCCACCTAGTTCCACCTAAGCATGTGCCATGAGCAAATTTCATGAGTGGAGGTGCTCTAAACATACACATAATTGTTGAGAATAGAGAAAGGGAGATGTGGAAAAAAAAAACCTCAATTTTCACATCTTTTCATAATTGGTCAAAAGTACGAATCAAAGTAAATCATCAACATCTCAATCATTCTATATACTTGTGATTATTAAGATAGAGTTAGTTTTTTTTGTGTGTGTTCATATACAATATAGATATGAATGTTAAAATTAGGTTTTTGATTGTTTTAATATTTTGATTTTGTAATGTAGGATTAAAAATGAACGTAGTTTCACTTATTTTCATGTGCTATTGGAGAGGTGATTATAAATGTTCATTTGATGGTTCTCATTTTCAGTAAGGGCCAAAATGTGCGATTATGGTTCATTGTAGATAGAGATACAATCAATTGATTGATAAGTTATATAAAGCGATGGGTGTAGATCGGAGACAATATGAGTTAGAAATTATTTGTATATATCCCCATTCATTTGATAACGAGATTGGTGAGTAATTTCCATTTCATATTCAAGATGATGTAGGTGTGGATATAATGTTTGATGTTTATGCTCAATTTGGTGGGCTGAGTAATTTGCAGTTGTGTGTGGTAGTCAAATGGATCGAAAATTGAAGTTATAAAGAGTTTGAAACACGTAATACGGAGACCTTTATTTGAATTCATCAAGTTGTTATCGTGATGTAGGGGTTGGTCTTAGTACACATACACTTGTATCAACTCAAATATCAAATTATAATGATGGGGCTTGCCGAAATGATCCTATTAACAATGAGAATTCGGAAGATGACAAAGATTATGAAGAAGAAGAAGAAGAAGAAGAAGAAGAAGAAGAAGAAGAAGAAGAAGAAGAAGAAGAAGAAGAAGAAGACACAAATATAGATGCATTACTAGATGATATTGATGATGGATATCAAAAGCGTATCTAATATAGATTTGGGAGAGGGTGATGAGGCCCGATTGATGATGACGTGGAAACAAATTTGGTTCATTATAAAGTACCAGAAAATCGGAGGTATGAGAGAGAAGATAATCTTATTTATAGTGATATTGATGATATTGGTCGACAAGAAGAAGGCTTGATTGATTCTTATCATTAACCAAGTTTTCCAGTTTGGGATCCAAAGAAAGATGAAATTGCTAAAGGGATATGATTTTCTAACAAGAATGAGGTGCAATTTGAAATAAAGAGGTACCACATTAATTCCAATCAGCGGTTCAGGGTAAGAAAGAGCACAACTCATTAATGGGCAATAGAATGTCTACTCAAAAAGTACCCATGCAATTTTTATGTTTGTGTGAGTCGAAAGAAGCTTGGTTATTGGGAAGTGACCAAGTACAAGGGTACTCATTGTTGCTTCTTTTATGGAGAAAGCCAAGATCACCCCAACCTAAATGCGAATTTTATTGATCCACAAGTTGTTAGTCTAATTAAGAAGGATTCAGATGTAAAGGTTGGAGTTATTTTTGAACATATTAATGAAATGTACGACAAGACAGTTGCCTATAAGAAGGCATAGTGTGGAAAATAAAAGGGCATTTCAGAAGTATTTGGAGATTGGGAGAAAGCGTATTTAAGGTTGCCCCGCGTCCTAGCAGTCATCCAAAAATACAATCCCAGAACAATTGTTGAGTATACACATCCTCCTCCTCCTGTTGGTGAATTATGCATGATTGAACGTGTGTATTGGGCATTTGGGCCTTGTATTGAAGCTTTCACTCATTGTCCGCCTGTGATTTCTGTTGATGATACATTCCTTCATGGTAGATGTAAATGGGTAATATACAGATTGTCATGGGTGTTGACGCCCAAGACAATATACTTACTCTTGCATTTGTTGTTGTTGAAAATGAGGACTAGGTGAACTGGCATTGGTTCTTATATCTTGTTTGTAGACATATTATCAAGATTCATGAGGTATGCTTGATATTTTACCTTCATCACGGCATTCTTAACACTATAGCGGAAGATACATGGTGGACACATGTGCATCATAGATATTGCTTGAGGTATATGCAAACAAATTTCTTGTACAAGCACAGAGGGGCTAATTTGAAGCATTTGTTTTAGAGAGCTGGTAAAGCAATATAAGATAGGAAATTGAAATATACCTTGGATAGTATTTGTTTAATTAACCCTGAGGCATTTAAATGGTTTGTGAATTTAGATGCCAGAAAGTAGACATTGGCACAGGATGGTGGTTATAGATATGGCATTATAACTACTAACATGTCTTAGGTTTTTGATAATATCTTGAAAGAAGCCCGTGAGATACCAATAACATCAATTGTTGAGATTGCCTTTTATCGTTGTGTAGAGTACTTTCAGGTAAGACATGGGTTTTCACTGAATACTTTAGGAGGTAATCTTGACATCCCAAATATCAATCCCCTACATCAATTCAGTCAGAAAGTTCATTACCGATTCAGGAAGAATAGCGATAAGGCTATGAAACATCATGAGGTTCAACACTCACGAGATGGGGGTGTATCAGGTGACAACCGCACGTCGCGGTGAAAAAAGTGGAAATATCTAAATTGCCCGATGGAAGGATCGTGCGCGCACAATTGGTAAATGGGTTGCATATCACATGCCTTATTCCCATCTTATTGCATGTTGCCAGGCGTAACGTATTGATGATCATTCTTTTGTTAATCCATTTTACACTATTAGGAAATACTACAAGACATGGAAGGGAACATTTGAACCAATACACCATTAGGACTATTGAGATTTTGATGATTTGGTGCCAAGTTTTTCCCCTAATACCAACCTTCGACGTGCTGTGAAGTCCGGAAGGCCCAGATCAAGACGGTTTCAAAACTGTATGGACTTTCAAGCAAATAAACGAAAGACTCAGTGCTCAACATGCAAACAAGAAGGTCATAATCGTCGTAGTTGTCCAACAAATAGACACTAGAATTTTCATGTAATTTTTATTAAAATTTAATGTAATTTCTATTTGAGTTGGATTTTTTACAAACTATATGTACTATTATGCATTGTTTTTGCGGTTAAAATCACAATCCAGGGATAGAAATATAAAAATTCTTACAAAAACTACTAAACTAGTTAAAATCAACTCTCACTTCTTCTTTCTTTCATATATTTTATCATAATCGAATGAGGTGTATTTGTTCGCCGGATGCCGTGCCCTAGACCTTTTTCTGATGTCAGTTTGTCATTGAAATTCCTCCCTCTGAGCTTGTGTAACACCCTCGAAATGAGTCCCACCGAATGAAGTCGAACACGAATCGGAGAAAGGTGGAATAGCAGCCCATGATGTATATAAAGCAACCCTAAATCCACTCCCTAAATTTACTTACAAGGGAATAGTGGTCTAGGCTTTACAAAATCATCGTCTGCCTCAAATACCATACAAAGTTGACGTTGTGGCACCCTGCTCTGTCTAGGTGGAGGGTCTACAAAATCATCGTCATTATATGGATGATGTACCCCACTAATCTGACTCAGTGTAATCCCCTCCTCAACCTCTAGCCTATTCCTCTCCCTTCAAAATCTGATTAGTTATCCACTTTGACAGGCAATCAAATAGTCCATCTGGCTGAGTGTCGGGCTCTGCATCTACGTGTACCTCTGGCTCGATGTGAGGCTCCTCATCTGCCTTGTCATATAAGTTTATCTAGGGTTGTGCATGTGCTTGTCTGTGTGCACGATGTCCACGTCTTAGACCCTTTCTAGGTGCCACACCCTGGGCGCGATCAACTGTACTAAAGGTGGAGCATCCTTAAGTAGATGCTACTCTCTCACATGTGTGAGAGTATCTCTGACAAGCCTCTGCACCACAAGTCGGGATGGACACACCAGATGCAGCTGCTCCCCATCCCTTGTAATGTCGGCTTCATAAATTATGAGAAAAATTTAATAAATGCTTACCAAACCCTCCTAGAAAGGGGATAACGCCCAGTAACCAACATCCTCTATGTGCAATGGGATTTGGACAAACATGCACGTGATGCTCCTATACCAAGTCATATATTGATGAGTATAATGCATAATCTCATATCTCATATGCCCATCAACCACTCTATCCCGCCGTTGTTCTTAAGATACTATATACCATTGGTGTCGGGTACTCCAAAGGACATGGCTATTCCCGCGGCGGTCAACCTTTTACAACTCCTCCCTTGTCTTACAATGTTATGGGATCCCCTGAAACATGCCAAACCTCCTCAAAACATGATTTGGGTGGTGCCACTCTACCTTCTCAAAACATATAAGAGGGACTCTAGAAATCCAGATGGCCTTTCCCTGACGGCAATAAGCTGGAGCCTGTCGATCTCTATATGGATGTCACACTACTTGATCCTCAGTTTTGCCAACTGGTCTCGATAGCTGCACAGGTTGTGTGTAGTAACATATTTAATAGATAAACGTCTAATCCACCTAAAAATTAATAAATGGAGATAGTTTAGTCAAAAGTTCCAAAATGTATTAAAACAAGAACATTTCAGATGGAATAGTCGTTTATAGATATATACCTGCACCCCAATGGTAGGTTGCCTTGATTCGCATCCTCATTTGGCCTAAGAGAAATAGATTGTGTACATAGCAACCTATCCCATGCTCAAAGTTGTATACATAAAATATATGTATATCAAATACTACACAAAACAGATGATTTTGAATAAAAAAAAACATCATAACATTTAATCAAAATGTTATAGCATACCTGGAAGATATTCAGAAATCCACCACACTGGCTAGTTTCAGTGTGAGTAGCACAACAAAGTTTCCGATATAAAAAGGGTAAACACACACTACCCCAGCAATACATATGTATCCTCCCAATATCTTTAAGCAATGGGAGATAAAACAACTTCACATTGTTGTTGTTACGATCAGGCATCACAGTAGACTCAGCGGCTAGCAAAATGTAGGCACGCGTATTCCTATCAACCAGGTATGGGGGAAGCATCGGGGAGGATACAAAACTCAAAAAATTATGTCTTAAGCCACTTAAGCTTTAGACTGCTTCTACCAAACGCTGCATCAGGTGGGACAACACCTAAAAGTTTCCCACATAAACTCTGCCAATCTGGAAGCACGTGCAAATCTCAATCGATAACAGGTAAGCCATCAATCGTCACCCGAAAAGCATGTCGATATCTTGTAAAGTGACAGTGATGTCACTTATAGGGGGTGGAATGTATGGGTTTCTGGACGCCATTTCTCAATCAACGTCTCAAATAAAGGACAATAATATTGCACTATTTTGATCAAATGAACCCCCCAAAACCCAGCCACTGCTAATCTCTGTTGAATCACGAGAGCTAAGACATCTTGCAGGGTCGCACCACGGCGAAATGATAAACTCGTAACCTCATGCCCGACCCAAATATATCAAGCTCGATGGGTGTGATATGAAGTCAATACGGTGTCATCTAAAGGCCCATGATCAAGAAAAGTATTCGTTTGTTAATCAAAACTACACAAGTATTATTTTCAGTAAATATAAATAATTATTTACGCTCTAATTTGAACAACAACAATGTTTCACACACTAACTTCAATAAATAAATTCAACAAAACTAAAATCATTATCTAATCAAACAATAACCAACTTTTTGTTCAAATTTTTTTCATTAATGTAATCAATGGAAAAACAAACAAAACAAAAAAATCCCAAATTTTGATCAAACATAACCCACCCTAATTCGTTCAAATAATCCTAAACCAATCAATCTCGACATAACCCCTTAAATTCATTCAAATAAATCCCAAATCAATAAAATCAATGGAAAAAACTTATCAAAAAAATCCCCAAAATTATAAACCCTAATATGTCAAATTTACAAGCACAACTCATCCAAACCTTAAATAATGGAAACATAGAGAAGCGATCAAACAATTACATGTCAATTTTGAAGAATCAACCAGATGGCAGGGTTTTTGAAGTGGATTTCTCTCATCTTCCTAGCTCTCTTCGTCCTCTCTACAATTTTTTTCTTCAAGTTTATGTCCTGTCAAGCTAAAGGAGAGATTCAAAGCTCGTTTAAACTCGCTAAATGATATAGCGAGTTCAATAATGACGTAATTTTTTACTTAATTCCCGAAATAATAATTGGAAATACCAAAAAATAAAAATGAGTTACCTACATGGTGTAGCGAGTTCAGGTGAATAAGAACTAAACTCGCCATATGAAATAGCGAGTTTCAAAAAAATGGACATTTTGACAAATAATTTGGAAGGATTGTTATTTTGGAAAATATTTATTTAAAAATGAATTATTTGAGAAAAAAAATTCCAAGAAAGCCTATTATTATAGTTATTTTGACTTATTAGGACCTAATATAAAATTTTAACCTACCATAAATTATTTAAACTAATGGCAGAAAAGTTCATATAATGCATACATCTCTGGTTGATGGTTGGATCGGTTCGATGGCCATGAGATGATCATCTTAGGGTGATCCTTTTTCGATGGAAAAAAAATTAAATCTTTAAATTAATGCCTTTATACTCCCTCCGTTCGGGTCGAAATTTTACCTTTTACGAAAAAGGGTGTCTCATTAGGGCATTTCCAATGATTGGAGTTAAGATATAGGTATCAAAATCAAATATTGATACCTATAGACACTATTCACATGGTATCAAATTACTATCTTTAATGGTAGGTATCAAAACAAATTTTTATGCATATGTAAAAGGTATTAGCATCTACAATAGCTAGTATCAAATTAATGACTCGAATTTTTATTTTTATATTGTTAAATTTATTTCACATTTGTAATATTTTAACTAATTAAATATTTTTAATAATTCAAAAATAAAATAAAAAGTGAATTAAAAAAGTGTCAAGAGTGACAAGTGGACTTAAAATAAGAAGTTGCAAAGTGATAAAGGAAAAAGAAAAAGTATAACTATTTATTTATAAAAAGGACAAATTTTAGTATCTATGCAAATGAGTTAACATCTTCAATGATTAAATGCTAAGTACCAAATTTGGTGTGGTACCAAATTTTGGTACCTATGCATTTAAACTTTGTAGATACTAACTCCTCTGCATATGCATATGTACCAATTTGGTTTTGCATAGGTACCAATTTGGTTTTGGTAACTACCATTGGAGTTGCCCTCAGAAGCTTCATTGTTTATAAAATAGTAAGAATTGTGGGCCCCAAACCACTCACTTTTTCCTCTCATATATTTAAATTGTGGACCTCATTTGTCTATTTCACTCACTTTTTCTCCTCACACATTTAAATTGTGGGACTCAATTGTCAATCTCACTTACTTTCTTCACTCACATCCCATTTCCTACTAATCATTTTCCTTAATTTTTGTGTTCACAAAAATGGTGAGACTTTGGTCGGGAAGGAGGAAGTATACCTTTTTTAAAATTGTAATCTCACTTAAATAAAAAATAATGCTTATTTCCTTTACAATTTTTATAAAAAAATTGCATTTAAACTATGTTATTATTGCAAAGTGACAATAATTAAATGATTTTGATAAATGTATGAGAAAACATCTTACTGTTTGTCTTGAAAGTTTGAAATCTATAATATAGTACTAGGGTGTTTCCCGTGCTACGCACGGGGTACTTTGATGTTTTTGATAATCATAAGTAAGTTTGTCCATTAAAAAAAATGTACTTCAATTTGAAATTAATTTATTAATATAAAATATTATGAGGATGAATTATAAATATTATGGTCATGGAAAAAATATGAGTGAGGTCACAAACTTGTAAAAGGCTAACCATGAAATTCATTTGTTATGTCATGTGATGATGGGATAGATGGAGTCAGGTATTTAGAGTTAGGATTATGGCATAATATTTTTCTCCATAATCTGTTAATATTTTTGTGGTTTGTTTTCTCATTATTCCCTCGAGACTTCTAGATCATTAATGTTTGTACAATATGAAAAAATAAATATATAAATCAATATAAAAGATAAAAGTAAGATTAAAAAATATCATTGTAGTTAATTTTTGTAATCTTAGCAATTTGATAGAATTCATTCGTAAGTATGAATAAAATAGAAGAAAGAAAACACAACAACAAATAAAAAAAATTCAAAAACTTAATAAATAAAATAATAACAAAAAATGAATTCAATATCAAAACGGAAATATGAAAGACAAATATAATAAAGGAAAAACAATTAAAAATAAGAGTTCAAAAATATAATAAAAATAAAGAGTAGAAACATATAAATAATAAATTTGAATATTTTTAAAAATAATACAAAGTCAAAGTAGAATAAATATCAAAATAGAAAAAAAAACAAAAAAAACAAAAGAAAGATGAAACAATTGAATGAAATATGGAAATCAAATCTTAATAAAAAATAATAAAAAGGAAGCATTCACGAACACAATCAAAATATATTAAAAAAAAAAAAAACTATTTTGAAAAATTCATCAATGAAAATCAATATCAAACCCAAATATAAATAAATACACCAAAAATCAAACTTTAATCGAAATAAAAGAAATATTTTTTATCACAAACTGAAAAAAAAGGAAGATAATATTAAAAAACGAAAGTAAAGCAAATATGAAAAAAAAAATAAGAAATAAAACTAAAATCAACTTTACAAATAAGTAAAATAAATCAAATCATAATCGAAAGAAAAAAAATCCAAACAAAGTTCTTATTTAAAGCCAAATTGTAAATTGTCTTACAAAAATAGCAAAAGCAAAATGTAAAAAACTTTAATAATTAAGAAAGAAAAAAATCTAATGCATAAAAGAAAATCAATATCAATATAAAAACATACGAAAAAATAAAATGCAAATAAAAAATGAAAATTAAAATTTTAATAATTAAAAAGTGAAAGAAACATTCACAAACATAAAATAAATAGAAAAAAAACAAGAAATAAAATCAAAATAAAGACGAAAATTTATAAAATAAAAGTTAAAATTAAAATTAAAATCAAAATCAAATTCAAATTCAAAATAATAAACACAAACATAAATATAAAAAACAATCCTATTCAAAATAAGTCAAAAGAGATTATAAAGAAGTCACTCACAAATTCGGAAAAAATGGATTTTGTGAATACTTACAATAGCATTGCCATTTTACAATAGCATTCCCTAGAACCTTGACACATTTTCGTTTTTCATGAACCAGTCTCTACAAAAGTGATGGAGAGCAAAAAACAAACATTTGTCAAAAGGAAATTAGTCTTTATATACTTGAATGAAGAAAATGGATGACTCTTCAACTATTGATCTTTTATGAATAGTCTAAAAGTTTTTTTTTTTAACTATTGTATTAGTTAGTATTACAACCTTTAAGCTTCAACTTGTTTCATATTCCCGTTGATTATAACAAAATAAAATTATATTCTTCTATATGTTTAGTAATAGATAGCAAAATTAAATTACCTTGGTGTGTCTTTTGAATTATCATATGCATGTTACTAATGAACATAATGTGAAACTAATGCAATGATTCTTCATGTTCTTAGCGGTTGAAGTATACTAAACGATGAAGATATGAACAATCTTTCTTTCATGAATTTGTAAAGTCTCTCTTCATGATGTGTATTTCGAAAATAAGATAATGCATTTTTGTATATGAAAAGTTGAATTAGGATAATCAATACATAAGAAGGGGAAAAGTTGATAATGTATAAATTTATTAGTGTTTTTAAATAAGAACATTAAACATCTTTTTGCCTTTTGAATTACTAAAATAAATTTCTTTAATTATTATCATATTTTCAAGCAAAATCATATGTATTTCGAAAATAAAATAATGCATTTTTATATATGAAAAGTTGAATTAGGATAATCAATACATAAGAAGCCGAAAAGTTGATAATGTATCAATTTATTAGCGTTTTTAAATGCATAACCTACCTAGTCTATACTTCTATTATATATATAAGAGTATATGTCTATTACTACTTATACCTAGTTACATACCCTAGTCTATGCTTCTATTATATACTCCTATATAATAGTACCTAATACCATACCTAATATCTATACTTCTATTATATATACTTCTATTATATACTCCTATATAATAGTACCTGATGCTGCAGGAATTGTGCTTATCAATCTTCCTCCACGTGGCAGGACTGATCACCTGGCTCCTTGACCTGAAAACAGAACCCACGACTAGCCGGATGTGTCTCCGGCGAAGACGCTCGGGCGTGAGAGTAAGATCACAGTTGTATATAGCTCAAAATGTATAGAATAATGAATTCTGATAACAAAATGGCAGTTACCTTTTCACCGTTGGTAGTGATGAAGTATTTATAGGTAAGAGTAATGTATTTTTGGTGAGGAGACATGTCCTCCGAGATTATAGCAGCGGTTATTCAGTCATGTGAACGTGTTATAGCGTCACGATTTGTAGGGATGTGGTTACGAGAATAGTTCAACCGAATACACTGCAAGTATCAAGTCGTCACTTGTTAATTTAGGTCGAGGTCGCCACTCGTGGAATGGTCGACATTGTCGAGTAGAGCATGGTTCATGAGGTCGGACTAAGTTAGGTCGGGACCTAGGTCGGACCATGGGCTTAGTCATTGTCGCTTGAGATGGGCTTTGGGCCTTGCTCGTGGGCCGGCCCTATTGAGAATGTGGTAGTCAAAGCTGGATGTAATTGGGCTATACTTGCTTGGCCCAACTCGGCACTTTTGGTATGTTCGGTGGCCCCCAACTTTCGAGGAGTTGACTTCGTCGACTGAAGTTAAGAAGATTTCCGTGACGAAAATTGCTTTACTCGGCAGTCGATGTTAGTCTTGGAAGTAGGTCGACCATGATGACGTGGCAACATCTGCTCGTAGGTGATGAACGGTGTAGATGTAGGAGCGCCGGTTTTTGTAATGATTACACCTTTGACGTTTGAGAGTCCGCCTAGGAAAGCTGTTTCCACCATTAATTAGGAAAATTAATTTCGAATTTCCCTTTGCCCTTTCCAATTCAGGAAGATATAAATTCAAGAATCCTTCCCCATTTACAACTTTCGCCTTCCCTGAACTTTGTGCGTGATTCCGGCGGTGATAAAGGAAGTTGACTCCTGCTATAACTTGGTGTTTAGTCCTCCATAGTTCCGTTTTCTCTTCACCGCTAAAGGTATTCCCCTTATTCTTTAAAATTAGGGCTTTAATTTCTGCACTTTCTTTGATTCCGCCATGGCTAGAACCTTTAGTACAGAGCCCGGAGCTTGGTATGGGTACTGTAAAGTCAATCGTAGGGTTTATAAACATTTAAACGGAGAGTGGAGGAGATGACCATGGAGGAATGTACTTCAATTTTAACCCGATGGGGTTTGCAATTTACTGAATTAGCTTTGCCTGTAGGAGAGAACTTAGGTACTTTAGGAACGAATGATCCAAGAATTGAGTCCTTCCATCTTTTTCACGAACTCCTCGACCATATTGCCATTTTTTACCTTCAGGGCCCCAATAAACCTTCCTTCCTTAGGAACAGAATTGGATTTCCTGGGGAATCTAGGTCGCCTCTTAGCATATCTACTAGGACTCCTGAGACTTCATATAGAACTGATTCCCCTGTTTTCCCTTCTTCTTGTACAGATATGTCAACTTCAGGAGAAGCTGGTGTCTCCACTTCCTCAAGTCCACGCATTGTGAATGCTTTTGAGACTACAGTGGTACCAGGCAGGAATGAGAGAGGATATGTGCCACAAGGGCCACTTAGGGGGAAGCAGAATCTTCCCTCCGTATGTCTACCATCCATGACTTCTGTGAGGTGGATAGAAAAGAATTCGAGGTTACCCTTTATACCAAGGCTGACTTCTTCAAGAAGTTTGGAAAGAATTACAAGACTGATACCACCAGGGTGGCCTTCTACTATGGCCAGTTCATTGCCGGTCTTAGACTGCCGTTAGATCCCTTCATCAATGAGTTCTTAGAGTGTGCCAATGCCCTACCTCTCCAATTGGGTGCCAACACATGCAGGGTTTTGGTTTGTTTCATCATGGTGTGTCGCTTCTTAGGGTATGAGCCCTGTATGAGGGTTTTTAGAGAGTTCTTTGCTGTGAAGTTTGATAAGAATGGGGGCATAAGTACTCCCTCCAAGGCAAATTCACCCAAATTATTCATAAATTTGCCTAGCAAAGTTGGTGGCTGGAATTCCCATGTAGCAGTAGTGGAGAGTAGACTAGGATGGGAGTTCCCTCTACCAAGTGAGGAGACCCAGGTGGTGAGGGATGAAGATCAGTGGGAACCTCATTGGCATGGAGACCTGCGTAGGAAACTGGTGGAGTTGGTTGCTGAGAGGCCCATCAGTTGGAAGGTATTGGGAACTACCAAGAACAATTATATCCAAGCTGGATTGATGCTAGGAGATGATGACGTAGTACCACTAGTTCCCATAGTAAGGTGTATGAGGTATCCAGATTGGGTGACCCATGCCCATGCCGGAGTTTGAGAAAATGTGCTCCCTACGTACGAAAGCGAGAACTATTGCAAGGATAATGGAGAGCATTATGGTGGTAAGGGTTTACTCGTCTCCTCTTCCTCTATATGTGAAAATTTCTTATGAGCGAGCTCCTCCTTGGTATCTGTTTTTTGATCATTTAGTCGTCATTTCATAGTCCCAGTGTAGTATTTGCATCTTCTATACATCTTTTGCTTATAGGCTTTGTTAGTTCGCTATTGATTTCGCTCGTATGTAGAACTCGATGCTCGCACATAGAACTAATATTTTTTATGGCGAGCTAACACTTTATCCCTTTTGTCTTATGCAGTTTTAACTCCCGCTCAAGAAGCTAATATGGGAGAAGCTGTTGACATCGGGAAGGCCAAGAAGAGCTGCGGGAGAGCAAATGCTAAGGAGAATCGCGAAACGAAGGTATCAAGCGGAATGATCTGTGAAATTAGTTGATGAGGATGCCACGAAATACATTCTGTTGAGGAGAACATGGAAGTGCAAGATGATCTTGTGGAGGTTGAGAATCTTTGGGGGTGATGAGGCCCCGAGGTTACGAGGAGGCCAATGTTGCCGGTGAGGAGGAGGCCGAGCTGAATGCAGAGCCAGAGAGGGAGGTCGCTCATGCCAGGACCCGAGCTCAGGCCAAGTCGAAGGCTAAGACCAAGGCCAAAGCTGCTTCAAAAATAAAATCCCACGTTATTTCTTTAGATGAAGATGAGGATGAAGATGATGGTGCCCCTATCAGCAAGGTGATCAAGATTGGCCCTTCAGCTGTGAGCTCGGTCTCTAATCAAGCCGATGCTAGTGATCCAAAGAGGACTGAAACCAAGAGTCCACAGGCCTCTCCCATTCGTGTCTCCTATGACGAGCTGATCCAGAATCGAGTTTCCGAGTTGAGCAATGTGACTCCTCTGACCAGAATAAACAGCTTGGCCAGAGAGTATCCAGAACTGGAGTATGGCCAGGTGATTGTACGGAGGGGGGCTGATCAGGACTTGATAAGAGAGTTCACCAATAAGCCCTTGACTCCAGAAGCTTGCCGGGCTAGGGTTGGACTTGCTTCTTCCGAGGTAACTCGAATGTTGTGCTTATTTTTCCTTTCTTTTTCTTCTCTGTTGCTTTCCTATGCTTGGTCTAAATTCTTTCTTTTATTTGACCTCGTAGTCTCTTGCCATGATCGACCTGGCCACGACTTATTGGAAGGGAGGCTTGAAGAAACGAGGAGAAATTTGGCAAGTCGATGTTGGCCAAGAAGAATGAAGAGCTGGAGAGACTGGAGGTGGAGAACACCAAGATGGGAGAGCTGAAGGAGGACCATGCTAAGTTGAAGGCAGAGTTTGGACAGCTGAAGGAGTCCTATTCTGATTTGGACAACTCGTATGATGCCTTGAAGCTGGTGAAAGATAATGAGATCAAGGCCAAAGAAGAAGCCTGGGGCCAGTTGGGTGAGGCCAATAAAGAGCTCGCTGCTCTCAAAGAGGAGAAAAAAGCCATGGCTGCAGATCTTGAAGTGGCGACTCAGCAGTTGGAAGAATGGCCTGTCACCTTGGCCAAGAAGCAGGAAGAGCTTGAAGCGGCTAGACTTAAATGGGAGGTTGAACTCGCCAATGCTGTGAAGAGTGCCAAGGAGGATGCTGTTAAGGCTTACAAAGACAGCGATGAGCTCAACCAATATATCACTGAAGAAGCCAAGGGGTTCTACGAGGTGGAGTACGAGACATATGGCTCGGCGAATCATAGTGGATCCTTACATCGATATTTCCATCGAGCGATTAGCCACATGGGCCTACTGAAGATCAATATAACACTGCAGCCCGACAAAGGTCATTCTTTGGTGCCATTCAACGACAACGACACAGGAGCTCATAAAGAAAGATGATGAAGCTGCAGAGGCATCACCATGGGACCCCCCTGCTATTGAAAAGGTTAATTTCAACACTATCTTGGCTGAGCTCGACGAATATGAGGATTCGGCTTTTGACGAGGAGACCCCAAAGTTCACTATCAGTGACTCACGGAAGGTGGTTTATCAGACTGAAAATGTTCTTGGTGAGCCATCTGCGTGGGTGATCGAGCGAGGTCGATCCAACGTCGTCGCCGGTCCAATTGAAGGCATTTCTTCTGAGTAGACCTTGATTTTAATGATTATTGTAATCGAACAAGTTCCAAGCATTTTTGCTTTTTTGTTTTTAACATTATCTGAATGCCTTGGCCCAGTTTTTGGGAGGCATAGAAACAAGTTATCATATTTTAAGTCTTAGCCCGCTTTAGGGAGACTTGTTCATATTTAATCGTAGCCAACCTTTCTTGATTGCATGTTGTATGCTTGTTGAAGCAAGTGTCGAGCTAGATATAGATAGGGCAAATAAGTCAACTTGGGCCCAGAGGCGACCTAATTTTGTCGATTTAGTCGACCTCAGACTTGGTTAACTTTTTCCTGTGAACAAGATTGACCATGAGTCGAACCTGCTCTTATTATTGTAGCTGACCTAGGGTCGAGCTAAATCTAACAAACTGACCGAGGATCGAGTCTGTTAGAACGAAGTCGACTAAGAGTCGGACTTGTTAAATAAACGAAGGCGATTAAGAATCGAGCTTGTTAGAACGGCAATGACTAAGAGTCGAGGCTCGAAGTCGACTAAGAGTCGGACTTGTTTAAATAAACAAAGCTGATTAAGAATCGAGCTTGTTGAAACGAAGCTGACTAAGAGTCGAGCTTGTTGACGTTAATGTAACAGTATGTTTGATCGAATAAACTGCGTTTTTCATTGAAATAGGAAACATGCTTACATCATCTTGAAACTAGAACTAAACACAAGCTTTGAAGTTTGAAGCGAAGATTAGAAGTAGTATTTGATGAGGTGAGTAGCATGCCAAGGGTGCTTCAACTCGTCACCTCCAGGATGAGCTATCATGTAGGTTCCTTCCTTGACGACTCGAGTGACTACATAGGGACCTTCCCAATTAGGAGATAGCTTGTTCTGCTGGGTCCTTCTACCCGTTGCCTCAATCTTTCTCAATACATAATCTCCCACTTGGAAAGACCTTGCCTTGACCTTCTTGTCGTGATAACTTTTAGTCATTGCTTGTAATTGACCATTCGGAGGTAAGTGTTTCTCGCTTCTCGTCGATCGGGTCCAAGTCGATCAACTGTTGGTGTCATTACGCTCTTGATCGAAGAAGGTCACTCTAGCCGTAGGGAATGCGAGTTCGGCGGGTGCCATGGCCTCGACCCATATGTGAGAGCAAAGGGGTTTCCCAGTAGGCCCCAGTGGTTGTACGGCGCCCCGAGAAGCAAGGGAGTTCGTCCAACCAATTGTTTCGTCGACCTACGAGCCGGTCTTGAGCGAAGATAGAACAAGTTTATTCTTTGCTTGACTTGCCCATTTCCTTGAGGATAGGCGACGAGAGGATTTCCAATGTTTGATTCCGCTCGCTTCATCTCTGTTTCGAAAGTGCAGGAGAAGCTGTATCCCGTTGTCGGACACTATGGCTCGAGGAAAACCAAACCGACCCCAAATGAAGTCGTGTATGAAGTTAATAGCATTCTCTCGTGATGCGAGCTAGTGGTTTGGCCTCAACCCATTTGGTGAAGTAATCTATGGCCACTATCACGTACTTGCGGTTTCCTCGGGCGGGAGGGAAGGGTCCAATCGGTCGACGCCCCACATATCAAATGGCGGCTGCGATCACGAGTGCGCTCTGTTGTAGGCACGTAGGGAAGGTTGGCGAACCTTTGGCATTGATCACATTCTTGAACAAAGTTGTGAGTGTCGGCTCTCATGTGTGGCCGATAGTATCCCAACGTGATTAATTTGTCGGCCAAGAGTCACGGCCCCGGTGTCCACCACAAATTCCACTATGCACTTCGTGTATCAATAGGGCGACCTCTTGGGGATGGATGCACTTTAGCAATGGCCGAGTATAAGATCTCTGAGCAGTCGCCTCCTTGAATGACATATCTCGGAGATTTCTTTTTGATAGCTCGAGCCTTCTTCTCGTCCTCTGGCAGCTCGCCACTTTCTAAGTATGCTTTCATTTCCTCGATCCAACACTTCTCCTGAGTCCAATTTCTTGAGGGATCATCTATGCACTGAATTTTTACCCTCTCATAAGTTTGGATTTTCGAGGAAGGAGATAGGCTCGCCATGTGGCTCGTCTGAAGTTGCCAGTTTCGAAAGGAGGTCGGCCAGCTCGTTATCTTCTCTTCCAATCCTTTGAATCTCCCAGAATTCTAAGTCCTTTATCAGTTCTTTCACCAGGTCGCGATATTTGATCAATGTGGCAGGCACCTCATACTCGCCTCGACCTGGTTGACTATCAAGCTGCGAATCACGGTAAGCCATGATCTTAGTCGCTCCAAAACACTTGGCATACTCGATAGGCTGCAATCAAGGCTTCATATTCGGCTTGGTTGTTGGAAGCGTCAAATTTGAACCTTAGCGATTCCTCGTAAACAGTCCCGAGACTACGGCTCGACCAAGACAATTCCGGCTCACTTGACATTTTGGTTGCGACCCGTCTGAATAAACCTTCCAACAATCGACGGGTAGAGTGATGGCGACTTGTGACTCTGGCTCTTTCCCTTTGCCCTTTCCTTTTGGAGCTCGCTGCTCGTCATCTTCCTTGGTGAACGTAAGCTCGACCAAGAAGTCAGCTAGAGCTTGAGCCTTCAACGCCTTTCGAGGTCGATACTCAATGTCAAATTCAGTGAGGGCAATTGACCAATTGAGTAGTCGACCTGAACTTTCCGGTTTGTGCAGTATTTTTCTTAAAGGAGCATTGGTAAGAACCACGATTGGATGAGCCAGAAAATAAGCCCGTAACTTTCTTGAAGCTACGACTAGAGCATAAGCGACTTTCTCAGCGTTGTAATACCTGCTTTCCACATCTGATAAAGCTTTGCTGATATAGTACACGAGCTTGAAGCCCTTCATCCTCTCTAATCAATGCTGCGGCAGCCCGACTTGTCTCCTACGAGATAGATACACAAATAAAGTCTCACCGGTCGTCGGGCTGCGAGCGAGAGGTGGAGTAGCAAGATAATCCTTCAATTGTTGGAACGACGAATGACATTCGGTCGTCCATTCAAAGCTTTTCGTCCCCCTCAGCGCTTTGAAGAAGGGGAGAGATCTCTCTGGGATTTAGATATGAAGCGACCAAGAGCTGCTACCCTCCCATTAAGTGTTGCATCTCTTTGACACTTTGGTAGGAGCCTTAAGTATCAACTAAAGCCTTTATCTTCTCTGGATTAGCCTCTATGCCTCTTTGAGATACCATGAATCCCAAGAACTTTCCAGCAGCTACTCCAAATACACACTTGCTAGGATTGAGCTTCATGTCGTTTGCTCTCAAGTTGGCGAATGTTTCTTTTAAGTCGACCACGTGATGTCCAGTCTTAGTTTTTATGACCATATCATCAACGTAGGCCTCCATGTTTCGGCCAATTTGAGAAGCAAAGACCTTGTTCACCATGCGTTGATAGGTTGCTCCTGCATTCTTCAATCCAAAAGGCATCATATTGTAGCAGTAGATGCCTCCAGCCGCTTGAAATGCCGTCTTGACTATATCATCCTCATGCATTTTGATCTGGTGGTACCCCGAATAAGCGTCGAGCGAGGGTGGAGTGGCCAGCAATGGAATCAACTAGCTTGTCGATTCTGGGGAGAGGATAGCTGTCCTTTGGGCATGCAAGGTTCAAGGTCGTGAAGTCGACACACATCCGCCATTTGCCGTTTGATTTCTTCACCATGACCACGTTGGCCAGCCATGTTGTATGAACGGCCTCCTTGATTATACCTGCACTTAAAAGTTTCTGTACCTCAGCTTTGATAGCCTCTTCCTTGTCACGAGCAAAACTTCTCAACTTTTGGGGTCTAGGTTTTACGGTCGGGTTGACTTCAAGTCTGTGAACAGCGACCTCCTCCTTGATTCCCCTCATGTCCTCTACTCTCCATGCGAAGACATCACTGCTTTCTTCGAGTAGCTTGATAATTTCTGCTCGCTCCTCAACTGATAACTGCTTTCCAATTTGAATTTTTTGGTCGGGGTAAGAAGGGTTGGTGATTACTGACTCTAGCTCATCGACAGCTTCTAGCTCTGGTCCATCTCTGAATTGTAGAGTCTCCACTATGATTTCCCTGACCTTTTGTCTTTCCTCAGCTCCCAAGTGTGGAGCCTCCTCAGCTATCATATCATCAAGCTTGTCTGCAACCTTGTTGGTAGGGGCCCCCGAGTTATTGTCTATCTGGAGGCATAGGTCTCCTATGACGACTTGATCGACCATAACTACATCTGAATCGACCTCAGTGGTGTTAGAGTGACGTGTCGACTCAAGCATGACCTCGTCATTTGAGCGATAGGTCGACTCTACCACGTCGGTGATTGTTGACAGTCGGGTAGTTTTGGTGACTGACTGAGACAGCTTCAAGTAACCATCAGCAGTCTCAATTTCTAGCTCCCTTTTCTTTCTTTCTCTTAGAACATGATCCAGATAAGCACGAGCTGTGCCTTGTACGCAACCCACTCCAGCAGGTGTGGGGAACTTTACTCGCTGATGAGGAATTGATGCTACCATTCCAAGAGCGACCTGTCCAGGAATTCCAAGTATGGCGGCATAGTCACTATTTACATCAATTACGATAAATTGTACCTTCGAGACAATCTGAGGGAGTGCTGCCTAGGTCGACGTCGAGCACTATCTGGCCTTTAGCATCAACTCGGTGGTTGGTGAAGCCCTCCAACCTGCCATCATATCTCTCCAGCTGTTCATCATTAAGGCCCATTTCCTTGAAAGTTTTGTAAAACAAAATATCCTTGCAGGCCCCCGTGTCGACTAAGAGTCTGCTCGTCGTACATCCATCAATGAGACCTGGGATGACGAGAACTTGCTCCCTAGCCGCCATATTTGTTGCCAATTCGTGGGGGTAGAAGCTGATTGCCTCATCTCTTATTTCTCTCCTTGGAGGCACATGTGGGGCCTTATTAAGCTGGAATATCTTGTGCTTGATGGCCGTGTTGCTTGCTTGTTCAGTGATGACCCCACGTGTCCGCCTAGGCTGCCTAGGTCCTTGTTGCCCACCTGCCGGCCGCTCACCTCCCCAGCCTTGAGGTCTCTTTACATAAGCTTCGAGTCTCCACAGTCGACCATTACATTTGGATGATACGCTTTAATCCTAAGCAATCCTCTGTGAGATGACCGGTGTCCTTGTGGTAGTCGCAGCATTTGCCGTTGTCCCGCCTAAACTTGTTGCCTGGATTCATTGGGACTGGAGGAGCCAGCTCGACGGCATTCAAAATCTCAGTTCGACTCACCGTGAGAGGAGTGAAAGCTCGGGCACCTTCTCTGCGTCGCCCTAGTTACGTTCTTTCCATTTTTATTGTTCCCCCATTCTTGTTAGAGTCCTTTTTATCGTCAGCGACTTCAACCTTGGGGCTCTTACCATTCTTCTTTTCTTTCCTTTCCTCGACGGAGCGACGTTGTATACCTTCTCAAACAACTCTGTCGAGTTGTGACCGTTCGGGCTGTGAGCTCGTAGTCCATGTCTTCTGAGGAAATACCACTTCAAGCAATTTATTACCTCTGCATCTGTGAGGTCTTCCTCTATCTTATCAACCATCTCTTTGAACTTGGTGAAATAGCTCATCGAGCTTTCATTCTTACCCTGCACCAAGTTATTCAAATCAGTGACGGTTATCTTTCGAGCTCCTGCAGTCGAGAAGCGATCTAAGAATTTCGTTCTGAAGCATGCCCAAGTGGTGATACTACCGGCAGCCAAACCATTGAACCAAGTTAAAAATTTTGCCCCGGTAAAAGTGTGCTTAGGAGAGCCTTGCACATGTTGTCATCCTCATTGGCGACAAAACACATAGTGGCTTCCAGGATGTGATATGTGGCTCCTGGCATTTGTCGACCAGTACTTCTCCATAAGAGGCAACCCGAAAGTAGGAGGAGGTCGACTATCTCGATTTCCTTGGAAAAAGGTCGAAGAGCAAAGTCAATTCGTTCAACCTTTCCCGTCTCTTTTTTCTTCTCCTCCTCCCATTGCTCAAATTTCTTTTTCATCAACAACCATTCTCTGGCATCGGGTCTCTCATCTCCTGGAGGGGGAGCAGCATTCGACCTCTGGCCCTCACTCCTAGGGGAGTCACTGCCTACTCCTCCCTGTCTCTGTGGGAATTGGCCCTCTACGATCGGGCGGGGATCTATGCCTGTTACTTCTTTGAGGCGACCTGCGCCTCTCGGGAACAGATGGCGACTGCGCTGTCCTCTCTTATAGGCGACTGCGCCCATTTCATCTCTTTGAGACCCCGATCTACGAGTTCGTGCCGAGAAACATGCCTGTTTCTATTGGCTGTTAAGCGTGTCCTTAAGTCGATCGAGCCTCCTGCTCTCTATTTCTCGGTGAGGCTGGCCCTCGTGTCGTTACTCGGCACATGCACGATGGTAGGAGCTCGCCGAACTATCTGTTGTCGCCATTCTCGTCCCACACCTTCATTTGGCCTCATACTCCTAGCTGTTGTCCATTAGAGATCTGAGTACGATCCACTCTTTCAGCAGCGCACGTCGGCCCGCTTCCGCCTCTTCCATAGCTATTAGGTCGGCCAAAATCTGGGCCCTCTCTAACATCATCTCTTTCTTGCTCATAGGGTTGGTAGAGGGACCTGCCCTGTGTCCAACGTTCACCTGAGCAGTTGGACGTTTAGGAGGGGGCGGAGCTCCTTGCCCATCCATGTGCCTTTTGCCTCTCCTTGTGTCAGGCAAACCCCTGCCATCAACGATACTGGTAGAGCGTGTGGCTCTACCATGAGGACGATTTGGTGGGGGAGGAGGCAAATTCAAGTTTTCAGCATTTGCATTTGCATTAGTGTTGTTGTTGTTCACTTCTTCATGCCCAAGTGAAGCCTCAGATACGTGTCCGTCCGAAGTCACCATTGTTGCAGGTTGTTAAAAATTTCGAGGTCAAGTTGAAGCACGTTTCCCGGCAATGGAACCAAACTGATGCTGCAGGAAATGTGCTTATCAATCTTCCTCCACGTGGCAGGATTGATCACCTGGCTCCTTGACACGAAACGAACCCACGACTAGCCGGATGTGTCTCCGGCGAAGACGCTCGGGCGTGAGAGTAAGATCACAGTTGTATATAGCTCAAAATGTATAGAATAATGAATTCTGATAACAAAATGGCAGTTACCTTTGCACCGTTGGTAGTGATGAAGTATTTATAGGTAAGAGTAATGTATTTTTGGTGAGGAGACATGTCCTCCGAGATTATAGCAGCGGTTATTCAGTCATGTGAACGTGTTGGTAACTGTCCCTGATTTGTAGGGATGTGGTTACGAGAATAGTTCAACCGAATACACCTGCAAGTATCAAGTCGTCACTTGTTAATTTAGGTCGAGGTCGCCACTCGTGGAATGGTCGACATTTGTCGGGTAGAGCATGGTTCATGAGGTCGGACTAAGTTAGGTCGGGACCTGTAGGTCGGACCATGGGCTTAGTCGACTGTCGCTTGAGATGGGCTTTGGGCCTTGCTCTGACTGGGCCAGCCCTATTGAGAATGTGGTAGTCAAAGCTGGATGTAATTGGGCTATACTTGCTTGGCCCAACTCGGCACTTTTGGTATGTTCAGTACCTAATACCATACCTAATATTTATACTTTTATTATATACTCCTATATAAGAGTACCTAATATCATACCTCATATTATCGTCTAATATACTCAACTTTTATACACCTATTAATGTTATTCATTCACATACCTTAAGTTATTACCATTTAAGATGAACATTGTACAAGGAATTTGAAAGGTTTTTTCTTTAACCCCAATAATGACGTGGATGGCCTCTAGTTCAACATTCACCAAAAAAGCTGATGTGTCACACCCATAGGCTGTTTCGCCTACTTTCATATACCAAAAGTATAGATTTTAAAGTCGGTGAAAAGGATTAAAGGTGTAATATATGGGTATTTTGATATATTATAATAAAAAAATTAATTAAATAAATAAATATATTATTAAGTAATTAATGTAACAGTTAAATGTTGGAAATTAGAGAGCCATGGAAATTAAGCCAACCTCGGAATGTAGAGAGTCAACCCTAATCATCCCATATAAATTATTGTACCGCCCTGATTCCTAAAAACCCATCAGATATTGTGGTTCTTCCGAAATTGAGAGATAAGGGGGGAGATCTGTGGCAGAGTAGGGCTGAGGCGTGAGAAGAAATAGTAGAGTAAAGCTAAAAGAGGTAAGTCTTATTGTGCCTTTCCTCCATTAAAATTTTAATACGTATGTTATAGACTTATATGTAGTACTGTTGTTGGTACTATTGTCATTGTTTTTATGCGAAGAAGATAAAGAAAGAGTAAGAGTGAGACAAGAGAAAGGATGTTAGGAGAGAGAGAGATTGTGATCAGAGCAAGAGAAAGGAAATAAGGGAAAAATAAAGAAAAGAAAAGAAAAGAGAGAGAAATAGGTGAACCGAGGGAGAGAGAAAAGAAGTGTCAGGAGGGAGGAAAAGAGTATGTGTTGAATACATAATCATGTAGGTATTTGCATGTGGGAAGGATCACTTTGCAAATTTAGTAGGGACCTATATCAAAAAGAGAAATATTTTGGGTTATGTGTATGTGATAGTGATGTGTAGATGTATGTATATGAATATGTATTGAAGGACTGAATTGCAATAAAAAAATAAGGAATTAGATTGAAATTGAAATTGAAAGAAGACTTTTGATTGGTGGTTGATGTTGATGTGAGTGGTCAGAGAATGGAAAAGGAATGGAAATCTATTGAATAATGATAAGTGCCCATTTAATTAAAATAGGGTTAATAAATTTGTTCATTGGGTATTTTATTATTTAGTTTTTAGAACTAGTAAATGGGTTCAAAATTATTGATATTAAAGTATGATATCTCTTATCGATAGATTGTGGGGAAGCGGCGTTAGGTGCGTCCGTTCATTCGCGAAAAACTCGTATTGTCGGCGTGATTAAGCTAAGGTAAGGGAATACGTTCCTTAGTTCTTTTTGAATATGATGATTTCTTTTGATTCTCCTATCCCTCGAACAAATTATTGTACTGTTATGGCCGGTAAATTATTGACCCTCATTCATATGCTTACGTCCTTGATTTTATTCCAAAACTCATTGACATTTAGTTATTGGTCAATTGAGTCACATCTTGCAATAATTTATGTAATTGTCACTATATTGACACCTCGTCATGGGTATAAATGACATAATTGACACTCGGTCATGGGTATAAATGACATTACTGATACCCAGTCATGAGGGGTAAATCATGACAGGCCTATGTGGCCTTACTATTGACATTGACGCCACTAAGAATTGTGGTTAGGTTATCCGGATATACCAAATATTGAAATATTGACAAATTGAATCCCCTTATTGGGACATTTGAATAATAGTGACATCCATGTGAATATATTGATAACATTGAATATCGAACATTGATTGTGTCATAGATCGTATGTTACATTGAAGTATTATTTGACTTTAGTAGTCCATTTCGTTTATGATGGTTGTTCATTGATACTTTCTTGAGGTCACCCCTTCTTAGAAATCGAAGGGGCGGCGTAGGACCTTACTGAGCTTAGTTCGCTCATCCCTTCTTTAATTCTTTTCCTTCCAGGTAACAAGTAGGAAGGAGGCTACCAGTTGAAGCGTCACTGGGAAAAGCTTAGAATAAAAATTAGTATTTTAGTTTATGTTATCTATAGAGTACTATTTGAAGTTGTAATAAATGCTCTGGACTTTTAGGTGGCAATGAATTTTATTATTATTTAATTTGAGGCGTAGGTTTAGAATGTTGAGAAATTGAAGTTTATTATGGATTAATTTTTTGTGTAACGTCTCTTTTATTTGAAATTTCGTTATTGCCATTGAGGTCACCCTTCTTCACTCACATCCCATTTCCTACTAATCATTTTCCTTAATTTTTGTGTTCACAAAAATGGTGAGACTTTGGTCGGGACGGAGGAAGTATACCTTTTTTAAAATTGTAATCTCACTTAAATAAAAAATAATGCTTATTTCCTTTACAATTTTTATGAAAATTGCATTTAAACTATGTTATTGTTGCAAAGTGATGATAATTAAATGATTTTGATAAATGTATGAGAAAACATCTTACCGTTTGTCTTGAAAGTTTGAAATCTATAATAGAGTATTTCAAAGTCGGTGAAAAGGATTCAAGGTGTGCCACATCGTGTGTTAAACAAATTCTTTTAATTCTCAAGCTTCCAAATGAGATGATCTTACAAATTCTTGCGAGGCTTCGAATTATAAGTATTAGTTGATACGTTTCATCGATAAGTATAGATATACAAAGGGATAAATATAATAAAATAATATTACATATTCAAATAAATAGAGATGTATACCTTAGAATACTATATACAAATGAATAGTTATTTGCTTACGTAATTGACTATATAATTTGGTCATTTAATATAGCATATGTATCATATATTTTTTACTTAGAATAGTACATGTACCAATTAAATAGAAGTTATAATTTATTTATGAAATGGTATGGATATAAATAGAATAATTAAGGTCAATGATAAATTCAAATTCAATAGATATGTAAAGAGTTGATTAATAATGTGAAATGTTTAGTTATCATGAATTGATATATAAAAGATATAGTTTAGAATCACTTTCATATTTTCTCTCTCTATATAGTATTATGATAAGTGTTATATAAGAAATCATATATTTAATACAGGTGTCAAGTGGAAGTATAAAAAACTCAAGAATTGAAAAGTTACACAAGATAAAAATTGTGTATTTTGAGAGACAAATTGGTGAAAACACAATTGCATTATTATCTTTTCTCTTGCTCTCTCAAACCAAGACATCTCTCTCTCTCTCTCTCTCTCTCTCTCTCTCTCTCTCTCTCTCTCTCTCTCTCTCTCTCTCTCTCTCTCTCTCTCTCTTTTTCGACCAAATTTCATTGTGACATTTTCATCCGCAAATCGGCATGTTAACAAGCTTCTCATTTAAGATTATTTCTTCCTTCCCATCATCATTCTTTTTATTGTTTTTTCTTTCTTTTGATTGAAAATTGATCTTTATATTTTTTTTATTTGCTTAAAATTTTGTTACGGGTCAAGTTATACTTTGATTAAAAATATAACTTCATTTTGATTTATATTTGTCATTCTTTTTTATTGGTATTTGATTTTGTGCTTTTTTAGTATTCTTTCTTGCTTTGCCTTTGTTTTTTATTTTGATATTGATTTAGTGTTTTGTTTTAATATGTTACTGTCATTTTTTACACTTTTAATTTTATTCATTGTTTATGTGTATTTTGATTGTTTGTGAATTCTTCTTTTTTACATTATTATTGTATAGATATTTGAACTTTTGTATTTCTAATTACATTTTGTTTTTCTTATATTTTTTGTTTCGTTTTGATATTGATTTACATTTTTATTTTATTTATTAATTTACATATTTGTTTTGATTTTATTTGTTTCTTTTGTCAATTTTGTTTAACTTTGAGTGGTTGTTTTTTTCATTATTATTTTAAATTTGAATAAGATTTGATTTTTTATAATTTTTTTAATCGTTTCGGTTTTTTATTAATTTTGTTTTCAATTTTGATTTTTGTAATAATATTTTTTATTTATTCAAGTTTTGTTTTTGTCTATCACTACTAGAAAAAGGCCGTTTACCGACAGAAATTTCCGTCGGTAATTCTACAAATCCGTCGCTAAATGGATATTACCGACGGAATTCGTCCGTCGGGTTCCGTCGGAAATAATTGGTTGGTAATACCGACGGACAAATTCCGACGGTATTTCCGGCGGATTATCCGCCGAAAAATCTAAAATTCCGCTGGAAAACGTCCGTCGAAAATGAGTTACGCCGGCCGGTTAACCGGAGCATTCGCCGGAGGTTACCGATGGAATTATCCGTCGGAAATAAAAACCATTACCGACGGTTATAACCGTCGGAAATCATAATATTTACCGTCGGAATATAAACCCTAAACTGACGGATATGTCCGTCGGTATTTTGAGTATTATTTTTTTAATTTTTATTTTCCGACGGATATTTCCGCCGGAAAAATAGAATTATTTATTTTTTGTATTAATTTACCGACGGAAATTTCCGGTAATCCGGCCGCATTTAAAAAAAAATTGTTTTATTATTAAACCACCTATAAAAGGCTGTAAACCTGTTAACATGTTCAAACAACCTGTTTTAAACAACTACAAACTACAAACACACACAAACAACCCAATTACAAACTACAAACACACACAAACAACCTGTTTCGCTTGTACATCAAATAAAATACATATGTTTGTCCAAATCAAGCGACAGGGAAAGGGGAAAGGGGAAACGGCCGGGGAAAGGGGAAGGGAAAGGGGAAAGGGGAAACGGTCGGGGAAAGGGGGAAAGGGAAAAGGGAAAGGGGAAACGGGGAAAGGGGAAAAGGGAAGGGGAAATGGCCGGGGAAAAAGGGAACGGGAAAAAGAAACTACATATGTTTGTTTGTTTGTTTGTTTAATTACATGTCAATGAAAATTCTTGTTTAACAACCACGAGCTCTGCCACTGCTGCTACCGTTACCACCACCATGCATGTATAAACCTATCAAGATATTAATTAAAAAACAATATATCAATATATATACAAATAAAAAGACAATAATAAAATGTAAACATTATATATATGACATTTACAATTAAATGATACTTACTGGCCACTGGGAGAGATAGATATTTCCATTTTTCCTTCCTCATTAATAATTGCGTCCAAATTAACCCGCTCGGATGGTTCACTACGTCCAGAACCAGAAGTAGATCCCCTCCCTCCCGTCCTTGGTGAAACAAGACGATGGACAAAACCCGCAACCTTCCCTCTCTTTGAACGATTGCCACCTCGACCCGACATATCTAAACTAGTATATTATATATGTAGACAGAAAATATTATCAAGTAGAACAAAATTTAAATATTACATAGCATGTAAAGAGTAACCAAGTAAACAAAACGTGGGTAACAGTTTGGACTTGGTGTCCTGTCAGCATTGCACTTCTTGCAGCTTTAAAATAGAAATGACAATATGAAAACAGTAAATAATGGAGTTCACATGGACCAGTGGTTTCAGATAAGGTTGTTTTACTAAAAACAAAAAGAAGCAAAATAATGGAGTTCACTTGGACTGCTTGAATTTGAAATAATATTACAGTGATAAGTGATATAAAATGTAAACATTATATACAAAACATTATCTGAATTAAAACTAAACTGATTCATTCACTACAATCTTGATCACTATCACTACAAAATTCAATTTCTTCTTCACTAGTTTCCTCGTCGTCGTCTTCTTCCTCATCTTCATCATCGGACCCAGATATATACTCTTCTCCTTCCTCATCCTCCACATTGTCATCATCGATTTCATTGAAAGTGACTTCCTCCCCTAGTGGACGGGTGTTTTCGGCCATTAATGCTTCATCCTCCTCGACATTATCATTCAAGTCAATAATCGGAGGTATAGGCATTTCCTCTTCCTGATAACAATCATTTAATGATGAATCAATATTTGAAGTAGACGTTTTTGCACGCAATGGTATATCAAAAGTGCTTCTTGCTTTGGTTTTCCATACGGCCCACCATCCGCTAGACTCTCTCCGTCGACGGGGGTAGGGGGTCATATACACCTGTTGTGCTTGAGATGCAAGAATGAACACATCATCACCATTATGCCTAGAAGAATGCTTTAAGTCAACGAGATCAAAAGTGCCATGTTTTGTAATGCCTCGCTCAGCATCCCGCCACTCACAATTGAAAAGAACTACAGAATTTCCAAGCAAGTACTCCAATTCAATAACTTCTTTCAATACGCCATAATAATCGAGATTTCCCTTGAGATTGACCCCGCTATTCCAAGTTGATTTCGTTTGGCCATATTCTTCGGTGTGGAATACGTAGCCATTGACAAAATATCCCTTATATACATTCACTCTTAAGGACGGACCGTGTGCTAATGCTTGTAATCTCGCAGCTTTTGCATCTCCAAGGTTGTTCAAAATCTAAATAAAAACACATAGATAGTAAAAAACTCATACTTCAAATTCTATTAAAACATTGAATTAATGAATTGGCATTTACATAATTATTAAACCAGGAGGGAAATTCGTTGTCTGTCCTAATTGAAATCAATTCAGGCGCAATGTCTCCAGCCTGTTCTTCGAACATACTGCATTCAAGGAGAACATAAAGTTGCTTAGTTCGTATTAAAGTTATTAGGATTAACATTACTTAGTAACAAATGAAGAATGCTTACTTCAAGTAGTCCTCGACCTCAGCACAGTTAAGGAGAATATAGAGTTTAGCCGCATCTAATTCTTTTTGCTTAGCATGCGCGTGCACTTTCTATTGCCAAGGAATCGACCGGGAGAAGAAAAACTGAAATTTTTCCATCGGGATCGGTGACTCCCCATCATAATTGCGTCCCACTTTATTGAACCTTGTCTCAATGTCTGGGTGAAAATATGTTGAAACAAACGACACAATTTCGTCGACAATCAGCGATTCGAGACATAGATGCCTCAACTTTTGCTCTATTGCTCATTTTCTTTTTCAAACTCCCCAAAAATCGATCAAATGGATACATCCATCTATACTTGAAACAGGTCCTCCAACTCTAGCTTCATAAGCTAGGTGAATTGGTAAATGCTCCATTGAATCAAAGAAAGATGGCGGAAATATATTTTCAAGCTTGCATATTGTCACCACAATGCTCTCTTCGAGTCTTTTCATATCCTCAACACGAAGAGTCTTTGGAAGTCAATGCTACGAAGAATTCACTCAGTGCATTAGGGCAACCCATATTTCATTAGGGAGAATGTCTCTAAATGCAATGGGTAGCAACCTATCCAATAATACGTGACAATCATGACTTTTCAACCCATATACCGTCCCTTCTTCCACATTCACACAGTTGCCAATATTAGATGCATACCCATCAGGAAGTTTCAAATCTTTCAACCACTGCAGAACACGTTGCTTATCCTCTCCTGACAGAACAAAGGGCGCAGCTGGTTTAAAATCTTTTCCATTAACTTTAGTAATGTTCAGATCTTTACGATTGCAAATCGCTTCAAGGTCTAGCCGACCCTTGTCTGTGTCCTTCGTTGAGGCCTTAAAACCCATCACTGTATTGAAAATATTTTCAAACACATTTTTTTCAATATGCATGTGTGAATGTGGTGCCCAAATTTTGTTTTTGTTGGATTCACGCGAGTTTGAAGACATCCGGTTTAATTTGAAAAACGGAGTCGCCACGCCATTTTGATTACCTCAAAACTTTGAAAAAAAGGTTTTATGGGTTCGGAGGTTAAGTTACCCCTTGGGAAGAACGTTTGGCGTTCACCCAAGGTGCCTTGCCGGAGCAAGTCTCCCATGATTTCATTAATCGTGCTTGCTTGCGTGCTTTCTTGTGTGCATGTGTTTGAAAATAAAGGGGGGAAATGTCCCAAGTCGTCTTCCGGACGTACAAACCATTTATTGGTTGTCGCTCGGGATTTCTTGGATTTTATTTATTCGGGATTATGATCCCGTCCTCATCTTATGACTTGTGATCATCGCATTTTAACCTCGGGACCCTCGGGACTTGCGTGATCGAGAGGATGACTCTCTTTATAGTCAAAGATGAGGTTCTTTAGAAAAGGAGGGTCCTTAGCCCATCAATCCTACGCTTTAAGACGGTCGAGCTCGTATAGATGCTTCATACTCTTTCTTAAGCGATAATGGGAGATATAGGGTTCAAGGTTGTCCCTATCTAAAGAAATATGGAACCTTTAATGGAAGGAACGATGTAAAGATATGATCTTTTACACCGGTCCGTTCCAAGGTTACTAATGGAGACATGGGGGAATGCATGATAAAAATGATACTTTTAGTGAAAAGATGACATTTTTGGTGTAAAGAATGTCTTTTGATTGCAAGGGATGCTTTTTGTGTAAAGAAATGATTTTTATGTAAAGAATGCATTTTTATGTTGAAAAATAGCATTTAATGCACAAATGATGCATGAAAATGGCAAAGAATGATTTTTTAATGCAAAGTATGCATTTTGAGTATGAAAATGAGTTTTTGAATGCAAAAGATGCATCTTTAATGTGAAAAGGGGGTTTTTGAGTGCAAAGGATGCACCATTAAAGCAAAGATGTCATTTTGGTGAAAAAGATATCCTTTTAATGCAAATGATGTTGCTCTGTATGCAAATGTTTTAGTTTTAAATGCAGATTGATGCATTAAAGGAGGCAAACATCAGATTACAGCTGAAAGGATGAGGAATCTGCAAACTGGCTACTTATGTCGCGTGACATAGGCTGCCTATGTCGCGTGACATAACTAGCCACTTTGCAGAGCTTCAAAGAATCGAGATCTACAGAGGTAACAAGGCTTTAAAATAGCCAAGTTACTTCACCAATAGGTCTCAGGGAGCTAGTATTTCAGTGATGAACATTTCAAGAAGGTGTGGATATGAGGAATCCACATTCATCTCGAGTGTTCATGCAAAAACAATGTTAAGCCGGAGTCTTTACATGAAATGTGATGAAATCAGATGTAGATCTATGAAATATGAAGCTAAAGCATGTAACTTTAATCAGAATATCACAATATCAACACATGTAGCATATAGATCTTATGTATAATGAAGATAGGAAGGGTAGAAAATCGTTACCCTTGAAGACCACGACTCCCTATATCAAGTTAGATATAGGGGCCTTGAAACTTGACAACCTCAGGGGCCGAGTTCAAGCCTTGGCTCCGTGGGAATCCTTGATTCTTGGTGTGTGTGAAAAGTGTGTGTGTGGGAAGTGTGTGTGGGATTGATTTGGGAGGATTAGTGTTATTTGGGGGGGTATGTGAGGAGAGAGGAGGCTTCTGGGCGTATTCCCTATAGAGGGGGACTGAGGGGTGGAAGAGGTGTGTGTAAAATGAGAGGTGAAGGCCTCTATTTATAGGCTGCCTGCATGGGCTTGTTATGTCGCACGACATGATAAGCCATAACCGTTTTCCTTCTAGAAACATGCAAGGTGGCATGGTTCTAGAACTCTCTCTGGCTGGTTATGTCGCACGACATAAGTAGCCACATGCAGTTCCTTCTAGAAACATGCAAGGTGGCAGGTTTCTAGAAGGTTTCATGGCCTATTATGTCGCACGACATAAGTAGCCACATCTGGATCCTTCTAGAAACATGCAAGGTGGCGATCTTCTAGAAGGGAATTCCTCATGAAATAAAAACGTGTTTCTTTGGCTCCAAGCAGTCTCTTATCCCCTTAGGTGATTTGAAACGGTTCCGGAATTGTTCCGGAACTCTAGGAAAGAATCAGGGAATTAGGAAAACTTGCCGGAATTGCCGGGAAACTTAGGAAGGCATGAGCCAGATTTGGGTACTTACGAAGCCCTCGGCAACGTCACTTGCGGGGCGAGTGGGGTTGTCGATAGAAAAGGATCCAATCGGCGAATGTCGAGACGGATTGGGTGACCAAGTTGGTCGAGTGGTGGACCTTTTATAAAAGGCTACCTACGTATCAGTGGGGAATCAAGCCATAATCGTAGTTCGGAATCCACTGGGGAAAGGGGGGCGTCATATGTGACAAGTTGGCTGAACCTACAGGAGGCTACCTACGTAACCCGGAGGAATCAAGCCAGGTCGTAGTTCGAGCATCACTAGATAGGTTAAGAACGATGTCTAGGATCCTTGAGATTTTGACAATTAATGGAGGTTGTCACCTGACATTATTTCATTCTAACGGAAGCTTAAGCTTAGGGTACTATCTCTTTTATGACGGAGATAGAGGAAGCTAAAGCTTGGAAAAACTTGCTTGGAAAAACTTGAGCGTACTTCTCAATCTCTTTCGAATTAGAGATATGGGTATCTTAAGTTTGAAAAACTTGAGTATACTTCTCAATCTCTTTCAAATCAGAGATATGGGTACCTTAAGTTTGGAAAACTTGAGTATATTTCTCAATCTCTTTCGAATCAGAGATATGGGTATCTGAAGTTTGAAAAACTTAAGTATACGTCTCAATCTCTTTCGAATCAGAGATATGGGTAGCTAAAGTTTGAAAAACTTGAGTATACGTCTCAATCTCTTTCGAATCAGAGATATGGGTAACTAAAGATAGAAAAACTTGAGCATACGTCTCAATCTCTTTCGAATCAGAGATATGGGTAACTAAAGATAGAAAAACTTGAGCATACGTCTCAATCTCTTTCGAATCAGAGATATGGGTAGCTAAGTTTGAAAAACTTGAGTATACGTCTCAAATCTCTTCGAAATCAGAGATATGGGTAGCTAAAGCTAGATGACATATTTCTTTATGACGGAAATAACAGAGACTAAAGAAGTAAGAAGGACTCGATGATTTTTGTAAAGAAAGTAGGACGTATCTGATAATTTTTTTGTAAAAGAAGTGAATTAAAAATGCCAAAGGCAAATAAAATGAGCCACGGGGGTAAATTTGTAAAATAAGCCTCGGGACCTTTGGAGGGAAAATTTGATCGAAAAATGATTGGAAATGCCGGGGGCACAAGGGGTAAAAGCAGACCTATGAGGGATAAAATCGTAAAATTGAGCCTTCGAAGGGCAAAATTGTAAAAACAAGCCACGAGAGGCTTAGTATGTCGCATGACATAAGAGGCCAGGTGAACGGATTTCTTTAAAATTTGCACGGTCGCCATTTGAAATTTAATTAGACTTGAAATTGAGAGGGAGGCGACGGTGAGAAGAGAGAGAGCGAACATCGAGAGAGGGAGATTCGACTGAAATCGAGAGAAATCCAAACACTTCTTAGTCCGATTCAATTGAAGAATGCCTCCTAGGCTCTATCCCACCAAAAGGGCTTCTCAACATGCCAACTTAGCAAATCGACGGAAAGGGGTGCAAAGGAATCAAAGGCCATTTCTTCCGGAAGCTCAAAGGGAGAGTTCTACCCACGGCTCGATGAGCATACCTCGGATGTCGGGAAGAAGAATGAGGTAAGAAACCTAGGGTTTCTTGAAATTTTTTTTTAATTTGGGCGAAATTGATTCGGGCGAATGCCTTGACGTGCTATGAATTAGATCATAAGCGGCATGAAATCATAGATTGATCGAGAAATGTGAAGCTAAATGCATGCTATACATTGCTAAATTTTGACCTATTTTCATGATTTCAAGGAATAGCACGAAATATTCATACTTTTGCCATGTTTTCTTGCAGAAATTACGCACCCGTGGCTCTCCGGAGGCGATTGGCGAGGCTATGGCGAGCTTGCTTAGGGTAGCCAGGAGCGGATAGACTCGCCTAAGGGCATGATTTATGCCGTCGGGCTAGGACGATTTTTGAGATGGCGAGGGCCATTGGAGACACTCGGAGGAGTGTGGATTTGGTGAGGGCTTTCGAGAGAATATTGGTGGGAGACCACACATTCGTTTCACTTCTCTTGGGTGAGGCAGACGGTCACTCGCATTGGATTTTGCGATCATCACGGGGTGCCCTTTACGAGATGAGCCGCTATACCTAGAGGAGCTCGCACAGGAGCTGAGCCCGCCCGATTGCCGATGCCGATTTTATGGGCTTACTTGGCTTCGTTCCCCATAACAAGAAGGGGAATGGATATGAGTTAGGCGAGCTGCATGGCTTGATTGAGGGCGAGAAGCGGGGACTACATTGTGGTAGATGATCCCGTTGAGAGGCGGGTGGCCGAGAGATTGTCTAGGGCTTTCTTATGGGTGGGCTTTTCCGACATCTTTGTTCATTAGCACCGCATCTACTGCCTTGGTTTCACTATTGGAGCTTTTGAGAGCACAGGATGCTTGTCGGGAATGCATCTGGGGGAGCGAGGCTTAGGCGAGATGTATTTGGCCCTAGATGACGTCGGTAGGGGAAGGCGAAGTACTTTACCTGCTTTCATCGGCTTTCGAGGTATTCTCTCACCTTGATCTCTTTTCTTTTGCGCATTTCATTATATCCCTTGTTTTCCCTGTTTTGACTTCTTCTTCTCCTTTTCAGGCTTGGGCCTTCGAGTACTTTAGGCATTATGAGTGGCGGATACGGGATGAGTTTCCTGCCACCACTTTTCTGCTCTTCGTCGGTGGACAAAGAATGCCGGGAAACAGGGCCGGACACCGGAGGGTTCGAGGTGCGGGATCACGGCCTCGTATCATGATACGCCGACATGCACGAGAGGATTCCACGGAGGCCGAGCTTGTTCCCTGGGTAGCCGTTACGATGACCTGGATTTGGATCATCTTTGCGCACTTGACAGAGTGTCGCAAGCTGCTAGTGGGCTTGTCTGGAGACGCCTTGTATCTAGGAGAGAGAGTGTATAGACAGCATGGGCCGAATAGGCATGCTCGGATCTGTTAGTACCCGGTCCGAAAAAAGGTAGTCCAAATACCTGGCCCGGTTAATTAATAAAAACCTTAGGGAAACCCTAACCCTAAAAGATTCATTAAATTCTTCCGTACTGCGCCGTCATTGTCGGCTTGGAAAGGACGCCAGTTGGAAGAGCCGATCGGCCCTTTGCCCGTGCATTGGCCGATCGACCCTTTTATTTAGAGCCGATCGACCCTTCCATCCTAGAGCCGATCGACCCTTTAGAAGCCCAGCCCAAGTTCCGAGGTATTATAAATAGGGGTGCCCGGCTCCCCATATTGACACACAATTTTCTCCGGGAGAAGCGAGCTATACTTGCTTTAACCCTCAGTTCTTCTTTTTCCTCTCGAATCGCCAAGATTCGACTCCAAGTCTTGCTACAATTGGTAAGACTCTCTTTTAATATTCTTGTTCTTTATTATTGTCTTTATTATTACTGTTTGCATGCTTAGTATATTTTAATTGCTTTATTTCTTGCTTATGCCATATATGCTAGATTTAGGGTTGTTTTAATATATTTAATTGTTCATAGCCGAGGATGATCTAAGGTTTCGCCCTAAGAAACCCAATGGATCTAGGAACTATTTCTTTCCTTCCACCTTAGTAATAATTGTCCCATGATCAACAATCCCCCAAGGATGAACGTTGATTAGTGCACCTTCCGAGGGTCTAACTCAAAGGTTCTAGGGTGTGATCATCAATTAATTCTTTCTCTCCCCTCCTCCTTATGCATGATCCCGCTTCTTCTATCTATTCCTGTAAACACCGCACACAACCAACACCCCACATGCTAGAAAGACCGATCCGTCGGGCAATAGGAGTGATAGCGTTTCTTCTTCTGTTGTAACTTGACCCCCGAACCCAATTAACTGTTTAGCCTTTTTTCAAAGCTTTGGGCTATATCAAAGTGGCGTGGCGACTCTCAAAATTAAACTAATATTTTAATATGGTTTAAATCGAGTGTCACTAAATGAATATCCCATTTCGATCCGACTTTATATAATTATTTATTTCAAACCTCCGAATGCGCGTTGCATCGGGACGGGGTATTCACAGTGGCGACTCCGCTGGGGAGAATTCCTCGGGAAGGAGGAGAAATAAATAGGCCAGTCAACTGCTCTGACCGAGGAGGACACGCGTCAGGCCTAGAGACTGAAGGGCCGATCGGCCCTATGCCCTGATTGGCTGGGGCCTTTTGACGAGGATCAGGATTACCAGGGAGAGATCTTGGCCGTTGGATCAGGCGGAAGAAGCACAAAATGGGAGGGCCGATCGGCCCTTGACTCCCATTGGCTGAAAATTCGGCCGATCGGCCTTAAGAGCACGCCATCTTCTTCTCCAAATCACTTTCTTCTTCTTCTTCTGAAATTCTTCTTCTCCGCCGAGTTCTTGAGGATTTCTTGCCGGAAAATTCTTGATTTGTTGATCTCTTTTGTGCCAATCTTGCCATGAATCCTCCGGATTGGGTTGAGGATGTGATTTCCATGATGAACTGCCCGGATTATCAGTCATTGGGTTCATACACCGGCGGCGTGGGTGATCTTCATGGTTATGGTGGAGGAGTAGGGGCTAGTGGCCACGGTGACGGTGGCAGCCGCGGCTCTGGCAGTTTTAGGGGTGGTTTTGGTGATATGGGTGGTGGTTTTGGAGGTGGTTTTGGAGGTGGTTTTGGAGGTTATGGAGGTGGCAGCCATGGCGGCAGTGGTGGCGGTGGCTGCCCGGATTAAAATATTAGTTTAATTTTGAGAGTCGCCAAATGAATATCCCATTTCGATCCGACTTTATATAATTATTTATTTCAAACCTCCGAATGCGCGTTGCATCGGGACGGGGTATTCACAGGATCCCTGATGATCCTCCGGCTAGGATGTGGCTGCCTCGCCAGTTGGCGAATGTAGATGCTCTGATAGTAGGCGTGGCTGTAAGTACCCAAATCTGGCTCATGCCTTCCGGTTAAATTTCCCGGCAATTTCGGTAAGTTTTCCGGTAATTCCCCAGACCTTCAGCGTTAGGAAACATTAGGAGCTGTTTTTAATTAAATAAAGGTGAAGGAATCCTTCCTAATTAAGAAACACATTTTTAATTAGGAGGGAAGCTTCTAGAATGATGCCACCTTGCATGGTTCTAGAATGCTTTGAGTCATTGTGGATAAGACCGCACGGCCTCATTTGCAAAGGGCTGCGGCCGCACGGCCATTAGCCTTATCCAGGCCGCCTATAAATAGAGCCCTCCTCTACCCATTTTGATCATCAACAAGAAGCATAATACTCTCATAATACGAAGAAGATCCCCCAAGGAGCTGCTGGAAGTCCAAGAAGGTGAAGAAGAAGCTCAAGAAGCCATCTCCCTCCTCCTTGAAGACCCAAGAAGAACCTCTCCTCCTAGCTCCGTCCGAAGAAGCGAAGGAAACGATTGGTAACCTCGCACGCCCTAACCTTGCATTTTAATTGATATACTTGCTCATTGCATTCATATATCTTGCTTGGGACTTGGCATTTATTCATAAAGATCATATCTTTATCACCCCCTTTCCCCTTTGCATGCATTAAGACCTCATTTGTCATAAAAATGTAGTCTTTTTCATAAAGGTGCATCCTTTGCACCTAAAATCCCTATTTTCCAATAAAAACGTCATCTTTATGCATCATTTGCATATAAAGATCAAATCTTTTTCAATAAAAACGCATCCTTTGCATCAAAACCCCTTTTCCAATGCATCATTTGCATAAAAATCAAATCTTTATGCATCATTTGCATAGAGATCATTTCTTTAAATTAAAAAGCATCATTTGCTAAAACCAAAATGTCATCTTTTCATTAAAGAGTCATTTTTTTATCATGCATTTCCCCTTTCCCCCAACCTTGGAACGGACCGATGTAAAAGTTCTCATCTTTGCATCGTTCCTTCCATTAAAGGTTCATGATTTCTTTAGGAAAAGGATAACCTTGAACCCTATATCTCCGATTATCGCTTAAGAATGAGTATGAAGCCTCTATACGAGCTCGACCGTCTTAAAGCGTAGGATTGATGGGCTAAGGACATTCCTTCCTAAAGAACCTCATCTTTGACCCAAAAGAGAGTCATTCTCTCGATCACGCAAGTCCCGAGGGTCCCGAGGTTTAAAATGCGATGATCATAAGTCATAAGATGAGGACGGGATCATAATCCCAAATACATAAATTCCAAGGAATCCCGAGCGACAACCAACAAATGGTTTGTACGTCCGGAAGATAACTTGGGACATTTCCCCCCCCCCCCTTATTTTCAAACACATGCACACAAAGAAAGCACGCAAGCAAACACGATTAATGAAATCTAGGGAGACTTGCTCCGGCAAGGCACTTTGGGTGAACGCCAAACGTTCTTCCCAAGGGGTAACTTAACCTCCGAACCCATAAAACCTTTTTTTCAAAGTTTTGAGGTAATCAAAATGGCGTGGCGACTCCGTTTTTCAAATAACTCGGATGTCTTCAAACTCGCGTGAATTCCAATAAACAAAAATTTTGGGCACACATTCACAGTTTGGCGACTCCGCTGGGGATCATCCCAAAGGAGAAAAGCTTTATTTTCAAAACAAAAGTCGATGCTTGGTATATAGGTGGACCCCACTTACCCTTCCTGTATCGCTCCCTAACCCGGGGCTTGGGATAACAAGGTGGTTTAACAATCCCACGTACCAGTATCCCTTTTTTGAAAAAAAATACAAAAAGCTTTTCCCTTTGAGCGGGTTAGACTCCCATCGCCGATTTCATTAATCGTGTTTGCTTTCTTTTACCATGCATTGCATCATTTGCATCTTGGAATCTGTGCATACTTTGAACGGGAAACAACCCGAAAAATAGCAAAAGGAGTGGAACCTGGAAAATTGATCCATGCGGTCGTACGGCTAATCCTCATAGGATTCGACCATACGACCTCGTGGCAATTCCACCGGGAAAAATCATGGTTAATCTGGCGAGTCCTAGCGGCTTGGGGCTATTCGGCTCCATGGCGGCGGGGCTCCCAGAAAATTTACGTGCTTATGTGTTGCATTTTCCCCGTCCCGAAAATCATTCCTTTAAAACACATTTATGAAAATCTCTGTTTTAACTCAAAAGGAACATTTTTAGGAGACCGCACACTACGCGCACTTTGATATATCTGTACACTTTTGCACGCACGTCCCTCAAACCCGAGGGTGGTTCAGTGCCGATCACGGACTGACCTTACGATGCTCCCGGGCGCGCACGGAATCATCCCAACCTCCCCATGGCGGCCGGTGTCGACCAATGCAGTCCGTGTCACACGTTTCAAAAAACCGTGACTTTTGGTTGGTTTTTGGTCTAGTCAGGTGTCATATAGCCCGGTTGCATACCCACGTAAAGGTCAAGCCTTAGCTCATAACGGAAACCAAGATTTTCGCTCAAGCGAAAGTGCCGAAATTCCGACAAGGAAAAATCGGTGGGATCTTGACTCCGACATTGACTATTGACCTTGACCCGCACGGAATGCGTAAGAGTCGAGACCAAGTCTTTGCCAAAATAAAAGATCTTTCGCTCAAGCGAAGCTCTGCCAAAATTCCGACAAGGAAAAATTGGCAAGATCTTGACCGGCATTGACTTCGATTCCGACTCGCGCACTGCGTATGCAACGAAGTTCAATGTGATACTGTGTCATCCGGCTTTTACCGCCCGACCCATGCCAATTATTCTCTCGGACATTACCGAAAGTCAAAAACCGTCATTCGCTCAAGCGAAACTCGTCAAAGATCCGTCGAGGCGAGAGAGACGAGACTTTCACGGTATTGCCTTGACTATAATCCGCATCGCTCGTGCGTTGAAAGGTCCTATGACCCGCTAGACCCGATAGGAGCGTTCTTTACTCTCGGTCGGTGGGATCCGCTTGCCCTATAGGACCCTCGCCCGGTGCTGTCCACCCTGGGAGGTCTAAATACAGGTGGAATACGAGGGGCTTATAGACGTAGTGACGGAACCCGGCGATCCGGGATCTAGAGTAGTTGTGAAAAAGAAGGGCAGAACCCCTTTTCCAACCAAATAGATATTAATAAAAGACAACATTTTAAGTAAACTTGAAGATTCTAATTTGCATATTGCACGAGCCTTGACCTAAACACCTACCCCGAGTCTAAACCTTTCCTATCCCTTTCCCGTAGCGAGAAAGAAGTGGGTGAGAACACCGGGTCGGCAACTTGTTAGCGCGAGAATCCTCGGAGCAGGTTCGCGAGAATCCTCGGTTTTGTCGGCTTTTCGGTGTCAAAATGGCCAACATGGTAATCCACAACGGTAATGACCAAGCAATTGGAGGGGCTATCCCAGTTCAACCCAAGCCTCACATACGGTATGATGTATGTGATTGCGAACTGCACTAGAGTATGAGTATCAAGAATGGATCAATGAGGACGCTCCTTCAAGGAAGAAGAAGAAGAGAAAGTCCACACGGCGAAGCTTAAGGAAAGATACGAAGGCTGGAGACAAGAGCGTAGGAACTTTGGGAGAGCCTTCGGGCAAGTTCGACTACTATGTCGGTTATGCCAAGGAACCTGTCAAAGAACCCGTCACCCCAAGCACGGTCCGGCTGATATCCCCGTGAGCAGTGATCCTCTTGAAGCGAGAAAATGCTGAATTTGTGGCCATCGTGAAGTTCAATGAGAAGCTATCGAGATCTCGAAGCGAGAACACGAAAGCCTATTGAATACGTAGCCGATCAAGGAAGAATTAAGATCCCCTCTGAAGAAGACTTCATCGGCATTATCCGGGCCAACCCTTACATTGGCTACACGACAAGGTCGTGGTGTCCAAGATCGGTAAGAGAAAATGAGTTATCGGCGGTGCATTGATAAGATGAGCCGAGACCCTTCGGTCAATGAGTCCGGTCGCTACGGAAGAGCTAGGCTGAAAGATTGCAACAAGTTACTTTAGTTCCCCTCACCATCTTTCCACCGGCTGTTAATGATTTCCGGCAAGCTTTTGATCGGTTCGAAGTCTCCAACTTTACGAAGAACGCAAGGCAAAGACTGCTACTCCCAGGGCAACGGCAAGAAGGAGTGAGATCGGTCCAACCCTTGTCAAGTCCCCCTCGAGTCAATAAGTAGCGTAGGGTCGAGTCACTGTTGTCTATTCGGTTGAGTCGGGAATCTTCGAATTCCGGTCCTCGAGAGTCATCCGAAGGCCTCACGCCCGAGGATTATGAAAAATGTAATCGATGTCATCTTTCCCCTTATCTTGAATGAAATGACAAATCTTTACGATTATCCTCTTATTGCCAACTTAACAAATGATAAATTAACTCAAAACTTAACAACAGTTAATAATGAATCATTTGAACAAGATGCAAACACACTAAACGAACAATACATTAAAGAAATCTTTAAGCGGGTTTCGAAAAGAGGAAAACCGGGCCCAAGCTGCCGAGGAGGTTTTGATAAGTGTGAACTTGGGTACTATTGAGGAACCTAAAGAGACACAGATTGGAAGCTTCTTCCGGGGGTTGAAAGGGGCCAGTTGATTGAAATTTGCTCGAGAGAATACGTCGACGTGTTTGCATGGTCATACAAAGATATGCCGGGGCTAGACGGTTCGATAGTAGAGCACGAGAATCCCTCTAGCACCAAATGCCAAGCCGATAAAGCGAGCGAGAAAGATCAAGCGGAATGGTCTCTACGGGTCAAAGAAGAAATTGAGAAGCTCTGCGGGTAGGGTTCATCGAGTTATTGAATACCCGACATGGTTGTCCAACATCGTGGCCGTAACCAAGGCCAATGGGAAGGTGCGGCTTTGTGTGGATTTCCGAGATCTGAACAAGGCCGGCCCAAAGACGACTACCCTACGCCAAACATAGACATCTGGTGGACTCCACTGCCAACTACGAAGTCAAATCCTTCGTTGATGGTTTGCGAGGCTACAACCAGATCAAGATGGCCGAGGAAGACCAGAAAAGACGGCCTTCACCACACCGTGGGGAACCTCTTGTTATACGGTAATGCCATTCGGGCTCAAGAATGCCGGGGCTACTTACGAAAGGGCGGCGACCGCGCTTTTCATGACATGATCCACAAGGAGATTGAGGTCTACGTAGACGACATGATAATCCACTCCAAAGGAGAAGGTGGGCGGCACTTTGTTGACCTACGAAAATTCTTTGAGAGGCTGAGACGGCATTCCATGAGACTAAACCACGCCAAATGCACCTTCGGAGTGACAAGGGGAAAAGTGCTCGGGTACATGGTCACGGAGCGAGGTATAGAAGTTGACCCCAGAAAGATCAAAGCTATCATGGATATGAGGCCACCTCAAACCCAGACGAAGTCAAAAGCTTCATGGGAAAATTGCGGTACATCGGCCGTTTTGTCAATCGGTTGACCACTATGTGCGAGCCCATCTTCAAGCTCATGAAGAAGAATGTGGACACGAGAATGGACCGAAGAATGCCAAGACGCCTTTGACCGAGATCAAGGCATACTTAGTGCATCCCCGTACTATGCCCCCACATAGACGAAGCCTCTTACGCTCTATCTCAGCACATCGCGAACACGGCGGTTGGGGCTATGCTTGCTCAAGAGAAGAAAGACTCTCGGGTAGAAAATGCCATTTACTTTGTCGGTAGGAAGCTACAAGGGAGTGAGCTCAATTATTCGGCGTGTGAAAAGACACATGCGGGAGGCGAGTGCAGGTAGTCGGCAAGTTGAAGCATTATATGCGAAGCCCGCCTGTGAACTTGGTCTCGAAAATGGACCCCATCAAGTACATCTTTGACAAGCCTTCCCTATCGATGCGTCTAGCGAAGTGGTCCTTCTTCTTGGCGAATACGACATCAACTATGTGACCAGAAAGGCCATCAAGGGTCAAGCATTGTCGGATCACCTAGCGAACTTCCCAGTAATGAAGACGAGAGGGCACTGAACCCCAATTTCCGAGATGAAGGGATCTTTGCGGTTGAGCACGAAAATAGATGGCGGTTGTTCTTTGACGGAGCCGCTAACAAAAGAGGAAATGGTGTAGGAATGCTATTGGTCGATCCGAAAGATGAGCATACCCCATAGCCCTCAAGTTGAACTTTCTGCCACGAACAATGCCGCCGAGTATGAAGCCTGCATTCTTGGTTTGGAGGCCGCCTTAGAAAGAAATGTCAAGGAGCTCGAAGTTTACGGAGACTCGGCCACGATCATCAACCAAGTCTCCAACAAGTGGAAGGCTGTAGACCCTAATCTGCAACGGTATCATGCCCATATGGAGGAGTTGGTGGACGGATTCAGAAGTGACTTTCCACTACTTGCGAGGGAAAAGAGCAGTTCGCGAGATGCTCTAGCTACTCTAGCCTCATTGGTAGAGATCCCCGAGGGAAAAGCCATAAAGCCCTTGAGTGGGTAGAAGAGAAGCCCCGGCTTTACATTTGTGAAGTGGACACGGGACCCGAGCCTATAAAGGAACCTTGGTACAATCAGTTACCAATTCCTCAAAGACGGAGAGTCGGCTTTCGGAGACGAAGAAGGTAGACCAAAAGAAGGAGTCGAGCCAAAAGCTTGCAAGCCACGAAAAGGTTGGCTTCTCGGTATGTCATTCTAGGAGGCAACCTATACAAGAAGCGGTATCAAGGACCACTCCTCTTATGTGTCACTCAAGAAAGAGCCCGAGAGAGTTGATGACCAAAGTCCACAATGGTCCTGCGGTCCTCACATGAATGCCGAGCCACGATGCAAGTGATCCTCGGAATGGGTTACTCTTGGATCTCCATGGAAACGGGCGTTCGGCGCGTCCGAACTGCGACAAATGCCGGCGGTTTGCCAACCTCAACCATCTTCCACCTCATGACACATCTTGCATGACGACTCCTTGGCCGTTTGCAACTTGGGGCATTGACGTGATAGGGAAAATATCCCGGCGAGGAAGCAATGGGCACGAGTTCGTGTTGGTGGCCATTGACTACTTCACCAAGTGGGTAGAGGCCAAGTCCTACAAGGTCCTCACTTCGAGAAAAGTGGCCCGAGTTCATCAAAGAAAACATAATGTGCGAGATATGGGGTGCCCAGCGAGATCATTTCGATAATGGGTCACACTTCGAAGGAAGGCTGCGATAGGCTAGCTGTCGAGAATTCGAGTTACTCGCCACAAGTCGTCCCCGTACGAGACCTCGAGACCAATGGAGCCGTGGAAGGCTGCTAATAAGACACTCGAGCGGATCATCAGGAAGATGGCCACCCGTGGTCGTGATTGGCCCGAAAAGCTTGCACCTAGCACTCTGGGGCTCTGAACGTCTGTCAGAACGGCCACGGGAGAAACTCCTTTTGCCCTAACTTACGGGATGGAAGCGGTGTTACCGGTGGAGTTGGAAATCTCGTCATTAAGGGTCCTCTGGAAAACAGTGTCAATGAAGTGGAATGGTTGCGCGGCCGGCATGATGAATTAGCCACCTTGACGAGAGAAGGCTAAAAGCCATGGAACACACCCGAGCCTACCAAAGGCGAATGGCCGGGCGTTTGATAAAAGGTCAAGGCCGGAGACATCAAAGAGGGCGACTTGGTGCTGAAAGTAAAGCCCCTACCGAAACAACCCCCTGGGAAAATGGGAACCCGTCTGGATCGGCCCTTATGTGGTGCGAGAAAATGCGTCGGGAGGAGCAATGAAGCTTGCGAGACTTGGATGGCAATCCCTTTGTCCACCCAGTCAATGGTGATAAACTCCGAAGATACTATGTACGATAAAAAAAAATATAAAAAAATATATAAAAAAAAGAAGAAAAAAAAAAAAAAAAGTGCAAAAAGAGTAATGCCCGGCTAGGTGAAGACCCCAAAAAGGCGGTCTAGGCAAAAGACAGGGTTGCACATAAAAAAATAAAATATATATAAAAAAAAAGAAAAGAAGAAAAAAAAGTGCAAAAAGAGTAATGCCCAGCTAGGCTGAAGACCCCAAAAAGGGCAGTCTAGGCAAAAGACAGGGCTGCACATAAAAAAAATTTATTAGTTCACCAGAATGAACTACGAAGACCTGAGCCCCTTAGCCTTTCTTGTAAAAGGGGAACGTAGGCAGCCATATATGGTTCGGTCTAAACAATAAAAAGGACGATTAAGTTTCCATGAAATGTGTCCTAAACAATAAAAAGGACGATTAAGTTTCCATGAAATGTGTCCTAAACAATAAAAGGACAATCAAGCTTCCATGAAGTGCGTCCTAAAAAAATAGTAAAGGGCATTTCAGTTTTCATAAAGCGGGTCCCAATCAATAAAGACATTTGAATTTCCATGAAATGTGTCTTGATTAATTTCTAAAATAATATTTCTTGTTCATTACAAGTTAAAAACTTCTTGATGAGTTCAAGCACGGTCTACCTCTTAACTCTGCTAACCTGCTAAAAAGATCTAAAATACAATAAAATGCCTAAATAAACTAATGTGTTTGCAAATGGCAATAAGAGGATCTTGAGAAAAGACTTGTCAGTCGTCATTCGCTGAGTCTTCTTGATCTTCTTCCCTTTTCCTCGGCCTCGTCGAGTCTTCTTCCTTTTCTTCTCAATAATGTCGGTATCCCTCATCCCGACCTCTGGTATCCTCACTGGAGCCTCTACCAACCCCGTGTCAATGAGCGCTCTCTCTATACGAGCACGAGTCCGCACCTCCTCCCTCTGAGCCTCAGTCAAAGGAGCGACCTCGGACAATCTCTTGTACCGAGCCTCCATATCCACGACCAAGTCACACGATTGGTTATGGCAACTCGCCTTAGCCTCGGTCTCCCTCGAGTCCTACTCGAGTCGCGGTCGGCTCCCAATAAAGCTCGCGTCTATCCTCCAAGATAACACAGTCGCTCCCATCTCCCTCTCATACCGGTCAAGTAGACGGTGGTCAAGATGGTGCTCTTCTGCTCTGAAGATAGCCACAGGTGGGAAAGCGGTATGTGTCCAAGCCCTCGAGAAGAAAGAGAAGGCATTTGGATCTCTCATGTCCAACGACACCACCTCCATGGTCCGGATGTCCTCCCAATCACTCAATGGCTCTGTAAAGCCCCAAAGCTGCTGGATACCAAGCGGGGTATGTAGAAGGATGACCGGCGAGAATCCTGGAACCCTCACGACATAAGACTCACGAAATATCCTCGAGTGTGCAACCTCCAATGTGGTATCCACCAACGGATGTCCGAAGTGGATAGCCTAGCCATCATCGGCTCCCGGCTACCACTGTTCTGTTGCCTAGGTGCACCTCTCAGAAATCACCCAAGGGCCCGAGTCGGCAAAGCCCCGAGGCAAAGCCCCGAGCCTCTCCTGCAGCCACAAAGTCAACATAGCCGGACTCCGGACCTCATGAAAGCGGTCTCCCGAGCCATCTATCGATCCCATGAAATGTCTCTCCCAAAACCGGCGGGACAATATCCTTCCCGGCCACTGCGAGTCTCGACCATGTCCAAGAGGCCACTATGTGAATCCCAACGGACTCGGCGGTGAACAAAATAGAGAATACGCGAGAGAATGAAAGCATCCATAGCCACCGTGGTCGCAGCCATATCTGGAGACCCAAACACTGCCCGGGATATCGAAAGGTCAATCCTATCAGGGGCCACCATCATCCTCTCAGCCTCTCCCAAAGGAATCTGCAGAAAAGATGCAAGCTTTACCGTCACCGGCACGTCTCCGATCAGCGGAATAGATATAGCCTCAATCTCGGGACCCCCAATCAAGGCTCTGAAGTCTTCGTGCGTTGGGACAATTTCGTTGTAAGAGAAGCAGTAAACATGTCTCCGGACATCCCAGAACTTTGCTGCGGCTCTCAACAGATCCCAATCGGGCGGGAGATCCCTCAAATGCCATAAAGACTTGATCTTGAAGGAAGAATCAAGCAGCCCCTTGTGATTTTGGAAGTTATATCTCGCCCAAGATTGAAGACCGGATAGAAAATGGTCTCGTTTCCCCCTTTGCAATCTAACGGGATTCTCCATCGCAAAATGATCAAAGATGGTGCTTTTAGGTCCAAAATATGCTCTGGGAACAATTGGGACAAGTCTAGAGTGAAAATGAAATGAAATGGCCAAGCCTTGCTTTTATTCAGAAAATAACCGGCTCGAGACAGGCGTAGCCGCACGGCTACATTTTGCCCTCAAGGCCATGCCGCACGGCTACATTAGCCCTCTGCGAAAAAAAGTCTGCGGCAACCGGTTGCTGCCCAAGGGAGTTTTCACCCCACTTTTTCAACCAAAACCTGTACAAAAACATATCCAGAAGCCATTCAAGCATTTATACACCATTATAAATCATTTTGGCCCATTTTCAGCCCCAATTCCAAGCAAAAAAGTCGCCCCAAGGCTCAGATAATATGCAAATTGAAAAAGCATAAATTAGAAAAGTAAACAAAATGTAAATATAATGTTTTCGCCCCATCGGCGCCCAAATAAAGCAAAAAATAAACAAGTTGTGCATAAAAATTGTAAATTGTTTGTTTTCGTTCCAAATCTACTCTAGAGACCTCCTAGGCCTCCGATTCTTCTTCATCTTCATCGCTGCTCAGCTCGTAGATGCTAGCCTCCCTCATCAGGTCCTCCTGGTCGCTCACATCAGATAGATGGACATTATCGTGCCCATACTCAGCCAGCTGCTCCAGAATGTCAGTGTTAGGCCCAATAGGCGAGGAAATAGGCTAGAGGGGGGGGTGAATAGCCTTTTTGCAACTTTAATTAAAATACTTCAATGGTCATAGTCACTGATCAGAAAGTTGTAAGATAATCAGTAAGCACAGCGGAATATTAGTGACTAAGTTTGAACTCACACAAAATCAGCAAGAAATTGTTTAGAGATTGATTTTAAACACAAAGTATTTATGTAAATCAATTATGCAGAGCAACTTGTTTGGTTTAGGGAAATACTTATGATTCAGCAGGATGAACTATTCTGATTTGATGAGGTGAACTACTGGCAAGATGAAAAATAAAGTAAAGACAAGGACACAGTATTTGGAGAGGTTCACAGCGTGAATGCTGCTACGTCCTCTACCAAGATTGGTCAGATCTTGGATTTTGGGAAAAGTTTACTATCAGTATGTCCTAGTCTATTACAAGTGCCGCCTTGCCGATTACAAGGGCGAATACAAGGATCTGCGATGGATCTTTAAATGAAGAACTGACCAGGTGTTTTTGAGTGGCAAGTTGGACTTATCTCACTCAGGTGTGTGTGTGAATCTCAATCAATGCATTCCAATAATTGTCTAGTTGGAGAATGCTTACAAGGTTGATTGAGAGGTGCACGAGTGTATATCCCTGATAAAGTCTAATGATTTTATGGATTTGAAGACTTGAACACAATCAATGCTTCAAGCACACTCTTCTTCAATGCAATCACCAACCTTCTTTAATGCAGCAAAGTCTTCTCTATATATATGCTTGAGGAGAAGGAAGAGAAGAACTAAGAATGTCGTTGAAGGGTAGAATCGGAAAGAGGTTGGTAGGTGAGGATCATTTAATGCCATATCTTTGTAATTAATGCGGGAGATTTGGATAAGACATTTACGCTATTGTACGGCGGGTAAAAACCCCTTTGTCCCAACCGGTTACTGCGGCGGCGGACAAAGGACAAAGTAGAGCTAAAAGTGGCTCTTGTGTCGATGCGCGAGAATGGTGTTGGCGGGAAAAATATAACTACTTTTAGCAAACAAGTACGATGAAAGAGATAGAGATGTGACCGTTGTGTACGAGATTTTATTTCAAACGAAAGGAGTCATCAAAACATAAGTCACCTATCTGTGAAGTATGTTCTGAAAAGAGTTAACTCTGTGATTACCGGGCGGATCCCACCGGCGGGATAGTATCTGCGAGAACATGCTTGATTTAAGCTTGGGAGAGCATCGGTAAGAGATCCAAAAATAAAATCTAATTAAATTAGGGGTCTCTAACTAGGCGAGTGATTGGGATTAAGCAATGCGAGTCCACATATATTTTGACCCAACAATCTCCTCCTAATTGCTTAAGGCCAATCACCTACAAACAGAATCACTTAAGAGGATATGAATAGATAAAAGATAAGTGATACTGAAAAGATGACTAATAAGGTTCCTGCAGAAGAGTTAGATAGATATTAAGCAAAACCATAAAGTCAAAAACCAAATTGTCAGAAAAAGAAAGATTGTTTTTGGGGGCTTCACAAGGATATCTATATCATCGGTTACGAGACAGTCAAGAATCAGCAGGATCAGCATTAGCAGCAGCATCAGCAGGATCAGCATCAGTAGCAGCATCAGCAGGATCAGCAGAGGAGGAATCAGGCTTGGATCTTTTCAGCTTCTTGGCTTCAGCCTTTTCAGCTTTCCTCTTCTTGCTAGCCTTGTAACGCTCCACTAGCACTTCATTTTTCCCTTCAAGCTTAGCAATCTTCAGGTTAGCTTCAGCAAGCTCAGCTTCAACAGCAGCAATCCTACTTCCAGCAGCTTCAAGCTTTGACTCCAACTCCTTGATGGTGCGATCCTGATTCAAGTTAACATCAAGCACCACTTTCTGAACCTGGGTGGAGCTGTCTAAGAGATCACTGAGCCGATCACAATCAGCAGCACTAAGATTGCGAGAGAAGAGGTGCGAGGTCCGCCGAGGGCTAGGGAAATAGATGCGAAACTTTGGATGCGATTACGTTTGCTAACTCCTCCTCTGAGATGGACTTAAGCAACAAATCCTTTACTTCTTCAATTTCACTCCGGAAAAACATCCCCAAATCCCCAATGTCACCTCTAAGAGCGGGTTGGTAGGCTTCAGAAAGATGACCATGCTCATTTGCAAAGTAGCCAAACAGAGTATAAACGGGTGGAGGATCAGAAGGTACCATAAAGGAAGGAGGAATGACTGTGCTGACAATCAATGGGACATCAGTAGATCTTGGAACAGGGGTTGAAGCGGGAGAGGAAAATGCGGATGGATTATAATGGGGAGATCGGCAAACATTTGACCATTATTTTCCAAGGACATCTTGCGAGGCAAGCATGAAGTTCGAAAAGCTCTTCCATTCGACGAGATCTCTCATGATGCCAAGACTTAGAATTGCCGGTGTCCACAGAATGATCTTCTTTGAAATGGTGCGGAAGCATAGAGAGGTAGGGTTAAGGCTAGGGCATCTTTGATACACCATCTTCCAAACACCAACAGCGAGAATAAGGGGAATAGCTAAGGGTTTCCACCACGAGATCATTAATCACTAAGCGCACGCTCACCATTCCACAGAAAAGATGCAAACTTCAATAGGAGATTCACGAAGGACGAGATTTCACCTCGAATTTTTAAGGAGCCGGGTTGGTTGGTAGCTGGAGGAGAGATTTGACTTTGGCATGAGAAACGGCGGGAGTTTTCTTCTTGCCATGCTTGATATCCTTGTTCCATTTCGGTAGAATAGGGGGCATCTTTGGTAGAACCCTCGGTAGGAACGAGAATTTTTGAAGGAATTTTTCACAATCTTTGTACCAGATCTCCATTTAAGTTTACGATGAGGAGGGAATAGAGGATTACCGAAGAGTCCTTTGGAATGGACTTGAAGGTGGTATACCAATTTGAGCACATCATCAACCTACAGTCATCAGTAAGGGAGTTGTACCAGGATGGAGGTGAGGTATCTTCTTCAGCATCATCAGGGATCTCATCATAGTCTTCCGTGTCAATTTCATCTGGACTATCTTCATCAGCAACAGCAACAGGGAGAGATTCATCATGGACCAAGAGATCGACGCGGCTTGATGAATAAGTGCTTGAACAGGGTCATAGACAACAATTGCGAGAGAAGGCATTATCAACTTCTGAGTGCGAAGATCGGCGGCAATATCAGTACGAGATAGCTCCTCCTCCCAACTCAACAACCTCTTGAAATGGTTCAGCGGGAACATCAATGAAGATGGGAGCTTGATCGGAATTAAGAAAGACTCTGCTTGTGACCACTATAGGTGTAGATGGAGCGGGGATAGCGGATGAAATTTGGAATGAGCATCGAGATGAAGGAGTCTTCCTCGGAAGCACGGTGCTAATAAGCGTGATCATCATCAGAGTTAGTTCTGCTGGATGCAATAGAGTCACTTGAGGAATCAGCAGGAGGAACTTTATCAGCCATGCTTGAATCAGCATTCACATCGAAGCATTTCCTTCTTTCCTTTTCAATGCTTCTTGAGAATAGGTAATGAGCTCTGAGTTATCTTCAAAACATTTTCAATAAAGCTGGGTGGCAAGAGCACCTGCGGTCGAGTCTCGGCATCGAGTACTTGAATCCCCAGTCTTCATCATTTCGGCTCTTCCTAGGCGATAGGGATCATTCTCTTCAAAATCAAACTGAGTTTTGTAGACAGAGGCATATGCAATCCAAACAGAGATGACCATCAGATCTTGCCTTATTCGATCCTGAAAAAGATAGACTTGGTTCCATAGAAGAGGCAAAAGATCAAAGTATCGGTTGAAATTCAGCATCAACAAATTCTTGCTGAGATTTTGATATTTGGAGAGCGGAGGAAACTTCTCGGCAAAAGTCTCATTCAAGTCCAGTCTTGATCTATCAACATAGTCGATCAATAGTCCGGCGAGCACGGTGTCTTCTGTTCTTCATGGGCCCAGAAGAAGCCTTCTAATGAATGGTGGAGATGGTCAATCGGAAATACGCAGTTGCTTGGAGCAATCTTGTTGATCATGGACCAAGGGTTATTGAAATAGATGTGAAAGGTGGGGTTCTTGATGGGAGCACATTTTCTGGTCCTTGATTCAATGGCTATTCCAGATGAGGCAGTATGCTGAATGTCAGGAAGATTAGGATAAGATAATAAAAGGGGTTGCAATGGAATTCTCCTCCTCAAATCTTGCTCAATCATTCTTCTTCTTTCAGAAATTTCTTGATTAATTTCCTCAGGTGATTTAGTGACCTTTACGAAAATTTGTTTGGGGAGAAGAGAGGCTTCATCAAGAAGCGGTTCGGCAAATAAGGTTTTTCGACTGCAGGATCGAAGGAGGAATAACAAAGGATTACGGAGCTTTGGCGGATACGAGACTTTGATTTCTTGGATGATTTGGCGAAGATGCGGGCATGGTTCTTTTCTTAGGTTCGGCGAGAGGATGGGGCGCGGGAATGGAGGTGATTTCTTAGCTCTTGTGAGCCCGGCGGCAACGGTGGATGAGGAGGCGGGGGTGAGATAGCGAAGGCTTTGAACTAGCGGGGGCTAGGGATGGTTTCTTTGATTTCTTCTTCTTTTCTTTCTCGGCGGCGAAGCGGCGGTTGAGCTTTCGGCGGGAGCGGCAACTCTAATAACGGGAGCAGGAGCTCCACGGCGGTATCTGCTAATCCTTTTCCAATCACCTTCACCGTGGTGCTTCAACTTGAGTTTGGAAATCTTTGGTAGCATTGGGATCGGCAAGAACTACGGCGGGGTTACCTCGATTATCACCTTTCGGCAACCAATAATGACATCCTTTGCTTGGAAAATCCTTTCCTTTTTGCCTATCAATGACATACTTCCGGCTGCTTGAGCAATCACTCTAAAAATGAATCCACACCGGTTGAAATTTATCCTTAGCACTATTGCGGCGAATGCCTCAAGGCGAAGATCGGTAATATGGCGTGCGAGCCGGATCGGCAAATTAGACATCTGTCAATAATTTCAATCAAAGCGAAGAATCTCCTAGCATAATCAACCTTAAAATGCTTGTCTCCTTTGAGTCTTGGACCGGCATTAGCACCTCTAATAAGATTCCGGGCATCATCGGATCTGAAGCATCCATAGAATTAGGGCCGAATTTCCTAGGGTTGGAAAGATGGAGGATATACTTTCGGGGTGACGAGAGATTGGAACGCCGAGAAGCTTGATAGAAGAAATGGTGAGAAGGATTCGGGATCATCTTCATCGGAATATTCAACGACGGGAATTTGCGAAGAACTCTCGACGGAATCAATATAAACTCCAAAATTATCGAAGGAGTCGAAAGGGAAGAACGAGAAGAGTCGATAAGAGATCTACGAGAAATTGTCCGTCAAGCATCATCGAAGAAGCTTAAGTCTATGTAACCTCCATAGATATCCTTTTCATTACTCATGATTCTGCAAAACTTAACAATCAAACAAACTCAAACACAATAAACCAATGTTAGAATCGGATCTTTGAAATATTAAAATGGACTTACAGATTCAAAGAAGAAGTTTGAGAAATGGAGACTTGAGATAGCAAGATAGAATTTTGATGAGAATGTGAAAAGGTTTTTCAAAGAGTAAGCTTTGCTTAAATATGTTATGGAGTTTGGAGGGAACGGTTTATTTGAAAAGGGTTTTCAAAAGGCGAAAAGCTGTTCAATTTCATTGAAAAACGTGCGACGACTCCATTTAAAGCGCCGAATTTGAGCTTGATTAAGAATGATTACCATAAGCTGTTTAGGATTTAAAATGATACGGTTTACACGAGACTTATCACAAAATTAATTGGAATAAATTATTTGACACGATTTTCGAAAATGGCGGTACACGCACGTGTCGAGAGAGGGGTGTGACCAAGCTGTCCTTGATTTGATAGGTCGACGGGGGACTCGGCTTTTCATTAAAGAGAAGCTTGCGATGGGAGACATAGATAGGCTGGCAACCACTACTTAGAATATCGGCGGGAAAGAGCATCGGCAAGCAATCGGCGAAATATCAATCGGCGACGAGACGGATCGGCGGGCATAGCGATTTCGGCAAGATGTAAGCATCGACGAGTAACCAATAACACCCGGCTCACTCCTAAGGAATTCAAATCTCTTCGATCAAGAGGCTTTGTCAAGATATCGGCTCTACGAAAGTCGGTATGAACTTTCGGCAAGACAACGTTGCCTTTCTCAACATGATCTTTCAAGAAATGGTATTTTTATGTCAATGTGCTTTGTTTTGGAGTGCATTCTTGGATTGTTTGAGACGGAGATGGCGGGCCCGATTGTCACGATGGGTGGGCGAGACTTGAGGAGGAATCTCATAGTCTACTAATTGTTGCTTCATCCATAGAATGCGAGAACGGCGGCTACGGCGGCAATGTATTACTGCCTCGGTTGTGGAAGTTGAGGTTCTTTGTTTGCTTTTGCAAGACCAAGAAACTAGCCTCTCACCAAGAGCGGCAAGTTCCCTTTGGTGCTCTTCCTTGTAACTCGGCAAGCGGCATAGTCGGCATCGAGTAACCGATAAGATTGAATGAAGAATCTACGGCATACCGTAGACCAAGATCGGCGGTGCCACTTAGATATTTGATAATTCTTTTCACGGCTTGCAGATGGGATTCTCTAGGATCGGCTTGAAATGCAGCGCAGACACAAACGGCAAACATAATATCCGGTCTGTTTACATTAGATAGAGCGATGAACCAATCATTCCTCTGTAAAGAAGTCATGTCCACTTTCTTGCTTAGGATTCGTCTTTGTCAAGATGCACATTTGTCGCCGTAGGAGTGCTTTGAGGATGAGCATTATCAAAACCAAATTTCTTGATTAGTTCCTTGGTGTATTTGGCTTGATGTATAAAAATTCCTTCATTGGTTTTCTTCACTTGTAGACCAAGGAAATAGGTAAGCTCACCCATCATACTCATTTCGAACTTGCTTTGCATGAGCTTTTCAAATCTTTTGCATAGAGCTTCATTTGTGGAACCAAAGATGATGTCGTCCACATATATTTGAACAAACAATGAATGACCCTTGTGCTTGGTAACAAATAGAGTTGTATCGATCTTTCCTCTTGTAAATCCCACGCCATCGCGAGTAGAAATTTGGACGGGGTTTCGTACCGAGGCCCTAGGAGCTTGCTTCAAGCCATAGAGAGCTTTCTTCAATCGGTAGACATGATTTGGTTTCTTAGGATCTTCAAAGCACAGCGGTTGTTCAACGTAGACCCGGTTCTTGAAGTTCACCATTAAGGAATGCGCTTTTCACGTCCATTTGATATAGCTTGAATTCTTTGAAGCGGCGTAGGCAAGAAAGCAGTCTTATCGCTTCTAATCTTGCTGCGGGTGCGAAAGTTTGATCATAATCAATCCCTTCCTCTTGACGGTATCCTTTGGCCACTAATCTCGCTTTGTTTCTTGTAATCTTTCTGATTCATCCAACTTATTTACGAATACCCATTTCGTTCCAATGACTTGCGAGAGGAAGGTCTCGGTACCGGTTCCCGAGACTTTACATCTTTCAAGGCTGATTCAACTCTTCTTGCATAGCTTCCACCCGGCTTGGATCGGCAAGGGCTTCTTGATCTTACGAGGCTCAATATCGAGACACCATGGCCAGAAGAAAAGAGATTCTCATCAAAATCCTTGTTTAGATTTACGGTCACTCTGGGTCCAAAATATCACCAATGACATTTTCAAGAGGGTGGTCACGATGAGGTCTAACTTCTCTCGGAAGGTCTTGTCTTGCGATTCTTGTCTTAAGGATTCTAGAGGAGGATCGAGGAATCGGCGAGATTTTGAAGATGATAAATTTAAAGGAATAGGAGAGATAGTAGGGTTTGGACTTTGAGTGGATTTGGAATTTGATCGAGGAATATTTGGTATAGGAGGATGAATTACAGAGATTGGATTTGGGCTAGGATTCATTGGTACGGGATGAGGAGGATCGGCGAGAATGGCTATCGCGAGAGACGTACGGAGGATTATCGGCGGGACGGTTTCTTCTTTGAGGATGAAATATGTCATTTGGATCTTACAGCGACAAAAGGATCTTGTGCATTATCTGCCGATTGATTAGTATAACTAGATTCACTGTCTCAAAACCACTAGATTGGTTAGCACTATTTGGAGTGCAGTGGGACTCTAACAAATCAAATTCATCAAAAGTTACATGAGCAGATTCAACAATTTTCAAAAGTTTCTTATTGAAAACTCGAAGGCCTTCTTGTGTTTAGAGTAGCCGACAAAAATGCCTTCATCGACTTTTTCATCAAATTTACCTCGGTGCTCTCTTCCGTTGTAAAGCACATAGCATTTGCACCGAAGATTTTGAAGAATCCAATATTTGGTACTCGGCCTCTCGAGTTCATAAGGAGTCTTATTATGGAATTTGTTGATGAGAGATGCATTACGAGTGAAGCGGGCGGTATGAATGGCTTACGCCGAGAAATATTTCGGCGGCTGGCCGAGAAATCATGGTCTTACCGGCTTCAATAAGCGTCCTATTCTTTCTCTCAACTACACCATTTTGTTGAGGTGTACCGTGACGAGAGAAATTATGGTCTATACCATGATCGTCACAATATCGAGCAATACCGTTATTTGTAAATTCAGTTCCATTGTCTGATCTCATGCTGACGATATCGCTCTCCTTCTGAGTCTGTAGCAGTCGGAATAACTTGGTGGCAACAACATACGTGTCATCTTTATTCTTTGAAAGCTTCCACCCAAGTATATCGAGAATAATCATCTACTACGACCGGGGTATATCTACTTCCCCAAGGTGTTTGTGGTTGTGGGGCCAAATAGATCCATGTGTAACATTTGTAGGCACCTAGAAGTAGACATGCGGGGCTTGGACTCAAAGGAGGATTTGTGTTGTTTTCCCAGCTGGCAAGCTACGCACTTCTTTCCATGATCAGCGAGACACTTTTGGAAGACCGGTTGCCAATCCGGGCTGGCAAGCTTGGATATTGATTTGAAATTTAAGTAGTGAGTCTCTTGTGCCATAGCCACGAGTTCTCACTGATGTTCTTAGCTACAAAACAAATATTAGTAACACCGATGTAATAGCACTTAAGTCTACTTGCATAAATGTTACCTTTTCTTTTGGCGGTGAGAAGAGTTTCATTCGAGGCAATATCTTTTATGTAGCAACTTGAAGTAGTGAAAATACATTGCATTCCTCTATCACGGAATTGTGATATGGATAGAAGGTTATGTTTGAGTCCATCCACCAAAGAGACCTTACGAACGATGCGCACCTCTAATGATGGTACCACATCCAATTATTTTACCTCTACCATTGTCACCAAAAACTACGGGAGGACTGATGCATCGGCAATATCGGCAAGGAGATCGGCACGGCCGGTCATGTGTCTCGAGCAGCCACTATCCAAAATCCATACATCTTTGCTAGCATCGATCGAGGCCATAAAGCATTCTGCAAGTAAAACATGCTTATGGTCCCCCTTATATCTGGGTCCAAGAGGTTAGTTCCTCTTGGGCGGCCATATCTGGCCGCCACTAGAGGCTTTTGCCACTTTGTGGGTCTGAGAGGCTTTTCAAGAGGCATTCATGAGCATGATGACCATAATCCAAACAGTTTTCACATTTCACTTTGCTTTGATTGGCGAGTAGTCGGCAAGACACCACTAGATTTAGTCATTGCATCATTAGGCTTAGAAGAATCGGCGAGCACGAACGTAGGGTCTTTATAAGTGTTGGTTTTGCCCTTCTTGCCTTTACGCTTGCCTTTGCCGAGTCACCTTTGGGAGGCGATCATTGGCATTGAATCAAGATTGGCAATACCGGCTTTCTTGATGCATTTACTTTCAATATCTTCATCATGAGATTCATTCTCGGCAATCTTAATTCCACTTTTGTACGTACCTGGCTTTCTCCATTTCCTTGTAGTGAGGATACTTCATTGATCTGACATTATATTTTAGCTTAGTATCCTTATGCAATGAGTTAATCGAGTTGTTCTCGGCCTTCTTATCCTTTTTCTCGATTCTGAGACATTAGTACACTTCTTGCTTCTAGTTTCAAAACCTATCCCATGTTGATCATTTTTAGGAATAGCTTGGCATGCATTAATTGCCATTTTAGCGGCGTTAGGTTTGGAAAAAGTATTAATGGTTTTCATAAGAGAATCATTTCTTTGAGCTAAATCTTTAATACGTGCTATGTGTACTTTTGCTCTGTTTTTGAGATCCGGGTTTTCGGTTTGAAGGCGATCGAGTTCACTCGGTTTTGTTTTCAAAGAATCAAGTTCGGCTTTGAGTGATTCTCTTTCGGCGAGATTAAGCGAAATCAACAGTCAATATTTCATGAACACTACTCAACTTTTCATAATCAACAAAAAGTTCATCCATGGTCTCTATCATCTCGGCCTTAGATATCTCGGGAAGAGGGTCGGTAGTGTTTCTTTTGGTGAGTGATCTTTTGATTTAGGAGAAAAGTTGGGTAGGGATGAAATGGGTTTGGCAAGATTTCTTGAAATACTTGGAAGTTTGGTAAAGGATGGCTTCTTTTCGGAGGATTGTGGAGGACTTGGTTCGGTTGCATGAGAGGCAATGGGTCCACTTTGTCCATAAAGTGAGGTTCCAACTTGAATGACTTTGAAACCATAAGGATTAGTTGCATTGACTTTGACTTCTTGAAATGAATGTCTTCTTGGTCTTTCTCTCCTTGAAGATGTTCTTGGAGGAGAAGCATTAGGTGAATAGGAGTAGGTAAATCTAGTGCTATTTCATCATCGGCATCCAGGGCAACAAAGCTTATATCGGCATCTTCATTATCATCGGCGGCGCCTTCACCTTCGAGTCGAGTTTCACACCGGTGGCATAGCTTTCTCGGTGCTATGTCATACGCAACATAGCTTCTGGACTTTGGATGTCTTTGGTTTACCGATTTCACGACATATTCATATTTTGGTTGGGGACACTTAGATGCAAAATGTCCGGGTTTTCGGCGGTTAAAGCATACCAAGTCTCCTTTCTTTGTTCTTTCCGTCGGGAGTCTTTGGTAGAAGGCTTATGGTTCTTTGGTGGCTCTATGGAAGGGAGTAGTAAATGGTTTATTTTGATTTGGTTTCTTTGTCTTTTTGCATTTTCTTGAAGTTTTTGAACTTTCGGTAGTTTACGGCAAATGCGGCAAATTCCTCTTCTTCCATAAGAGGCTCGGGAGGGTTTTCTAGGGTTTTGCTACGGCAAGGGCTTTGGCATTGATCGATAGGAGGATAAGGAGTAGGCATTTGAGATATGCGAGTCTGTCTTTGAGAGAGACATGCATTTGAAGTTTTTGTTGAGAATATTAAGTTTTTGTAGTTCTCTCTCATACAAAAATAGACTAGACACAATATTTTGAATAGAAGTGGTATTTAAATCTCTAGCTTCTCTAAGAACAGTAACCTTAGTATGATATATACTTCCTAAAGCACTTAGAAATCGTATATTCGGATCTTTCATAGTATATACTTTACCAAGAGAAGCACAAAGATTACTTACCTCGCGAGAATCGATCATATCTTTGTTACGAGTGATTCGCCATCGATTTTTGAAGGATTCGAACTCGGCAATAGCATCATAAAGCTGTTGTCCTTGGTGCGTGCATCTCCTTGAAGTATTCAAGGAGCTTGTTCCGGCATTCTTGTGCCGTGTAACACAAGTCAATGAGCTTATCTTGTTTGTCGTCTAAACCACAAGAGATAATGTGGTGGCTTTCCCATCAAGAGCATAGGTTAACTTGTCTTCGTCGGTCCATTCATCTCTTGGTTTTCGACCGAGTTTCCGTAACTTGAACATCTGTTTGTTGTTCATCGTCGGCGTCGGCATGTGCGGTTAGGGAGTGGAAGGTATTGGTTTGTAGGTGGTTTGAACTTTCAAGGGAGTAATCGGTCCACCTTCCACTACTTTCATTAATCGTTCATCTATGGAGTTCATGTACTTTATCATTCGGGATTTCCAAACACCAAACTCATTGATGTTCAACATCGGTATGGTAGTGATGTTAAACGTACGCATAATTTTTCCCGCCATGGTATCGGCAATCAAGGCTGTGAGGCTTGGAAATTTCTTTCAAAAATGTCAAGCTACGATACCAATTGTTAGGCCCAATAGGCGAGGAAATAGGCTAGAGGGGGGGGGTGAATAGCCTTTTTGCAATTTTAATTAAAATACTTCAATGGTCATAGTCAACGATCGAGAAAGTTGTAAGATAATCGGTAAGCACGAGCGGAATATTAGTGACTAAGTTTGAACTCACACAAAATCGGCAAGAGATTGTTTAGAGCTTGATTTTAAACACAAAGTATTTATGTAAATCATATATGCGAGCAACTTGTTTGGTTTAGGGAAATACTTATGATTCGACGGGATGAAGCGATTCGATTTGGTGAGGTGAACTCTTGGCAAGATGAAAAATAAAGTAAAGACAAGGACACGGTATTTGGAGAGGTTCACGGCGTGAATCTTGCTACGTCCTCTACCAAGATTGGTCGAGATCTTGGATTTTGGGAAAAGTTTACTATCGGTATGTCCTAGTCTATTACAAGTGCCGCCTTGCCGATTACAAGGGCGAATACAAGGATCTGCGATGGATCTTTAAATGAAGAAGCTGACCGGGTGTTTTTGAGTGGCAAGTTGGACTTATCTCACTTTCAGGTGTGTGTGTGAATCTCAATCAATGCATTCCAATAATTGTCTAGTTGGAGAATGCTTACAAGGTTGATTGAGAAGTGCACGAGTGTATATCCCTAATAAAGTCTAATGATTTTATGGATTTGAAGACTTGAACACAATCAATGCTTCAAGCACACTCTTCTTCAATGCAATCACCAACCTTCTTTAATGCGGCAAAGTCTTCTCTATATATACTTGAGGAGAAGGAGAGAAGAACTAAGGATGCCGTTGAAGGGTAGAATCGGAAAGAGGTTGGTAGGTGAGGATCATTTAATGCCATATCTTTGTAATTAATGCGGGAGATTTGAATAAGACATTTTACGCTGTTATTGTACGGCGGGTAAAAACCCCTTTGTCCCAACCGGTTACTGCGGCGCGGACAAAGGACAAAGTAGAGCTAAAAGTGGCTCTTGTGTCGATGCGGCGAGAATGGTGTTGGCGGGAAAAATATAACTACTTTTAGCAAACAAGTACGATGAAAGAGATAGAGATGTGACCGTTGTGTCGAGATTTTATTTCAAACGAAAGGAGTCATCCAAACATAAGTCACCTATCTGTTTGAAGTATGTTGCTTTGAAAAGAGTTAACTCTGGCGATTACCAGGCGGATCCCACCAGCGGGATAGTATCCTGAGAACATCTTGAAATAAGCTGGGAGAGCATCGGTAAGAGATCCAAAAATAAAATCTAATTAAATTAGGGGTCTCTAACTAGGTGAGTGATTGGGATTAAGCAATTACGAGTCCACATATATTTTGACCCAACACTGCATAGATGCTAGCCTCCTCATCAAGTCCTCCGGTCGCTGGCAGACAAATGGACATTATCGTGCCCGTACTCGGCATGTCGGCGTTGGGTCCCCGAGGCATGGCTGGAAGAGTACTCAGAGGCCGATGAGGTACGGCTGTGCCCCGACGTGCCGTCTCTTGCGCCCAGGCTCTTGTGCATCCGCCGCCGCCTTCGAAGCGCGAGCCGGCTTCCTCGAAGAGACCGGCACATGTCCTTCCGGCCTATTCTGCACGACCGGCCTATCGTAAGTGCGAGCTGGAACTGAGAAAAGAAGAGAAAATCTCGAGAAAAATCTCGAGAAAATCTCGAGAAAATTGCAAAAGCGAGAAAATCGAAAGCTAAAAGGGAATAAGACCCTAAGAGTACACTTACGGTGCTATCGGGCGGCAAGGTGTCTTGGGGCTCCTAGCATCGGGGACAGGTATCCTCATCCTCCTCGGCACTCCATGGATCACATAGGACGGATGTGCAGGAGGGATCGGCGGAGTCGGTAGGCTCATCCTCCCCATATCCACGAGTGACCGCCGGCTTCACTAGCTTCGTGGCGTCCTCGAGGCGCTTGCTCCACAAACACGGCGTAGGGGTGTACCCATGTCAAAATACTCCTCCGCAGCCTACACTGCACTGGTACCTCTCAATCTCATCCGCCGGCCAATCCACAGGCTGCGGCATCCGTCTTTGGAGGGTCGAAGGAGTAATGGCATCTAGTGGGGGAACATGACCATCTTTGCCTCGAGAAGCGGTCCCCCAGATAAATGACATCACATGTCGGCCACTGTGAACCACCTCCTGCGCCTCGTCACCTCGATAGCATCTCCCAACAAAATCTCTGGATACCTGCCCCAGGGGTAGAAGTCCACTCCATCGTGCCCATCTCTGTTGATGACCGGCCTCACCATTTTGTAGTCGAAGGTAATCCGGGTCTTCCCCGTGAATTTATCTCTCGCATCTCCCCTCCAGCGAACCATAGCGGGGAAGATGGTGACATCACTCTTGGTTCCAAGGGAAGAACCCGATCACCTCGCAAAACCAGGCTGCATGTTCAAAACATCAAAAGGTCATTCTCTCTCTTATAAAAGTCTCAAGACAGAAAAGAGAAAAGGAAAAAAAGGGAGACTACCTCGAGGGCAAATGAGAAGCGATCCATGGAAGCGGCTTTGTTCCGACCGTACATGTCCAATGAGAAGTACAACTCCGCCAATCCGGCCTCGCCCCAAGAGACCGTCCCTATCCCATCCACATCCTCCCGAGAGTCGAGGAGGCAAGTCATAGCTAGCGTCCCGAGAATTGGCGAAGATAGTGGCCGATAGCATCAACCATATGAATGCTCTAGCCGGCTGGCAGGCGATCACATCATTAGCGGCAAAGTTACGCATGCTAGTACGGACTACCACCTCGACGTTCCGTGTCTCCATCCCGGCCCCTTGGGAATCAGCTCAAACCCTACCAAAGCCTGGAACTCCTCTCCGTAATATGGTCTCTCCAAGTCACGGGCCTCCCGGTGAGCTGTAGGCCCGTAATAGCGGTGAAATCGGCGGGAGTCACTGTCGGCTCTCCCGGCTCGGGTGAAAGCTATGTGTCTTGTCCCACGGAACTCGAGAAAGGGCCTGGACCAAGCCCTTGCTCTTAGAGGTGATGTGAACACCCTGCCGATGGCCTCTACAAATGCATCCAGCCGGTAGCCCTCACATTGCTTGGGATTTACCCCATTCTTCTCAAAATCCGGCATCCTCTGCCAAAGCTTAACTGCAATCTCCGATGGTCCTCTAGACTTGTTCTCCTGTAGACAAGCACATCAAAAAGAAGCGTCAGTCCTTCATATCATTTCAAAAGCATGCATATATTCAAAAAGTGCACATATTTTCAAAAGAAAAGCATTCACAAAAGTTTTTCTAGCATTATTTGCATCAGAAACGTGTCTTTCATCACTTGAAACGCGTCATTGCTTTCCTAAAGCACAAAATCACAATTCTTCGCACATAAGCATTATTCTTTCAGAAATGGCATGCATGAATCATTTTCATCTTCCAAAATCATGTTTTCTCATTGAAAATCAGAATTTTGACCTAGTTCTAGCACAAGGCAAGAACTTCGTCTCAGACAAATCTCATTCTTACTTCATTTTGCGAGAAAAAAGTGAGTCATTCTCATAATTTTGTCAAACAAGTTGCACATGCATATTCTTAGCCTCATAGGTTGTTCATGCATCTCAAAATCATTCAAAAAATCATTCAAAAATCCTAAAATTCGGGTCAAGCCCTAAAATCATTCAAAATTCAAGCAAAATCATCGGATTTGAGCAAAATGAGAATGCTTACCCCAACCGATCGCGGGTTCGTTGACTTATGCTCCCTTCTCCCCGGGTAAAGCTCCGACGGAGGCGTAAGAAAGTCATACTTTCTTTCCGTTCGCACGAGCTCCTTTCTCCTCCTTCTCGCGGCCGCCGAGATGTTTCTTCTTGCTTGCCTCGGTATGGGATTGCCCTCCGGATCCATCTCAAATCAAAGGGAAGCAAGGGGATTGAAAGAATTTCGAAATTCTCTCTCTCTCTTCTCTCTCTCTCGGCTGAAGTGGGCGGCAACAAGTGCCCAGTCCCCGTTCAAATCTGATTTTAAATAATCTGGAAAAAACAGGTCTCTAGCCGTACGACTTCTTTTTCTCCATCTCATGCCGGGTGGCTTCATTCGCTCTGAGCAGAAATTACAATCCTGCCCCTGGACCTTCCACTTGGGCATGCAATTTCCGTTATCTTTTAACCAAGATAACATCTTTTCAGAAAATATCCCTTATCTCTTTAGCAATCAAGCTTTATTCCCAGTCGCCTCCGTTAATTCCATTATAACGGGATAACACTAGGTGACAACCTCCGAATTGTCAGAACTCTAGACTTGTGCTACCACTATCCGCGAATAGTGATGTATGCCCAAGTCATTTCAACTTGTGCTACCACTATCCGCGAATAGTGACGTATGCCCAAGTCATTCCAACTTGTGCTACCACTATCCGCGAATAGTGACGTATGCCCAAGTCATTCCAACTTGTGCTACCACTATCCGCGAATAGTGACGTATGCCCAAGTCATTCCAACTTGTGCTACCACTATCCGCGAATAGTGACGTATGCCCAAGTCATTCCAACTTGTGCTACCACTATCCGCGAATAGTGACGTATGCCCAAGTCATTCCAACTTGTGCTACCACGATCCGCGAATAGTGACGTATGCCCAAGTCATTTCAAATTGTGCTACCACTATCCGCGAATAGTGACGTATGCCCAAGTCATTTCAACTTGTGCTACCACTATCCGCGAATAGTGACGTATGCCCAAGTCATTTCAACTTGTGCTACCACTATCCGCGAATAGTGACGTATGCCCAACTCATTTCAAATTGTGCTACCTCTATCCGCGAATAGTGAAGTATGCCCAAGTCATTTCAAATTGTGCTACCACTATCCGCGAATAGTGATGTATGCCCAAGTCATTTCAACTTGTGCTACCACTATCCGCGAATAGTGACGTACGCTCAAGTTTCCCAACTTAAGTTACCTCTATCTCCGTCATAAAGAGATAGCGCCATAAGCTCTAGCTTCATCAGGTGACAGCCTCCGAATTGTCAAAATCTCAAGGATCCTAGACATCGTTCCTAACTATCTAGTGATGCTTGAACTACGATCAAGGCTTGATTCCTCCGGGATACGTAGGTAGCCTTTTATAAAAGGTCCAGCCATTTGACCACTTTGGTCACCCTGTTTCTTTGTCACTCCTCAGTGATAAAGCGCCCCCTCATAGAAGTTCAGATATCCGACCACCTGGGTCACTCCTAGCATATCCCCAGTAGGATCAATTGCTTGACCTCCTAGGTCATTTTCTCTTCTTTTTCCCCGGCAAGAGACCAGTTTCTCTTCTTCCTTCCCCAGCGGATCCTAATTCCGAACTACGGCCTGGCTTGATTCCTCCGGGATACGTAGGTAGCCTTCCAAAAGGTTCAGCCACTCGACCGCCTTGGTCTCCCAATCCGTCTCGGCATTCGCCAGATCGGATCCTTTTCTATCGACAACCCCACTCGCCTTGCAAGTGACGTTGCCGAGGGCTTCTGTAAGTACCCAAATCGCTCATGCCTTAGGTTAATTTTCCCGACATTTCGGTAAGTTTCCCGGTAATTCCCCGGACCTTCCTAGTGTTCCGGAAATGTCCTAGAGCAGTCCCAAATTAAAATTAGGGCTGAAGGAAGCCTTCCTAATTAAGAAAACACGTTTTTCTTAATTAGGGGGAAGGTTCTAGAATAATGCCACCTTGCATGGTTCTAGAATGCTGAGTCACAATGGATAAGACCGCACGGCCTCATTTGCAAAGGGCCTGCAGCCGCACGGCTTCATTAGCCTTATCCAGACTGCCTATAAATAGAGCCCTCCTCTACCCATTTCAACAACAACACAAACAATCAACAACAAAAACACACACACTCCATAGCAATCAAGACGTGAAGAAAACCCTTGAAGGCTCAAGAAGGCGAAGAAGAAGCTCAAGAAGCCATCTCCCTCCTCCTTGAAGACCCAAGAAGAACCTCTCCTCCTAGCTCCGTCCGAAGAAGCGAAGGAAACGATTGGTAACCTCGCACGCCCTAACCTTGCATTTTAATTGATATACTTGCTCATTGCATTCATATATCTTGCTTGGGACTTGGCATTTATTCATAAAGATCACATCTTTATCACCCCCTTTCCCTTTGCATGCATTAAGACCTCATTTGTCATAAAAATGTAGTCTTTTTCATAAAGGTGCATCCTTTGCACCTAAAACCCCCTATTTTCAAATAAAAAAATCATCTTTATACATCCTTTGTACATAAAGATCCAATCTTTCCAATAAAAATGCATCCTTTGCATTCAAAAAACCTTTTCTAATGCATCATTTGCATAAAAATCCTATCTTTATGCATCATTTGCAATAAAGATCCCTTCTTTAAATCAAAAAGCATCATTCGCAAACATAAAAATGTCATCTTTTCATTAAAGAGTCATTTTTCATCATGCATTTCCCCTTTCCCCCAACCTTGGAACGGACCGGTGTAAAAGTTCTCATCTTTGCATCGTTCCTTCCATTAAAGGTTCATGATTTCTTTAGGAAAAGGATAACCTTGAACCCTATATCTCCGATTATCGCTTAAGAATGAGTATGAAGCCTCTATACGAGCTCGACCGTCTTAAAGCGTAGGATTGATGGGCTAAGGACATTCCTTCCTAAAGAACCTCATCTTTGACCAAAAGAGAGTCATTCTCTCGATCACGCAAGTCCCGAGGGTCCCGAGGTTAAAATGCGATGATCATAAGTCATAAGATGAGGACGGGATCATAATCCCAAATACATAAATTCCAAGGAATCCCGAGCGACAACCAACAAATGGTTTGTACGTCCGGAAGACAACTTGGGACATTCCCCCCCCCCTTACTCTCAAACACATGCACACAAAGAAAGCACGCAAGCAAACACGATTAATGAAATCTTGGGAGACTTGCTCCGGCAAGGCACTTTGGGTGAACGCCAAACGTTCTTCCCAAGGGGTAACTTAACCTCCGAACCCATAAAACCTTTTTTTCAAAGTTTTGAGGTAATCAAAATGGCGTGGCGACTCCGTTTTTCAAATAACTCGGATGTCTTCAAACTCGCGTGAATTCCAATAATCCAAAAATTTGGGGCACACATTCACAGCGATGCGAGTGATCATTTAAAATAAAACCATTTCATTAAATGTAATGTAGGTGTGCAAATAATGTCTCAAGTCTAGCGAGAAAAGAAAAAGACTCTTTTATAGAAAACTTAAGATTAACTACAATGTCCAAGGAGGACTTGATTGAACGAAGAAAGTACTAGAACCTACGAAGGTTGACTAAAAGACTGTTTTAATATTAAAGGATGGGTAGCCCCTAGTCTAGCTACTCTTTGTTGTTGGTGCCAAGACAGCTTGAGCTTTCCATCTTTACGGTTAACTTCGATTCCATTACTACGGACCGAGGCGGTGATCGATTACGTGCCCATGATACCGGTGGGAGTGGAGGAGTTTGAGGCCATGGAGCAGTGGGGCGAGCACAAGTTGTCTAAAGAAACGGGTCGGAAAAGTCACGGGGACGAACTTTGTCGATCGAGCATATTGATGGAAGGAAGTGAACACGAGAGGACCTTGAGGGGTATTGGGCTCTGTTTGGGAGGATTCGGCGATGCGGCTGGTTGTTTTGAGTGAAAGGGGTGATACTAGGCGGTGTGTCTTCGGGCCTTTCTCAAGCTTGGAAGGCGGCATTAGACAAGTGTGCTCTGGGCAGGTTGTCCTATCGGATTCTCTCACTTCGGGCACTTGAATTTTGCGCGACAGAATCATTTCTTTGCACGGTTCGACATCTTGGGTCAAAGGAGTGCTAGTACTTATCATAAGATCAAGCTTCTCCTGCATTTGTTTCACTTGCTTTATCAATATTGCCACATGGGGATCAACGGGAACATTCGAGTTCTTGGAACTCTCAACAAGACTCTTATCGGCGAGAGGAAACACGGCCGCGGGCGGTGGCGACGGGTGAATTCACTAAGTCCGGTAGATGACAACGGAAAACTTGTGGCATCCGGATTTTCTTTTAGCAACTCATGATCGCATTCGAGGTGGGTGTAGAGGCTTGAGAACATAGCCACATAGCTCAAACCGATTATGTGAAGGCTGGAGCATAAGCGGCGGTATTGCTGAAATTGAGGAACAGGTGTGATGGAGCCCAACTCGTTACGAGGAGCCGAGGCGATGGAGCCCTAATGGCACAGGTCTTTGGAAAGGGCTGAAGAGGAATTGTCCTTGGCAAGGGATCATATGTGGATGGAGGGAGGTGTTGGCCGTGGGATGGAGAGTTATAGGATGAAGGGACCGAAATCACATTTACGAAGTCTCATCTTCGACCATGACCAGGGAACCATTCGCCTCAGCGTTACAGAACTCCATGGCGGCGGAGAGCATTGATGAGCAGGGGTCATTTGTTCTTCATGAATCTTATGGGCGTTTTCCAAAGCAGGGACTAACTCTTCCTTCCTAATCATCGGATTTCTTGTATCCTTCGCTTTACGCCAAATCGCCATTAGATCATTATCATCCCATTTAACCTTGGCGTCGATCGTGAACTTATCGGAGGGCGAGAGTTCAAAGCATTTCACCAAATCCCGGCTTTGCCATGGCCACATGCTTGTTGCGGTCAAACCATCCATTCTCAACATTTGTTGCGACTAAATCATCCGGCTTGTCGAGTCTATTGAATTCACGAGTTTGAATCATAAAATTCAATCATGTTTACATTCGCGTTGTTTGGGAAATGATCATTGGCGGGGTTGAGATCACCGAGGCACTCGAGTTTGCCCTTCTTAATTAATCTCCGAATCGCCTTTCTCAAAGGCTTTACGGTTGTCGGTCGTATGACCGTGGTGCTGATGGAAAGCACAATGCTTAGTGGTGTCAAAAGGGATTTTGGGATCCTTGGGTGATAGTTTCTCATGGGTTCGAGGAGACCTGCTCTAGCAAGCTATTTAAAACTTTGCTTAAGGGAACACCCAAATCCTCGGGATTCGAGATTTGGTCATTGACTTGGTCACCATTACGAACAGGGGTTTGCCGGTTTTGGTCCATTGGGGCGCTCAAGCTTGCCCGTTTCGATTAACCTTTGAACCGCTCTCTTCAAGACTATGCGGTTGTCGGTCGTGTGGCCATAATGATCATGGAAGGCGCAGTGCTTACTCATGTCGAGAGGTGCATTTGAGCTCCTTGGATGGTAGTCCTTGAGAGGCTCCAAAAGGCCTACCCTTACTAAGCCCTTGAAAATTAAGCCCGTGGGCATCCCAGAGATCATCAAAACGTTCTCGTTGCCTTAAAGGACCACCATTTCTTGGTTGCTTTTGGGGGCCGTCAATTGTACACAATTCCTTCTTTCCTTTACCGGATGTCGGAGCCGTGTTGGAAGGGTAAGGTTTATAGCGGCGAGACATGTTCAGACTCGTAGTCTTTTCCCGTGCACGAACCACTTTTGATGTAATCATCAATGTAATCGTCGAGATTCGACCTTTTGTAAACTTCATTCGTGTCGGATACACAAGATTGATATGGTGAGATGGCCCGAGTCGAGCGATCGTCGATACTCTCGTTGCTAGGCTTTTCTTGTACCTTCTTAATTGGTTCTACCAATAATCCATTGGACGAGTCAATAGGAACATTAGGATTGCATGACCCCGCCACAAGATTGGCATTAGCAAATGAAACCATAGTAGGAAGTACTCTGGTGGGAGGAATGACGATCCCCCGAGCATTAAAAGCGTGACCGTAATCTTCCTCATAAGGCACAGCGGCAGTTGCCGAAGATGAAGATATATGGTTCGTAATGGGTGGATACCGAGGAGCGGTGAGTGCGGATCCGAAGGCCGCTGAAAACATGAGGTTTGAGGCATCGTAGCATGTAGGATTGAATGTGTCTTGACCGCACCGAGGAACATGACGCAAGGGAAATGTGTATGCTGTACTTGATGAGCGGAGCGGCTTGCGTAACGGCCGGGTGGAGAATTTGATGAGGAGCATTTGACCTTGTCGGACTTCCCAGCCCGGAGGGGCGGGGTAGAGCACGATGAAGTGGTGATAAAAGCACAGTGGCCCACGTGATCTTGCGGTATCATAGGGGCCGGTGTGCTGAGAATTGGAGGAAGCAAGGCCGCCCCTCTCGAACCATGGAGCACGAGAAACGAACTATCCCATTCCGAGTTGGTGACCCGAGCCGGGCGATGCGGTGAAGTAGTAAGCGACCCCTTCCAAGCCGCGGGGCGAAAGCCAACCGACTCAATCCCGGTGGTGAGACACGAGAGGCACGGGGGCGGTTGACCTATATCGGTTTGTTGAGGAGTATCGAGCGATAGAGCCGAGATGTCTTGAATCGACCAATTCAGTTGATGGCCCGAGCCGGAGCGAGGTTTTGGAGTAGCGAGCGGCCCATTCCAAGGCTGCGGGCAACAGTGATTGAAACCCAAAGGTGAAAACCGAGAGGTGTCGGGGGAAGTTGACCAAGATCGATACGATGAGGCGAGAGGCGGGGAGTGAGTGATAGGCTTGGGGATGCTTGGCCCATTAGTAGTTCCACACGAAAGGGAACAGGCATTTGATGGTAGTTGGCATGCAGGGAGGGTAATTAGCTCAATCTTCGCATCAACCGTAAAGGTTACATTAGGGTGGTGAACAATTGCTAGCCCATGGGTTACGATACTTTCCAATAGCGGCCCGATCGAGCCTCTTGATTTTGTCTTATACGTTCCAACATACGATTCCTTTTGTTCGGCATTTTGCGGATTTTCGGGGTGTGGAGTTGTACGTCCCCACCGTTCTCCTCTCGAGTTGGTCATTACGAAACTTTGAGCTGAAGCGAAGGAGGAAACCGATGAAGTATCGACTTCGGAATGGCGAAATTTGAACAAACGATGACCGGGGTCTCGATCCAAACTTTGCTTCGTGGAAGGCACAAAGGGTGTGGTTCGGACTCGGGAAAGCGAAACGAGGTTGGTGTTTGGGCTTAGGGCTCATGCAACATGCGGTTATTTGTTCTTGTTTACTTAAAACATGTTTTATTAACCTAATCGGTTGGAAAAGATTGCTCTTCTTTTCGCGAACTACTCAGATTCTGGATCGGTGGGCCCCGTCACTACGTCTATAAGCCCCTCGTATTCCACTGTATTTCGACCTCCCGGGGTGGACGGCCCGGGCGAGGGTCCTATAGGGCAAGCGGGTCCCACCGACCGAAAGAAAAACGATCCTAAAAGTCGGCGGGTAATCGAGTCTTAACGAGCATTCGATGTAAATTACGGACAAGGCGACGTCAAAAGTCAAGATCATATCAGGGGCTCGACGAAAAGTCGGCATGATTTGGGCCGATAAGCGTCCACAATTGATCTTGACTTGTCGTCGGTTAAGCCGTAATTAGGCATGGAATAATCATTAATCCTCGATGACTCGGTGTCAATCTTGGGAGTCAATGTATAATTTGTGCCGATCGGAGCGAAGTCAAGGCGCCGGTCAATATCTTGGTCAAAGTCTGCGGCGGAAAACCGGCGAACTTCGGCGATTAGGGTCCCCGAAAGATATTGAGTCGGTATGCCGATAAAGGCTTGAAAGGAAAGGTCTATACACGGACGGGGCATGACACGAGACCGGACTAAAAACCAACCGGGTCTCGGACAAAGTGTGTCACGGACACGAGCATGGTCGACACGAGGCTCCCTGGGATGTTTGGGGAGTCCTGTGCTCATCCGAGCGGCGTAATACGACCACACGGACCGCGACAAGGATTTCCCGGGTTAGGGACGTAGTGTGCGGTGTAAGGTCACGTGCGCGTAGTGTGCAAGCGATCTATCTTCTTTTACGAAAAAATAGAAATTTTTTATGTGTCTTAAAAAGGCATGATGCATGATTTTTTTTTTTTGAATTTTTTTTTGAAATTTTTTTTTTTGAAAATTTTATGAACACATAAGCACATAAGCACAAAAATTCCGACAGTTAGGGACATTATTCCGACAGTCAAAATTTTGACTTTTCCGAGGCGGCCAAAAACAAACACGAAAATTGTGCAAAAATCAACACACACAAAGCAAAGGATTTTCAAATGTTGAGACGGAAGCTTGACCCTCAAAAGCTTTTCCTTTTTTTTGAAAATAATGATACCGGTACGTGGGATTGTTAGACCACAATTTATCCCCGACTCGTGTTAGGAGGCGATAACGGGAAGTTTAATGGTTTCCACCAATATACCAAATATCATTTTTTTTAGAAAAAGCTTATTTGTCCCCAGCGGAGTCGCCACTGTGATGTACCCGATTTTTTTTTGAAAATCAAACGGAGTCGCCACGCCATTTTTGTTTTAAGGGCCAAAACTTTGAAAAATGCCCGAGATCAGAAATTTAGGTTCGGAGGTCATGTTACGCGTCGGGAAGGACGTTAGTGTGCACCCGGAGCGCCTCGTAAGCGAGTCTTCCAAACATTTGAAATCCTTTTGTGTGTGTGTGTGTGTTTTGACCAAAATGAGTTGAAACTGGGAAAAACAAAAATGGGGAACTCTTTATAAGACTTTGAACAATCCCCAAGATTTTTGGTATGATTTTTGGGTTGAGTCTTGGCACTCAAAAGATTTTTGGGAGTTGAAAAGCAATTCTGCCAGAATGAAAAAGGCAGTTGACGACCCTTGACTTTGAAATGGACTTAAAGGCTTCAAAACCTCAGAATCTGGGGAAAGTCCGAGAATGAAAGTTGCTTAAAACACCCTAAATAGGGTTTCTGCAAAGGAATTTTCCATTTTGGAAGTAATTTGAGGGGTCAAAACCTTCTGTAAACCTCAGATATGAGATCTGGATTCCCAGAAGCTGATGAACTAGCCTCTGAAAGAAAATTTGAAAAGAGGAGTTTTACTCACCCAAAAAATAAAGTAAAAATATGTATGGAAAGATCTGGATGTTGGCTACAAAAAGTGTTTTGTAGTCAACACCAAATTCCACATTTATCTGTGTCCAAAAAATTAGACCATGGACTGAGGTCTGAGAAAATTGCTACTGGACAGCAACTTCTCAAGAGAGAAAATGTGATTTTAAAGGGGGTTTTGCATCCATGCTTGTCCCCATTTCCCTAGGTTTTGGTTAGTGATCACTTGAAATTTTAGTGGTGAATCAACTATACCAAACCATCCTTGGGGTACATTAGGACTAAACATTTCATTTGCTTGGGAAGGGGATTTTTATCCTTTGAAAATGAGATTTGATGCTTGAAAATGGTTTTAGGGTTTTGAAAATGAGTTTTCTTTGCAAGAAAGTAAGAGAACTTGAAAATAATTTTGATCTTTGTAGAAGATCATCCATGGAGATGGTCTTCCATGGTGATTGTTTTGGTCAAATTTCAACAATTATATTTTTATGATGGGAAAAGTGACTAAAGTGATATGAATCTAGGTACAATGACTATCAAGTTGAATAGAAATGGACACAAGACGTTTGTTGACTAGGGAAAGCCCTTGAACAACTTGTTCGCCGGCACAAAATCCCGGGAGGATGTGGCTCCTACCTTCACCGAAAGTTTACTAAGAATGTATTCCAAATTACAAAGCTAAGAGCGTATGAAAAGGGAGCTTAGGCTAGTGTAGTCCGTGTGTGAATTTACAGTGTATGTCCCCTTTTATACCTCAAGAATAAAACTAAATAACAATGAGGGCCTACAAACTCGGAATTGGGGTTTATCCTTGGAGATTTATCCGCACTCATCCGTTGGGAAAGAGATAGTCGTTGGCTTGCTGAAGAAACGTGGTTGAACCGGTCTTTGGCACGTTCCCTATAAGATAGGAAAAACGTTATGCGTCCCAACCTGCAGAAGGCCAAGTTGTAAATAGAACAACTCAAGTTGTTAGTACCAAGTTGTTAAGTGTAAGTTGTAAACATGTTGACTGAAAATGTAGGGCCCAACAATTGCCCCCAAACCTTTTGAATTTAAAAATGAAGAATGAAAAGAGACAAAAAGAATTCAAAAGGTTTGCCAAAATAAGAAAGGAACGACGGTTTTAAAAAAGAGACGCGATGGGACGGTTTTCAGGTAGTTTCCCGAGGCAAAAAGGTGTATTTGTTTTAAAAGGTCTCAACCACTTTCAACCTCCATAAATAAGAAGATTCCTGTACCAACTCTCCCTTTCAAAAACGTAGCTTTCAAAAAGATTACGGGAAGAAGAAGGAGAACCAGGGAAGACGGTTTGGAGAGGAGAATCAAGTAGAAATTGCCGGTGAGTTTCTTGTTTCCTTTCCAGTTCCATCTTTGAATCTTTGTTTTAAGTTTGAAAAATGGGGAAGAGAAAGGTGGTAACTTTAATCGAGAGTGGAGAGGGTTTGCCCGTGGGTTTTCTCACCCAAAACATGTTGAAGAACCCTGAAAAAGAAAAGTGTACCATTCCTGCCGTCAATTTAGAAATTATCAAGAGGAATCACGCCATGGCTTTTGAAACTGAACTTTTTACCCACCCTGACCTAACTCCAGAGTGTTTTTCCCCCGAATGGGTATGTTTCCCTGAATATCCGTTCACTATTGGTCTGAAATTTCTGTTTCCAATTTTAATCACCCAGTTCTTTGTATCTTTCAAGCTTAACTATGCCCAACTCATGCCTCAAGGTTGGAGAAGCCTTCAAACCCTAGTAAGGCTAAATGCAGAAACAAAGTTAGCAATTGGTCTAGAGGAATTTGCTTTTACGCATGAGTTTAGGAGCTTTGGTTTAGGGAGATATGGTTTTAGGGTTAGGGTTGGTAGGACGCCTTTCTTAATCGACAATGTTGATCCCGCCGATAGAGGGTGGAAGAACAAGTTCTTTTTTGCAAAGAAGAGCACCCTGGTGAAGGATGTGGGTGCCAACTTCAAATGGAGGTCCCAAGGTAGTAGGCAATTTTTCTTACTCTAATGATGATTTTCAGCAATGTACTAACTATTTCTCCAAATTTTTCTTTGGCCTAGTTGCGAAATTGGATGTGCTTTTTCCCTTTAAAGACAACACAGAGGAAAGAGTGAGCGAGATATATAACTTGGAACCCTTAGTGAGAACTTTTAAGGCACTACCAGTTCAATTTGTTGCAGATTCTAACAAGGAAGTTGGTCCCGAAGAAGCCCGAGAGGCAAACCTTGAAGAAACCTTTTACGAGCCTATCCCAATGTCTACGAGGTTAATCAAATACTTTAAATATTTGCCTATCTCCAAGTTGTTCTAACCCTTTTAATCTGTTCTAACTCTTCATCCTATTTCTGACCACTCGCTCCAAGGAAGCTGTTACCGTGGCGACCTTCTTCTTGCGGACGAGCAAAAAGCTTGGCAAAGAAGGATGGTAAACCCCTACCTTGTGTCTATTATGGCTAGCTCTCATGTGGCTGCATCCAAGAAGAAGGGGGATGCAAAGAAAAGAAAGGCTGGTGGAAGGCGAGGCCACGGATGCAAACGGTGATATGGACATGGAGAAGTTAGGAGAAAAATTTAGGGCTACATTGTTGAGAAGGTAAAGATGAAGGAATCTTTGAATTTTATCAAAGAGCTTGATAAAGTATTAACACCTTTTTTGGTGCAGGGAACTCATGACCCCGATTGTGGCCTACATTGATGCATTGAAGATCAAAGCGGCGAGGTTTGGTCACGAAGGCATAATCAAAAAGGAGGCTACCAAAAGTGCCAAAGAAGTGGAGAAGTTGAAGAGGGAGGCAAACGAAGCATCTTTGGTGAGGTGGAAGGTTTGAGGAAGGATTTTGAACGCTTAGGAGAAGAAGTGGAAGCCATTCGTGCTTTGAGAATAAGGCTCATATGAAAGAACTTGAAGTTGCGGAGGGAACTTCAAATTTAATGCCACCAAGACTTTGTTGGAGACCGCATTCAAATGATTGAAGAATATGAAAACGGACGGGCCACGGCTTGGAACTTGGAAGATGAGAGAAAAGTTTTGGAGGACCACATTGGTGAGCCGGCGGACGCGAAGAAGTGAATTCCGCGGCCCTAGAAGCTCTAGTTGATGATGCTAACAAGGATCTAAGCACCATAGTGGCTACTCCAAATGATCAAGCGGAAGATGCAACAGGCGGCGGCGAATAAAAATTTTGAAAAACATTTTAAAGTTTTTGGGTATTTTGGATGAAAACAATTTTTGCTTTATTTGTGTACCTCTATTGGTACAACAAATGGGGAGTGTCCCTGAAAACAAGGTTTTTGGTTTGTAATGGTTCATAAGAACCGAGACAATTTCTTTTTGGGGGTACTAGGTTGGTCTAGTACTCCAAGCTTTAGGTTTTTAGGGACTTTGTTGGCTTAACCAACCGGTCCTTTAAGCGAAAAAATCTTTTGAAAAACACTTAACGGTTTTTAGCAAAGTAAGTTATGTCCACTGAGGGATGCTTGTTTGTTCTTTGGATAACATGTAAATGTTATAAACCGTAGGTAACATGAAAATGTTACAACCAATAGTTCACAACTTAAAGAAGTGTGAAAACGTGCGCCCGGGCGAAGGTGTCAAAACCTTAATTCGTAAGAAAAGATGTAAATCTTTTAACCAATAGTACCTTTGATCGAGAGGTAAACCGTTTGAAGGGATAGAGCAAGTATCGGCCGTAGGGCGTGTCAACAAGCTCTATACCTCTCGGCTAGAATTCCAACATGTATCGGCCGTCTTGGCGTGTCAACATGTTGAAATTTTCTTCTTCGGGTTCAAACACGTATCGGCCGTCTTGGCGTGTCAACATGTTTGACACTGCTCCGGCTGAGCCTCAACAAGTATCGGCCGTCTTGGCGTGTCAACATGTTGAGGCTGTTCCATTTGCTCAAGTTGCACCTTGCAAAAGCAGATTTATGTTAGGGTTGGGCGTTAGCGTAGCTAACGCCCCTCCGGCAGCTCAAGTTAGTAAGGATTTGATAAAAGTAAAAAATTGAAATGTAGTTGAACTTAACATAAACTTAAACCGTACACGAGGGGTCTAGTTGTAAATAACTGGACTTACGTGAAATAAAGTTTCAAGTGGATAGCGTTCCAACTTCTAGGGATTCTGTCTCCACTCGGGGTTGACAACCAGTATGCACCTTTGCCAGCTTCAGCATCGATCAGATATGGGCCTTCCCACTTGGGAGCCGGCTTACTGCATTCAATTCTCTTGTATTTTTGAAATACTTTTCTCAAAACTAAATCACCAACCTGGAACCTTCTAACTCGACATTCTTGTTGTAAGACCTAGAAATTCGGCTGGCGATAAAATGCCATCCTTATCTTGGCTAAATCCACACGATCTCATCAATTGTATCTAAATCTTGAGTTAGTAAGAGGTTATTTTCATCTTGAGTCAATAAGCCATACCTTCTTTGTAGGGGAATTTGTTGCTTCAAGCGGAATCACGGCTTGACTCCGAATACTAAGGAATAGGGAGTCCTACGTGGCTCCTTTAGAAGTAGTTCTATACGCCCATAGCACAAGTGGTAATTCTTCAACCCATTTTCCCTTCTTACGGTCTAAACGCTTCTTCAAGTTGTTGATGATCAACTTGTTGCTTGATTCGGCTTGGTAGTTGGCTTGAGGGTGGACAGGTGTGGACATGATTAACTTGATGCCCCGGTGAGCACAAAAATCCACTGGTCTTTTTGCTTATGAGCTGTGACCCGTTGTCACATACAATTTACGATGGTACACCAAACTTGCTAATGATATTTTTCTTTAAAAATGAAATTACCTCTTTATCCCTTACTTGTGCATAAGCTTACGCCTCGATCCATTTCGAGAAATAATCGGTTAGAGCCAACATGAATACTTTGCCTCCTGGAGCTTTGGGCAACTTGCCTACAATATCCATGCCCCCTTGCATGAAAGGCCAAGATGAGACTATAGGATGTAGAGGTTCGGCGGGTTGATGCGGGGATGTTGCTATGTCTTTGGCGGGCGTCACACTTACGTACGTAGCTCATGGCATCTCGACGCATGGTTGGCCAATAGTATCCCGTCTTGAGGGCCTTGGATGCTAGTGCCTTTCCTCCGGAATGGTTCCCACATATTCCTTCATGGATTTCCTTAAGCACCAGTTCAACTTGCTCATTATCGACACATCTCAAGTAGTGCCCTGCAAAAGACTTCTTGAACAACACATTATCTATTAAAACGAAAGTTGAAGTTCGAATCTTAAATGATCTAACATTCTTAACATCAGGGGGAATAGTTCCAAGTTGAAGGAACTCAATGACAGGTTGGGTCCAAGAAGGTTTAGCATCTTGTGTCCCAATAGGTGGAGTAACCACTTGAGTTTCTTCAACTTGGTCTATCACCGGGTACTTAACATAAATAATGGGGATATTAGTATGCAACATTGATTTGCAAGTTGAACCCAAGTTGGCCAAGGCGTCTGCTTCTGAATTTTCTTCTCTGGGGACTTGTTCCAAAGAGAATGATAGAAATTTCGAAGCTAAGGCTTTAACATGTTGGAGGTACAGAGTCATCTTGAAATGCTTCGCCATATAACTGCCATTAAAATGGTTAGCTAGCAGTTGAGAGTCAACAAATACATTTAAATGTGTAATATTCAAGCTTAGATTTGTAGTTAAACCCATGATTAGGGCTTCATACTCGGCTTCGTTATTCGTTACCTTGAATTCACAAGATACGGCTTGGGGTATGATATCACCTTGAGGGGACTTTAGGACTATTCTGACCCGATCCCTTTGGAATTTGAAGCTCCATCGGTATACAATGTCCAAAATCTAGGAACAGTTTTACCTTTAAGTTGTTGCACTTCCAGCTCTACCTCATTTGCAAACTTGGTGAAGTCGGCCTACGAAATCGGCTAGGGCACTGCGATTTGATAGTTTGTTCTTGGCTCATACGAAATGTCATACGTGCTCAACTTGGTGACCACTTGGCCAACTTTGCCCGAGCATCTCTGGCGTTCTCAACACATTTCTTATAGGATAATTAGTTCTAACTTGATTCTGGAATGTGTTTCAAAATAATGACGTAATTTAGTAGCGGCGATAGTTAAGGCTAATATTAATTTTTCAAGATGAGAGTACCTTGTTTCGGCATCTAATAAAGACTTACTCACATAGTAAACGAGGATGTTGCTCACCTTGGATTTCCTTCACTAATCTTGTACTAACGGCATTTTCGAGATCTGACTAAATATAAATAAAGATGCTCACCATGTTCGGGTTTAGCGAGTAGGGGTGACGTCATCAAATATTCTTTAAGTTGTTTGAAAATTTGCTTCATGTTGGTCGGTCCATTGAAAGAGTTTGTTTTTCTTAACACTTCTTAGAACAACTGCACTTATCGGATGATTTGGATATAAACCTATTCAAAGCAGCTACTCTACCTGTTAACCTTTGTACGTCCTTGATGTTTTTAGGGGACTCCAAGTTGAGAATGGCTTTGATACATTCGGGGCTCGCTTCAATTCCCCTTTTGGTCACCATATATCCCAAGAATTTGCTGCTCTAACTCCGAAGTTGCACTTCGCCGGATTGAGCTTCATGTTGAAAGGCCTTCAAGATGTCGAATGCCTCGGCAAGGTGCTCCACATGATCCTCAATGTGTTTTGGATTTGACCACCATGTCGTCTATGTAGACCTCCATTGTCTTGCCAAGTTGATCTTTGAACATTTTGTTCACTAGCCTTTGATAGGTTGCCCCTACATTTTTAAGACCAAATGGCATAGAAATATAACAATATATGCCTTCCGGAGTCATGAATGTTGTATCTTCTTGGTCCGAAGGTTCCATTTAATTTGTTGATACCGGAAGATGCATCCATGAGCGTCAAGATGTCGTGGCCATTTGTCTCATCAACAAGAGAATCAATGTGAGGAGAGGAATGGATCCTTTGGACAGGCCTTGTTCAAGTCGGTGAAGTCCGCGCATACTCGCCACTTGCCATTCTTCTTCTCCCACCACTACAACGTTAGCCAACCACTTTGGATCTTGAACTTCTCTGATCATCTTGGACTTAAGACCTTTCAACTTCATCCTTTATGATCGATTCCGCTCTTGGGCAAACTTCCTCCTTTTTTGATGGACAGGACGGATGGTTGGGTCAATATTCAACTTGTGAGTAATAATATCCTTGCTTATCCCTGTCATGTCTTCATGCTTCCATGCAAAACAGCATTTCTGACTTTTCAGGAACTCAATCAGCTCCTCTTCAATCTCGGAGGGTAGGTCTACCCCAACTTGCACTTGGGCCTCGGGATTTGATGCATCAACGAGGAACGCTTTTGTATCATGCTCCTTTGCTTCAAGAACATCCTGGCCTTTTTCTTTAATTGCTATGCTTGCCGAGGGACCGAACTTGCTTTCATGTTGACCTTGTAACATTCTTTAGAGACTTCTTTGGTTTCCCTTCAACTTGGCAGCACCCCAAGGTGTCGGAAACTTGACGCATAGATGATAAGTTGATGGTACAGCCTTCATGTTGTGGATCCAAGGTCTCCCCAATATAACGTTGTACGAGGAAAGGCATTCAATCACACAAAATCTCTCCATGGAATTCATACCCTCTAGGTAGATGGGCAACTTGATTTCTCCCATGTCTGTTTCACCTCACCCTTGAACCACTACCAATACGGATGAGTTCTTCACAACTTCGGACAAAGGAATGCCCATATCTTCAAGAGCATGAGTAAAGATGATGTTGACCAGCTGCACGGCGTCGATCGGGATTCGCTTGACTACACGATTGGCAATGCATACGAACAACTAGACCATCATGATGAGGGTCCAAGGTGTTGTCTTTATCTTCATCTTCAAATGAAATGATATGACCATCTGTAAAGTCACGGCGCCTTATAGGCAATTACGATTGATCTTCCTTAGAGCTCTTGGCATGGCGCTTGGCGGCGAGTAAGTTGTGCCGCAAATATGAGACCCGCTTTGAGATAACATTCGCTACCTTGGTGGCCGGAGGGTGCAACTTTCTCGGGCCTAGATTGCTCCTACGAACCGAGGTTCTTTGGATTCACTCCTGGCCCTCTTCTTGCCCAACAAATCCTTGAGAAGACCCTTGGACAATAAATGAGCAATCTCCTTCCTCAAGGCGAAAGCAGTTCTCGGTGGTGTGCCCAAAATCTTCATGAAACGCGCACCACTTGGACTTGTCCTTCCAAGTTGTTAGTGGTCATTCTTCTTGGGCCATCTCGCTTTATCTCCAAGATTTCCCATGGCGCACAAGATTCTGCAATGTCCCTGAAGCAGTATTCGAAATTTGTGGATAATCATTATCATCACCTTCACGATCATCATCTACAACATGAATTCTAGAAGGTTCGGTTTTAACGGGGTTTGCCTGTTGGACTTAGTGTGATGGGAGTCCGATCGTGCATCGAGAGGGTTCAAATAGAGGAGTAGGAGTCCTCCCGGTTGATTTCCCCATTGCCAAGCTATCTTCCTCCAATCGGATGTAAGGCAAGGCCACAGTTACGATTTCTTCAAGTTGTTTCGCGAGGGTCATCACCAACTCGTTGTAAAACAATGAGCTCTTCTTCAAGCCTATGCGGAATGCCTCCGTTCTTTGTGGACACGTCCAAGTTGGGTATAGTCGCTGCCTCCTTATTGAACTGTGCAAATACTCTTTGAGACTTTCATTAAGTACATTGTACAATTCTATAAAGATCACTAGTCAACTTGTCAAATGCCTGTTGCATGGCGATTAATGAACATATTGACAAGTTGAGCATAAGATGAAATAGAGTTTAGAGGAAGCCACATTAGCCATTTTAAGGCCGGTCGACAAGGTTGAGCCAAAGCCCCTGCAAAAACATGCTTCTTTAAACATAGGAGGGATACTTATGATATCCATTGACTCTTGATAAACACGTGCTCTGTTTGGATCGGTACTTCCGTCATACTTCTTCATGTGAGGGCGAGAATTTCTTCGGGATCTCCACAGCGGCTATTCTTGGCACAAAAGCGAGACTCATTATAACAAGTTGGAGAAACTTGGTGATACGGCAAGTTGACTCCGGCACGCCTGAAGCAACTCCTTAATGGTTTGCATTTCCTTAACAAGTTGGCTCTGCAAAAAGAGGAGCATTATTAACTTGAGGTACGAAGGTATCCCGAAAGTATTAAAGAAAACTCCATGTTTGCCCCACCGAGGGAGTGTAGCATAAGTGTAGCAAGATGATAGCGCGGATTGGCTAGGCGATAGGTAGAATCTTGGTTGCTCGGTGGGATGGATGTCATCATGAATCGTGCTTCCGCAGCAGGTGTTGGACGTCGGGATATCTCAGCGTGGCTCGGTCTGTCACCTTTGCACGCACCAAACAAAGATCTAGGAAGTAAAGGTGAAAACGGAGTGGATACTTGGGTCTCCGCTTGCTTCCGCTTTACGCGAGACTATCAATGGCATTGAATATCATTGTATTTGTATGCGCTCACGATCATCCAGGCCGATCGCCTATTTTCTTCAATGCATGTCCGCCATGTTGGACATTATCTCCAAGTTGACGACACGCACTTGGAGGAGGGTTGCCTTGGGCATTGGAAACGAGGAAGCGGCCGACTCATTGGCTTTGGAAGATGGATTAACCATTTCTACTTAGATAATCAAAGTTTCCCACGGACGGCGCCAAATTGTTTTGGTCAAATTTCAACAATTATATTTTTATGATGGGAAAAGTGACTAAAAGTGATATGAATCTAGAAGTACAATGACTATCAAGTTGAATAGAAATGGACACAAGACGTTTGTTGACTAGGGAAAGCCCTTGAACAACTTGTTCGCCGAAGCCTGAAAACCCGGGAGGATGTGGCTCCTACCTTCACCGAAAATTTACTAAGAATGTATTCCAAATTACAAAGCTAAGAGCGTATGAAAAGGGAGCTTAGGCTAGTGTAGTCCGTGTGTGAATTTACAGTGTATGTCCCCTTTTATACCTCAAGAATAAAACTAAATAACAATGAGGGCCTACAAACTCGGAATTGGGGTTTATCCTTGGAGATTTATCCGCACTCATCCGTTGGGAAAGAGATAGTCGTTGGCTTGCTGAAGAAACGTGGTTGAACCGGTCTTTGGCACGTTCCCTATAAGATAGGAAAAAGCGTTATGCGTCCCAACTGCGAAGGCCAAGTTGTAAATAGAACAACTCAAGTTGTTAGTACCAAGTTGTTAAGTGTAAGTTGTAAACATGTTGACGGAAAATGTAGGGCCCAACAGTGATCTTCTTAGATCTAAAGCAAGAAGATGAAAGAACTACATTTTGTAGTTTGCAAATGCATGCATGGATGAGAGACTTAGTGTAGGGAGAGGGAGGTTATACCTATCTTCCTTGTGTCTTGTGTTTGAATGGATTCAAAGGCTTGAATGTGTTTAGGATTTGAAAGTGTTTAGGGTTGATGATTTGAGTCTGTTAAAGAGAAAACAAGTAGATAACAATGAAGTCCTCTATGTTTTCTCTCTATTCCTCCTCCTAAAGGGTGATTTGAGCTTGAGTTGAAGGTGTATGTATAAGAGTATGTATG